>OX463860.1:2648890-2855532 GCA_949825065.1 Odontocerum albicorne | reverse complement strand
TAAAAGGCAAGTATGTTATATAAAGCCCAAACTATGTTTGGATTACTCAAAGATGTAGACTAGAATGACATATACGCAAGAATATATAATTGAACTATGTTATGTGCATTGCAGCATCACGCTACTCCAACGAGCACACAACTTAATTATTTGGAGTCGACTTTGGGAGACGTTTATTTAGAAGTGGAACAACCCAGGTTGACAAGGATGGCATAGTTAAGAAAAAATTACGTAAAATGTAAAATGATATATTGTATAAAGTTTATGTAAAAGTTTTTAATGAACTCATTAATTAACAAAAGGGTGTGAGGACAATTACGACATATAGAGTAGAGTCTTAAATATATAAATAAGAACTATTAAGTATTCTCAAACAATTGTTATTAAATAAAAACTCATTTAGAGTTTAATTAATTTACAATAATTACTTCTTCTTCTTAAATTTTCTGTAGACTCTCAAGAGTCTGTTACTGCAGGATTGTCCTGTGATGCTGAGCTCCAGCTATCTCTCCATCGTTTCGGGGTCTCCCTGGCGGACACCATCCATCCGGCACCCCATGCAGAACTATGTATGGAATTCTTGTAGAATTCATTCTCTGTACATTTTAGTACCAGTATCGTCGACGCTGTCGTCCCCACCTGACCACATCTTGAACTTCACAGACCTCTCGGATTGTGGTGTTCCTTACACAATAATTACAAAACACTTTAAAAATATAAATATTCCATATTCACGAAACATGCTAAGTTAAATATATTGTCAGGTATAGTTCAAACAGCAGAAGTAATTGGCAATGTTATGTTGAAAGTAAGAAAGTACAAGAGTTCTTTACATGACAATGCATTAAATATTTTTTTGGCAGTCATCTTCTAGGAAGACATTAAAAAAAGGTAAGCTGAGAGTTAATTTATTGAGAGTGGAAGTCCTGACAATAATAGATCACAAGTTTAACTTACGAGTAAAAAATTAAAAAATATTTATCCTTATTTGTATTTTGTATTGTTTTTGGGGATGGAGGCTATTTAGATATTTCATTATGGCTGCTATTACCAGATGCAAAGACACTTACTATCTTGGAAATGAAGAGAACTGTCGATGATCATTTAAGTTATCCGCCAGTATGACTATTACGCAGTTTTTATAAAGCCTTATCTTTTAATGAAGCCTTCATTGATTGCATTTAAATATATACTGGGTATATTTAATGCTAGAATAGTGGCAAACGGTCTACTGTCAATAAAATTCAATATGCTAATGCCACTCTTTTTCTTGTGGATTATTTACCAAGTCTAATATTCGTAGTGTTACTGGAGAGGATTGGCACAGCTTGGAATGCAGCAGACTTGAAAATGAACATATCAAAGACAACGTGTACGGTTGTCATTAAAAATAAAGTACATACAAGTGTATCTCTTGATATAAATAATGAAATTATTCGCATCTTTATGTTTTTGTCAAGTAACCATAATGTAGAGTTTGCTCTGAAAAAGCTTTCGATTCAAGGCGATCTCAAAAGAAAATATACAACCCTTGAAAAATAAGTAAAACGTTTCGGTGCCTGCACAGTTTACTAATAAATTCAAGCCCTTTTTTATCTCTATATTTTTCTAACAAACTAGTATTTTGAAAGACCGATACGTCAAATTAAAATGGTTTTAAAAATATAATACATAAAAAAAACAAATCATCATAAGCGTGATGCCACAAACCTTTTAGGTAGGCAGAGAGAACAGGTGTCTACTTCTGTATAAAGGGTCTTTCAAATTGAGCGGTTTTTTTTAATTCTTGGATAAAACACAGATGGCATCGCAAATTTGACTGGTTCTTGTGACATTTGGGAAATGTTATGTATAATATTTATAAAAAATGAAGTCGTATACAATACAACAACCCGTTCAAATTGTTTAATTATTGTATGTATTGTAATCTCCGGAAACGGTGATGTTAATTGGCCACCAAGATCATGTCATCTGACACCGTTGAACTATTTTCTCTGGGGTTACGTGAAAAACCAGGTCTATAAAAATAACTCCCAATCAATTACTGAACTGAAGAACGAAATAATTTGCGTTATTGGTGAGTTAGAACCGCAATTAGGCTAAAATGTCATCGAAAATTTTGACAAAATAGTTGACATCTGTTGAGCTGCAAGAGGTGAACATTAGGCGGATATTGTTTTTTGTGTTGAAATGTCATACAATAAACTTCAATGACCAATAAAAAGTTTTTTGAAATCAAATCCAATTGTGTGTTTTATTCACGGATTAAAAAAAAAAGATTAAAAAAACCGCTCAATTTAAAAGACTGTAACTTCATTCTAGTGTGGTTTTCAATTAAGCTCTTCTAAGATCTCTCTGATTGGTTCGAATAAATTGCTATTTAGCAATAAACCCAACAGGTTTTACTTTATACAACACATACATAAAACATCATGCTATTTTCATGTCGCGGTAGGCAGAGAGGATACGGCACAATACTTTATTATCTCGATATACACCTTCCCATACAACTCTTACGATTTCTTTGACTTTTTACTTTTGCTTCTTTCAAAATACACGAATCATTTATTTGATCCAACCCTACAATGAAATCCTATCAATCTTTCATTTCTTGATTTTATGTATTCTTAAAAATTGTTTTATGAGTTTTAACCATCTTGTTTATGAAGGTTGTGTTAAGAAAATGGCTGGTAAATTAATTTGGATAAGATTATCATTTTGCATGTTGTAATAACACACTGAAAAACTATTATTTTGAAAATACTTGGTTGAGAAATACCGATTGTCTTAAAACACAAAATAATCATCATTATACGATGCCCCTATTAGGGTTAGCATATATAACAGCTGTTTATTTCATGCCACATCCATACATATCGTTTTATACAGTCTCCTTTATAAAGGGTATTAAATCTTCTTTCTTTCAAAATTCAATTCATTAAAAAAACATTAAAAAATGTAAACACGATGCAACCAAGAGTGAACTAAATTAATGTATTCAACAAAAAAGAATGACCTAATATTTACCTTCAACTTTTGAAATTGAGCCCCCATTGTCCGGAGAAAAACAACTCACGTTAGCTGTGAGTACATTCAACCGCTAAAAACTTTTGTCGTAAAAATGACGAAGGTACAAAATTATTTTGATTATTTCACAACCCCTGACTGGTCAGTCATTTGGTAAAAGTTTTTACGACTGGTCCATCCGTTTGTTGTGTTTCCGAGTGGGTTCGAGAAGATTTCCCAAAGCTACATCTGAACAACTGGTCCTCAAACTATAAGAAAAATTATTTCAGAAAGTTCATTTTAAGAGTTTGTAAAGCATCTTTGATAAATATTGATGAAAAAAAGAATGAAACATTATCAATCGGAGTCTCAAAATGATTTCTACACCGTACCATTAAGTCAGATTATTTCATTCGTATGGCCCTCCTAATCAGGCATTTCGAAAAGAATGTCTGAGAGACCAAATTATCTTCGGTCCCACGGATCGAACCTTATATTTTAAGAACTACTGGAATAGAGGAAGGAAGGAAAAAGACAAAAGCACTTGCATGACTGTTAAACCTAGCGCGTGGTCAACAAGTCTTGTACGTGCAAGTATTGTCCCCAAATTAATTATTTTATCAGAATGGAATTCTTTCTTTTATCGGGAATCGAATCTAAACTCCCGAGGTAGAAGTCATGCATTTTACTTACTAGGGCATAGATGTCGTCGAGTG
Organism: Odontocerum albicorne; assembly: GCA_949825065.1. Lineage (NCBI taxonomy): Eukaryota > Metazoa > Arthropoda > Insecta > Trichoptera > Odontoceridae > Odontocerum > Odontocerum albicorne. The sequence goes on along the minus strand of OX463860.1, from coordinate 2,851,810 downwards.
ATATGAGTACATTTTTTCAAGATAAGAGCAGAATTTCTGGAAACGAAGTCTTTAAAGCGAATTGTCTTAATTTTTGCGTGTTGTCCTGCTTGAAAACCTCCAAGAGGGGCTGTTTTTTTTTAATTCATTTTTTCAATGTGGCGAAACTGTTTAAGGTTCTTTTTTTATTCTACTTGCACTTATAACAGCCTATGTAAAAGTTATCTCTTATCTGATAACTATTTGCTCGATTATAAAGGATCTTTCAAATTGAGTGGTTTTTTAAATTATTGGATAAAATATAGATGGCATCCCAAACATGCCTGGGTCTTGTGACATTTGAGAAGTGTAATGTATGACATTTATAAAAATGGAGTCGTATACAATACAACAACGCGTTCAAAGTGTTGAATTATTTTATGTATTATAATCTCCGGAAACGGTGATGTTAATTGGCCACCAAGATCACGTGATCTGACAACGTTGGATTATTTTCTCTGCGGTTGCGTGAAAAACCAGGTCTATAAGAATGACCCTCGATCAATTTCTGAGCTGAAGGATGAAATTATTCGCGTTATTGGTGAGTTAGAACTGCAATTATGCCAAAATGTCATCGAACATTTTGACAAAAGAGCAGACATCTGTGGAGCCGCAAGAGGTGAACATTTGGCGGATATTGTTTTTTTTTTGTGTTTAAATGTCATACATTAAACTTTAATGACCAATAAAAAGTTTTTTGTATACAGCATCAGATTTTTGTATTGAGATAGATATCTTTCGCTTCTTATAAATCCATACACCTTCTCATACAAATTCTACGATTTGTGTTTTTTTTTTACGTTTCCCTCTTTCGAAAAACTATTAAAATAATATAATCACATTATCCTTGGTCTAGCCCTTCCACGCCTTCCATTCACATTTATTATATATTTGATGAGCTATTATTTATTCATTTTTTCGATCCACATGCCCATACCGTTTCAAACTTTTCTTCTTCACCTGTCTTAAAACACAACATCCTTAGGTTCACATTTATCCCTAATAACTTGATTCTGTCATTGATTGTCAACGCATGTATTATTTTCATTGCATGCATTTCTACAATTAATTGACTTTTTCCAGTATTTTGTCAAGTTCTTTGTTTCACTTCCATAAATCAAAGTTGGTTCTAAAATATTTATTTTACTAGAACACTACATTTATTTATTTAAAATATTATGGGTACTTGGTTAAACATGGAATTTTAGGTGAAAAAAAATGCTTGTACCATTAAAGGGGAGTAGCACAGCGTGTAGTTTAAACCGGCGACTTTCCGCAAGGAAATCCAGCGCGTTACCACGCGACCACGCGTCTTAATAATGATACAAATAGAGAAAAAGTATTCGTTCTAGGATAAGGAAAGGGAAACAAACGAAAATAAGGATAGTGCACATCTGATAAATCTTGGAAGTTTATTTTAGAGTCGCGCCAAGTGGATGACTAATACAAATGCGAAAAATGTGGTATTTTGCAAAGGAAACTCTCTCACCTGATCGAAGACAGCTGTATATACCGAAAGTGTAACATATATGCCATTTATATTGGAAAATCGCCACTGTCACATGTAACATTGATACATTTAACTTTGATATAAGATACTTGTTAATATCTTCAAGAAATAGATCGACGATAACTGACACACCGTTAACCTCCATTTTGGGTGGGGTTGACCCTATGCCCGAACCTTGTTCCACATTGGTGAACATCTGATCAATTGTGTTATTCGGACAAGTTTAATATGTTTTCTCTTAGCATGTTCAAATTTCAGTACAATATGGCGGAGAATATAGGATATTAGCGCTTTATTTGATCTTTAGTTAACTAATATTATTCGTCACTTTTTACTATGCCAAGTTTTGCTATCACCTTCTATTTCTACCACTTAAATTACATGGAACCCTTTTGTAGCCAAGTTTGAACCAACTTAAAATCAAAAGGTTACGGGTTCAACTCCTGTTAAGCTTCAGATTTAAAAAAATGGATTCAAGTCTGTTTTTTACTTAAGGAATTTCTAACATATTTCTGGTTAGTGAGAAGAGATTTCCACTTGCCAACAAGTCCACCATATTGTACTGTTTCCAACGAAAATGTAATATAATACAATGCAACATATATATTTATTTTGTAATAAAAGTTGGTTCGAAACCCAAGTTAGAGCACACTTGAAGAGAGTCTGTTCTCTGAACGCAGGGCTATATTAATTGCCGTTTTATTGTTATTAATATTTGAGTGAATTTTTTTATCCACTTTGCATGGATTTCTCCTGTTATACAAAGGGGATCTGCTTCTAGAGTCAGCTTATTCGTTAGAAAGAATATCAGCCAGGATTCTTCTCATACTGCTAGGTGGTGCCGAGAATCTATTCACAGTGTCATTCAGTTGGTTCAATATCTCTATACTGAGTGACTGAGCGTTTAGCCATGATATTCGTTCTATAAGTTGATATGTAGAACAGAGAGGGGTTCCTTGCATGGCTATATTTATTAGGTACATATCAACTTAGTGTTTCTAGAATCGCGGGACTGGAATTAAGTAGGAATATCACAATGAATTCTTGCCTTCTAGTTTTGAGGCTTCTATAGTTACACATCGTGTGAAGTTCAATATAGTGAGCATATTTTGGGAAATCGCCCTTTGTTCTGTACCATAGATATCTGAGATTTTTTTGTATTTGTTCTATATTGTTTTTATATTTGAGCTGATGAGAAGACCCAACAGTGGATGCATATTCTAATTTAGTTCTTATTAAACAATTATATAAGTTTCGGAGGATATCGGTACTGTTAAATTCTCTTGATATTCTCATTAAAAAACCGACTGATTTGTAACAGTTCGATATCAAACGTGAGTCATGGTTAACGAACGTGAGTCCAACAACAAAGGTTACGCCCAAATCTTTGAATTCAGAAACTCTGTTTATTGCCACTCCCTGTATAGTATACTGATGGTGGATTGGTGAAAACGATCGAGTATAGGATAGATACACAGGTACGTTTATTTCTGTTGAACTGGAAATGATTTTCCTCAGTGTAAGAAACTTGAGAGTCTAGGTCCTAGATCTTGAAACGAACCAGTTAAATTGAGGAGTAAGTCATGCATCTTACCAACCAGTCCACGGAAATTTAACTAAATAGGTCACAAAAGAAACATTTCGTAGTTAAATGTACAATATTTCAATCTGCTAAGATGATAGTCCACAACATCAGGTTATTTCTAATTTGTTATATTATTTATATGTAAGGCATTAACGTTGTTGAGGTTTAAATACATTGTATTTTGTTTTAACAAACAACATCCATTCAACTTCATCCATTCAACTTCTACAAAACTCCACATCCATTCAACTTCTACAAAAAAATTGTAGAAGTTGAATGGATGTGGAGTAGGCTAAAGATTTGTGTTGAGATAAGAAAGTCTGGTGCTATGTCCTCTCTGCCTATCTTGACAAGAAAATAGTGGGATGGTTTATATGTCTGTATAATTTTGATGTTTCTCTAAATACATTTCTTCCTGTGAATATGTCGCATCTTCTCCCTCTTACTTAATAATTGTTTTATTCAAATAAATAAATATTTCTCAACTCATTCATTTCATACCCTTTAACACATCCAAATTGACGATGTGGATATATTGAAGAGGGTGGTCAGGAGACAACACAGTGTTGGCATCAATAATTACGCTTTCCGGTTTAGAAACACTGTAGTAGATATGGAACGTGATGTCTATCAAAGCAGGTGTTTGCAATGCTACGAGTACCACACATGAATCACACGAGTATTGTGGTCATGTGAGGACTGTATTTGATAAATTGCATAGTTCACATCCCCGATATTAAATTCCCGACATATCATGTTTTATGAAACACGTGGTCTTGGTTAGTAACTGAGAACAAAATATTTTATTATAGTATATTTTTTAATACTGTCGGTAAGATAAGGTCAATGAAAAAAAGATCTCTTAGGTGGTCACCTTCGGGGTACAAAACCATATCCCGAATTGTAAAAGAATTCCATTGTCATTGTTTGTTTAAAAAAAGGGTCTATAGTAAAATCTACTTCGTAGTTGTTTTCAATTGTAAAAATGGAATTGGAATGCCAGCGGTAACGGCTGGGGCAATAGGACCTACGGTCCTTCTGTGAAGTCGCTAATGGACCAAGGTCCTTGTTGTTGAAAAGATAAAAGCAATGGATCATAAAAAATCCATACGGCCCAAGATGGGGTAATAAAAACCGTCTAGACTACGAACTTTTCTTGCTGAATTGTATAGAATACCGATGTCAATTGTCTTTCAAATAGAGTTTCGGGTCTACGGCTTACCAGGCGGCTTTAGTATTTTTTTTAAGTGAGAAGGAAAACATGGAGCTTCTCTTTCTCGCGATCTGGCTATAAAAGAGGAGAAATTCACGGGCAGCTTCCTTTTTGGGACCAGACTCGACGCTGTTAGGACGTCCCTCCAAAACGCTGTTTGCACGGAAGACTGCCAGACTCGTTTCCTCTGCTATCACAGAACTTCCGGACGCCATCTTCAATTATCGGTGAATATTATTCCTTGTATTTAATGCTGGATTTCGTCCGCACGTTTAACCATCGCTCAACTTAAATTCTAATTGTTACTGAAATCCCCTTTGCTAATCGACAACACAATCTTCGTACCCAACTTTAAACTTTTTTTTTCTTGACATTCGTTCAAGTTTTTTTTATTTTTTTTTATTTATCCATAATATAATAAACTGTTTGTTTTAAAATTATACTTTGTTTAATTGTGTCCCCTTGTCCCGCTGAGAATTGAGAAAGAGTTACACAGAGTTAAAGGAATCCTGCGAACCACTGAGATCTGAAGAGTACTTCTCTTTCAGAACCCGGCGGAGCTGAGCAGGCGTGTCACACCTCGTATGATGGTAATGAACTATAATTGATTTATGTATTGAAATGTGCACATCTTATTATTGTTTCTAATATAGGAAAAAGGTGTGACAGTCATCAGACGAAAACTACTAGACTGGGATTTTTTTAAATTTTATTTTGGGTGCCGTTGGGAATTGTGTAGAAATCAAGTGTCTTCCAATAAGGACTTGGAGGTTGTTTTTCTCAATAAAAAATATTGAAATCTTTAGTAACATAGTAAAAATGATTTATATATCATCAATTACTTATTCAATAATTCCACGCGGGATTTATTGCTAAAAAAGCTTTCTTTTTCGATCATGACTTCATAATTTATTTATTTATGAAACATTTCATTTTAAAACCAATCTGGTGGGTTCATGAAGGGCAAAAGTTAATAAAGAAAGTTATATGGTCACAAAAAATATTCAAATGATTTTTCACATTTATAAAAGTTATGAACAATATACATCGTAAAAGTGACTATGTATATTGCATAGTAAAAGTGACTATGTACATAGTAAAAGTGACTATGTATATCGTACATAATAAAAGTGACATATCGTCAATCATAGGAAAATAAAGACATGGGGGAGAAATAAGAAAAATCAGAAATGAAACAAGTCAAATAACTGATTTTAAATAAGGGGTTCTATCAGTCGCTTCTTAAAAAGAATGCCAAAGACGAAGCGTGCCTTAGATTAGTAAGTATCTGGTTCCATAGTCTTACTACATGGGCAGTGAAGAACGACGTAAAAAAAGAACAGCGGTGAATTGAGAATGTCAATAAACAATTTATGATTGTTTCTTTAATGGAACAAAACAAAATTGAGAAAAACCAACAAAAGTTAACATTAAAGATAAATCTTCAGAAAAATAGCGATAAGAATGGGAATCGTATTGAAGTTAACCTTTCCCTTTCTGTGTTAAAAAAATCCGCGCGTTTCGGTGCTGTGTATTCAATACACATGTAAAAACGAGCGATTTATAATCGGAAAAATTAGAATTTTCTTAGCCAATCTCTTAAATTAATTTAATTCAAAGTCAAAAGTGATAATAATTGATATTTAATTGCTCAAAATATGAAAAAAACCATTGGCTGACGTTCACGAAACGGGCGAAGCGACCACCTCAAGCGAAAGCCCGCAAGCTACTGAAGCGAGCGAACTGAGATTCTATTTCTTGCGTTCCCATATACCGAAGTAAAGTGAGAGTGAGACGTGAATAGCGTCGCTACCTCACCAATAGCGTTTTTTGAGAATGAATATACCTACATCACACACGTTTGATTATATTGTTGAATTTATTCCCGATTTTCACAAAATATCTCTGATGTGGCCGATAAGTGCTAATTATTATTAGTTTTATGTTTTTTTTCAATGCGTAAATGTATTATGGAGGAATATCTAAAATCTGAAACCAGTATTTATTATATTTATAGAGATATTAAAGTTTTTAGAAGCAATGTATACTAGTTACACATCACAGGGAAAGAAGTTTTAAGGAAAGGAATATTTGAAAATTATTAACGTTTTATAAGTTTATTCTTAAAATATCGGATATAGTACATCTGATTGAGTCAAGAAAATTGTACTAAAGTTTACACAGATATTGAAGATGGATTGTTTAATACTCTTAAAGACAGAACGTGGACATGTGTTTTACTGTTTCATTTTAAGTGATTGGAGTCTGGCACGATATTTGAATAAATAATGATTTATTTTGAGATTAAAAATTAATCGAATATAAACATTAAGGTGGCTCTCCAGTGTATTAAAAAAAACTACTCATTTGCATTGAGATAACAAACATCTCCATATACAAGATGAGATTCAGGACCAGCAATATTCTGCTTTGGAGAAAGGGAAAAATGCGTTATCTATTGAGATAATGAAGACATGTGGAGATATTGAGGCTTGACTCGAAGATATGATTGCGCTAATTGTAATGTTGAGTGCGCACGAACATAATTTCTACTTGTCACAAACATTATACACATTTAAGCACATATTAATCATATTCAAAAAAATATATCAAAATGAAGTACGCTAATGCATACCAAACAAGCACACACAATAAAAACATGGGTCAGATCAAGGCTCAGGAATTAAAAGGCACTAACAGAAAAAGAAAACGAAATTTAAATATCCATAAAATCAATCCACCACTACACAAAAAAACACATCGAAACTTTAACATATTTATAGATATCTCAAAATGTTTGAGAGAAACAGTCAACGAAAAAAAGGAAAAAAATCAAGAAATGTTCCACCGTGGCATCAAATTTATGTTTCAAACAAAGAAAAATGCTCTCTACAAGAGAGCTTTTAAAGGCATTAAAACTGTGCTCGAATATGCCCGAGACTGCAGCATTGCCATTACTTAATCAATGCAACCTGAGTACGGGAGAGTGTGAGTAACACTCGTAGTTATATCTTTTACTCTCACACCGAAATATATCCAGTAGTCTCGTACTATTAGAAATAATTCGAAAGTCAATTAATTCCAGCAACTTCAGAGAGTCAATTTATCCGACTCACTTTTTTAAAAAAGCAGTATTAAATCTATCCTTGGCATGCTTTAAAAAGCGACTGAAAAAACTCCTAATTTCTAGTCAGTAAAATAACGTGTTTCATTCCTGATTTTTCTTTTCCTTTCCTCTCCACCATCCTTTCCTTTCCTTTTGATTGATGATATCTCACTTTATATGAAAAATAATGTTCGGGTGATTGCCCGTCTTTGTGGGGTTCGTGAGCATGTTCTCGCGTATATGTTTATGGATTTCGTGGGGATGGATAGTCATTTGAATAATTTATGCGACCACGTAACTTGTTTCATTTACTTTGGTCTGGTTGGTTGGAAGAGATTGCCACCTGGCAATAAACCCGCCAGATTGTATTGCAATAAAAGTGTTAAATAAATAAATAAATATATATCAAGTTATAATATCGTATGTTAGATATAATATATAAATTAGATTAGTTCCTAAGATATGAATATGTATATAGGTATAGCTTTTGTTAAATGTTGATGCTATAGATTACCTACTTCATTAAATAATAAAAAAGGTTTTATTAAATTGACAAAATGATTATTTACATTTTGTAAATTATCAAATTATTCATTGATCTTTTGTTGACATACTTGTACAACTTTTTCTTGCGTTCTGTATGTTCTTACTAAAATTGTAGAAAATAGAGTTAAAAAATATACAGAAACATTCTTCGTTAAGCGTCACATTTGAAAAAGAATACAATAGCATTTGTGGAGTTGGTAAGACGGTAAGACACGTGTCTCTGGAGTCTCTGTTTCTGTCTGTGGAGTTGGTAAGTTGGTAAGACACCTGTCTCTAAGCTTGGGTGTTGCGGTTTCCATTTACTGCTGCTTTCCAATTTTATAAAAAGATTCTCTCTCTCCCTTTTTTAACTATAGCCTCATGAAATTATTTTTGGTTGGGTATAAGAAATCACCACGTACAAACTCGCCAGATTATATCTAATACAGATCGATCCCTTCACCACCCACCCTGTTATGGGGGACTAAATAAGTTTCCACCAATCACGATCTATACTAGAAGATTGTAATCTTTTATATTTTTTTATGAGCGCGAAGTCACGTAGCATAAAAGAAGGAACAACCCAAAAAAGTTTTCTTACAGTGGGGACACAACTGAATGGAAAAAAAATAGTAGCGACGATAGATTTAAGTCCAACATCACGGGAGAAGGAAAATAAAAATACAAAAATGTGTCTTATATAACTAAAAGGTTCCGCAACACATTTTTGCTCTTGCTGTATAATCCAGTGATCCTTTTTGCTCTTGCTGTATAATCCAGTGATCCTTTGTGCTCTTGCTGTATAATCCAGTGATCCTTTTTTGACTATCAAATACATTTTCTAATTTTCGACATTATAGATCAAACCATTATTCTTTTTCTAAACATTTTGAATATTTTGCTTACTCCATATTTAAACTGTTTACTGCTCAGGCAACTTTTAAATACTTGTCGAATGATTGTTTACACGTTACAAGTGCTTTCGGGCGAATGCCTTTAAAGTGGTTTTTTTTAAATAGTTAATAGTGGAGTTTCTTGAATAAAACATTAATTAGTAAGACAACAATAATTAGTAAATATTTTTACAAAAATTAGACACGTGTTTTTCCTTTGAAATGACAAATTATTTTTTTCAAGTCTCAAAATAAACGAGAAGAAAAAGGGTTTCACTCACTGAAAAAAAACTTCTTTTCAGGTTTTTAATTACTTTTTATTTTAATTATCCGACATTGTCTCTTTTGAAACGAAATGTTTAGTGTTTCACCCCTTTCTCTCCTTTTCCCTATTTCAATCCCTATTGTTATTCAGAAAGCGTTAATCTTTGTATTTTTTTTGTCCTTTTTTAACCCATTCCTCGTCTAGTGTTCATTTTACCATATTTTTCACGACTTACACAAAAGAAATTTCCACGACAGAAGCAAGGGGTTAACAATAGAATGACATTCTTATTCATACCAAAAATGTTTTCCGTTTCTGATAAAGGAAAAAACCTGATGTTTACAAGATCGTTTTTCATTTGTATTGCGTATTTTGTTCGTAAAAAAACGTTTTCAAGTAAAAAAACTAGTCACTTTATGAAAAACTAGTCATCAAAGATGAATTGAAAAATTTCTTTTACCATTATGAACCAAGAAAAAAAAACGTTAACTTGGATGTCCAAAGATGGATCCAAAATTATGTCAGAGCAGCCGTACTCCTTCTCAAACTACTGAACTGTTAAGTCCTGTCCTGGAACCCGGGAATGAAAACATACAACTAAATCGCCACACCCGTAGGGGCACATGGACCTGAAGTATAGATCTTGACAATCAAAGATCAACAAAAGTTTCTGAGCTCGAAACCACCTACTGCGAAAGATCCTTGGACCCAATCCAGTGCTGGTAAAGCTTTGTGAATTTACTAGTCAGATTCCATCCTTTAAATTTCGTTTCCAGTTTGTGGTCCAGGAATATAAAGTTTGTATTGGTATTTGTATTTAAAAGTGGTATATAGATATTCGAGATGCAGGGCCGCGTTGTAACGCACTGGACTTCCATGCGTAAGGTCGCTGGTTCAAACTCTCTGCTCTGTTACTTTCTTCAAATGACACAAGCATTTTTTCCACCTAGTATTCAGGGGTATAATAATGTTTATGCCTTATCCCATATCTTTTCTACAAAAAAAAAAGAATAAAACATGCTAGTGTTCTCCGATCTTTTGACTTCAGGAGTGCCATCAGATCTACGAGTAATACATCGTTGTGGCCGGTGAGTTTGCTTGTGTGCAACGGCTCACTTGCTTGAAAATGAGAAAAAAGGAACGAGAAACTCCACAGCACTGCTTTGTTTTCAACTAGAATTGACATTGGAATGGCGAGGGGGTTCTCTTCTACGAGGCCCAGAAACGACGATAGGTATCGTGATATAGGAGACGTGGAAAGTTTCGAGTACGATTTTGACTATTTGATGTGCTTATGATACGCCCATGCAGATTTTTTATGGCACATGTCTACTTTCCCCTTTCACATTGATGTCAAGTGCGACGCCTCCTTTGGTGGAGTGCGGTCTGTCTGCCTTTGGATGGTACCGTATTGGGCTGGTGACCCATAAAATTGAATTTTAGCATGGTTGTGAAAGTCTGACATGTACACTTACTAACCTGCTTACGTATTGTTTGATTTTGATGTTAGGATTGTTTCTCTGCATTTTTTTGTTTATTTTTTATATTCTGCTTTTTAGTATGTTTGAAGCACAACTAACTGTTTTTAATTATTGTTATTTGTAACATTGTAATGTTTATTAATTAATAAATAAATTAAAAAGGATGCCAGAGAGGGAAGACTTAGAGTATCTTAATAAAATAAATAAATAACAATATGACAGTTGTAATAACAGAAACACGTTAAATTGACAAAATATACTGTTATTTTGTTTTCTGCCATATATTTTGTTTTTTTAATAATTTATTTTGAGGTTTAACGCCGTTTGCGTAAGGCAATCCGAAGAAAGCGTTCAACTGAATTATGGTCAAACAGCTCTTGGATTTTACACCACGATAATGCCCCGGCTCACATTTCACAACTTATTCTTCAATTTTCTACCAAAACCAACGCTGCCGTGATGCGGCAGCCACCACATTTATCACATGTGATATGCCCGTTGTGACAATTTTTCTGTTCCTAAATGAAGAGAATGTACCTGCCTGTATACCTACCTAAATGAATTGTCAAAATAACGAGTGAATTGTTAAAACACAAATAAATTAAATTAATTATTGTTGATCATAAACATACAGGGTCATTGACCGATCAAGTATTCATAGATAGCTACACGTCAAGAACGGCGACAATGTTTACTATTTTTATAGTACCCGCGATTTGTCCAGTCATCTCCAAATATAAATAATTAACCTACCGCCAATTTACGTGCCAGAGCGAGACGGAGCATGTAACGCGAACTGGTTCACCCATTTGTATAAAAGACCGGCGCTCCGATAAATAGAGAGATATTCGTATTGTCATTCAGTCAACTGTCAGGACTTTGTTATTTATTTACATTTATTTACCTGCTGTCCACTTATCGATTTATATCCGCATTCCTGAGTCCATATTTATTGACAACAAATCAAGATCATCACAACAGTTAGACATAAGCAATCCGCTACAAGGACATTGAAAGGACAACGTTTTGCGACTATATGGGAAATTAAGGTAATATCGCTGGGTGAGTTCATAATTTTTTTTAATCCACTTTGCACGGATTTCTCCTGTTACACAAAGAAGGTCTGCTTCTAGCGTTAGCTTATTCGTTAGGAAGAATATCAGCCAGGATTCTCAGAGAATATATCAACAGTGTTATTCAATTGGTTCAATATCTCTATACCACGCGTGACTGAGTGTTTAGCCATGATATTCGTCCTGTAAGTTGGTATGTAGAACAGAGGGTGATTCCTTGCACGGCTATATTTATTGGGTACATATAAACTAAGTGCTTCTAGAATCGCGGTACAGTTAAAGCAACCTTGAAAAACCTTAAGTAGAAATATTTGGGATAGTTATAAAAGCCATCCCAAAAAGTGCGTTTCATAAATGTTTTGCGGATTGGAAAAACGTTGACAAAAATGTATTTATCCTATGGCGAATACTTTGAAGGCGACATTATTAATATAAATTATTAAATCAATATTTTATAATTAAAATAAAAATTCTCACCGTTTCTTATCAAGGTTGTTATGACTTTGATGTCACTTCTTGAAGCATGCCATTGTGAGTGCAAGTCTTACAGCAGCTTGTAGTTGGTTTCATAGTCTAACGGCATGGATAATAAAAAGCGATATCAAGAAAGAATAATTATGAATTAGAAATGCCAAGAGGCGATCTCTGATTTATGATGAGAAACATTTCGAGTGAATCTACTCGGTGAAATATTTCTATAAAATATCACAATCCCTCATAAAATAATTTAACAAACAATTTTACAAGTTGAAACTTCACCGGATATCATTCATAATGAAAAATAAAATCAAAATATAAAATTTAAATCTGAAACCCTCGCGAATTGAAAAATATTCTCTGAATTAGCGGATCACTCGTTAAAACTTCTTGAGGCGTCCTTTCGTGAAATGAGCCATTATAACATTGGCTAAGGGATGAAAGTTTTGTATAGAAATAAAATAAGAAAATATATTTTTTAATAATTCATATAAATACGGTAAAATTGCGCCTCTTATGAAGAAAATAAAGGTTTCCCGTTTAACTTTATGAGATTTCATATTGATAGGGGTACCGAAAAATAACGTCGTTTTTATGTGATATAATTTTAAATGTTAATTATTAGGTGTTCATATTCCCTCCAAGTGAACTTTGTGTCTTTAACAATCAATAAGCTATGTTGTTTATAGTTGAGGCATTAACATTGTGGAGGTTTAAAGACATTGTAATTTATTTTTATCAAACACTGTTTATTCCACTTTTTTGTGTCGGTATAACCCTACCGGTTTCAAGGCTTTCACATCATCTTCAGGGGAGCGCAAACAAGACTAAGCCATAAAACTGGTAGGGTTATCCCGTCACAAAAAAGTGGAATAAACAGTGTTTGATAAAAATAAATTACAACCAATAAGCTGTTGTTCTGTAAATTTAAAACATTTTTTTTTCAGATTTAGTCTTAATAAAATGTGTGACATGAAACCCAAAGAGGGTGTTGTTCATCATGGTATGCTGCATGAATGTAAAGGAACAAAGAGGGTGATGTTCATCATGGTATGCTGCATGAATGTAAAGGAACAAAGAGGGTGATGTTCATCATGGTATGCTGCATGAATGTAAAGGAACAAAGAGAGTGATGTTCATCATGATATGCTGCATGAATTTTGTAAAGAAACAAAGCAACAATAGGCACCAAAACCATCTAAATGATAACCTTATATGTTCACAAGTGCTAGCGCTGGTTTGCCAAATTCCAATTGGGCGATTTCAATCTTTCCAATGCTCATTGTTCTGGAGCCAGTAGAGCTGAACAACGACCCGCTCCGCTTAGCCATCAGACCATCGATGTAAACCATAAAAAAGTCTTGTTCTGTGTTTAGTGGAATATTGCTGGCATAGAACCAGGTTAAACTCTGAGATATTAGAACCAGGTTAAACTGTTATATGTTAACATACCTATATTGTCAACAATTAAAAAAATCTGAATTAACCAAGCATTTACCATTAAACATGTAGCGTTGGTCAAAAGAAAACGTGCTATTCTGCAGCATGACAATGTAAGACCACATTCAGCGAAACAGACCCAAAACAAGATCTGAGACTTAGGCTGGAAAGTTTTGCCGCATCCGCCCTATTCATCTGACATTGTGCCAACTGGTTACCTCTTGTTCAGATCTTTGCAGTACTTTCTCAGCGAGAAAACTTTCCGAAATATTTCTTTGAATTTTTCGCATCACTGTGAACTTCCTTTTATAAAGAGGGTATTGAAAATTTGGTTTTAAGATGGTTAACGGTGATTGATGACATTAGTAAATCTATAAATAATAAAAAAAAAAAACTTTGGGCTCAAATTCTTAAAAAAAAAAAGCAATTACTTTCTTGTTCCCAAGTATAATATTTAACAATTAACTCTTTTTTTCTTCTTCATTGCATTGGAAATGTTGAATTACACTAAACAACTTCTCTTCCAATGTCTGGTGTAGATAACACCGCTCTCGCTACCCCTCTTAAGATGTCGTCAAACTTACATTTGATTGAACAGTCATCACACGTCAAGTGGTTGATATTTTTCAGCTTCCCACAGGCGAAGACAGGGTCAAACGACATCTATAATTTGAATAGGTTATCCCAGGTACGACCCACCTCTTTTGCGGATTCTGTTCAGGCTCTTCCACGTGCGGTAGCCAAGGTTCCCTCCAGAAGGGAGACACCTCTAGTTGAGGTCTTCTCCAGAGAGGAATTTATTCAATTAATAACATTAATACCCGCTACACGTGTCTTGACGTTCTATTCCGAGGCTCTCTTATTTCTATGTTTTTGTTTATAGCTTTGTATATCCTTAATTCATTGTTTTATTGATTTTTTGTGACGTATGTAAAACCATAACCTTACTTTCTAAAAAAAATAGCGTCTATAAAATGGTACGTTAAGTCTGAATAATTGTTCTAAGAAATTGTGTTTCTTACTTTCTGTCCCTCCACCCACAATCCACAACCCGAATGTTTACCGTTAGAAGCGTGTATATCGGTACCAGTTCGAACATAATTCAGTCTAATTTGTCCTCCCCTGATGATGCGGTGAAAACCATGAAACCGGTAGGGTAACTCCGTTACAAAAAGTGGAATAAACAGTGTTTAATAAAAACAAATTACAAAAATTTAATGAGTTGTGTTTTTATAAATTAACATTTATATAAGTATTGAACAAATAACATAAATATCTCTTCTTTGTTACATAAATTACATTAATTTGTCAAGTTTAGCCTGTAACGTTGATATATTGTATTTGAGTTATTAATAATATTATGTATCACCTAAAATCAAAAATTCCTTTTAAAAGCTCGTTCCCTGTCTGAAAAAGGTAGTCTTTGTGATGAAACAAAGGAGCTTCCTTGGCAGTCGTTAGAAGAAATGCTAAGTTTGGTGAATACCTCTTCCCGCACAAAGGACGCGGAGATAACGATGTTTTTTGAAAACGGAAAAATTCGAAGGCTTCGTGGAAAAAATGACTGTTAATTGAAAAATCCTCAAGGTTTTTATCTTGACGAAGAAAAATTTTCATGGATGAAGTGTTATCTAGGATATTTTTATTTTAAAATAAACTATGCAAAAAATTTCATATTTCTTAGCTAAATATTTTGCAGAATTGTTTTTTTAAATAGCAATTTTACATTTTTCATAAGCAATTATTAAAAAATAATTTAACTTTTTGTTATAAAAATCTGATTAATTCATTGCCAGGCTGTAATTCCTTCTGAACAATCGAACAAAATTAATCAAGTTTGAATTATTATTAATTTGTTCAAAATTCATCAAAAATATAAATAAAAACAATTTAAATAAGTAACAGCCAATTAAAACAATAAAATGGAGTAAACCTCTTTCAAAATATAATATATATTTTAAAATGGTGCTGTTTTTCACGTGTTAACCTCTTCCATCCATTTAGATGTTAAAGAGCTATTTAATAATACTTAGACAGAAACCCTATTTTGAAAATTGAATACAAGTTGTGATCAAACCCACAACTCTTGGGTGGTAAGACACACCTTTTACTAAATAGTTAAGACGTAAGCGATTAAAAAAAAACAGATTTGTTAATAAACTAAGAGATTTCTTCAATAACTTAAACTAGATATGATTACATTATGTCTCTTGTAACGTATTTTATTGTATCGTATTACACTTTCGTTGTATACAGTACAACCTAGTGGGATTATTACCAAATGGCAATCTCTTCAAATCATCCATGAAAGATACGGTCCTAGCTAAAAATTTGACTGTTTTTTTTATTTTTGATCAGGGTTCCAGTGGGATTTGAACCTGCAACTGCCGAGTTGACAGACAGACGTCTACCAACTAGGCCACGGAGGTCGTCTATATTGTGATAGGTGGAGCAAATAGATTTTCACACTTGAATACATTTTGAATAAATAAGAGGTAAGTCAAAAAATTTTGAAAGCGACATCTATGGAGCAGTAGAAAAACCAAAATTTCTACGCCATTTTAATATTTCATCTTTCATAAGAACGCACTCAAAATTTCATTTCGATCTGTCAATTCATTCTTTGTTTACAAGCCATTTGAAGTTGACGTGTCAGTGTATTTTTTAACAATGGAAAAATCCGAATATCGCGCAGTGATTTAATTCTTTGTTTTGGAAGGTTTATCGGCTTCTGAGATCCATGCAAAGATGGTGAAAGTATTAAGAGTATTTTTTTGTCCTCCTCTCCTACCTGGACAGAGAAACGGCATCATGTAAAATATGTATGAATAACATTAAAATAAATGTGAATCCTTCTTCCGTATTATTTTTCAGCATTTGTTGTTCGTATCAAGAGGTAAAAAATCTGAAATTTCAGCGAGTACATCATTTAGAAAATTTGAATATCCGACATCAACAAGATAAATTTACAGCATACAAAATGACGGAAGGTGTAAACGAGGCCTATGTGTATGTAGCCCATGAAATCGTGACACCCAAAATATAGCCTAGAAATATTCAGGAAATTTCAGTCTCATCCGCGTCGACAGCAAATAAACATCCCATTCAACCCTTCCAGTAACAGACTGTCACCATTAGGGGCGGATCTTCACACATTATGCACAAGCACTTTGTGTAAATTTAGATGTCTTTTATGCTGCAAGTAGGCCAGATCTGCTGACATACAAATTTTAAGGAAGTACTATGTTGTGGCAGTATGTAATTATAATCTGTTTTTGATGTGTTTTTACTCTTAAGTATGATGTGATGTAAATGTTCTAATTTATATTTGTCAACCAAGATTTTCATAGAAAAGTAGAGATAAGGGTTGTTCTAGATATAAATAATTTAATCGTCAAGTGTGTTCAGCAATTTCAATATTTGAGAAGCTGTCTGAATGACCAATGAGACTATTCTAAGAATAGTGATGGCGCGAAGCTGCTTCTTTAAAATGTAGGATCTCCTCTGCAACAAGTATTTTAATCTCGATTTACGTATGCCAATTTTGTGTTGCTACATATTCTCCGTCATTTTCTGTTTACATACATATTTCTGCTACATATTCTCCGTCTTGGTATCTAAGCATGGAGACTTTACAAGTGTCGTTTTTAATAAATATTTTAACACATGCAATACACTACACAGAAAGCTGAATGTGTTACTATCACATATGGGAAGATCAAAAAAAAAAAATTGTAATCTTTATTCCTTTGGTAAGTTTTCTGCGGTTTTCTTACCAAACATGTTTGTCTGAACATATGTACCATATGTGTGAAAAATAACCTTATCTAACTACTGCCTCCACAACCTTCATTTTATTTATAATATTTTAAAACTGTCAATATAAGTGGGTTCAAATCATGAGTTCAAGCGTTCTAGAGAAGAGTTACTTCCCAAAAAGTTGTATACAAATTTAACTTTTATTATATTGTTCGTAGTTCAGACATTAACATTGTGTAGATTTCAAGACATTGTAATTTGTTTTATCAAACACTGTTTATTCTACTTTATGTAACGGTATAACCCCACCGGTCACATCATCACCTTCAGGCTTTCACATCATCACCAGGGGACTACAAAAAAGACTGAATTTTGTTCGAACTGGTACCAATATACACGCTTCTAACGGTAAACATTCGAGTTGCGGGCTGTGGGTGGAAGGAGGGAGAAGGCAACCTCAGCGAACAGCGGCGAGATTCTTGGAATTAATGTGTTGGCCAGATGTTCACCATGACGCAGACTTTATGTTCACCATGGCGGATGTTCACCATGGCGCATTAGAATTTCAAGGGCCTCTAATCTGTTCAATTTATTTCCGTTACCACTGAAGTGTAAGACTTTGGCATCATCAATAGAAAAAGTATGGTTTTCACGGTGACAATGATAAGCCATTTCAGAATAAATTAGAGGATTTGTAAAGGCGCATTTGTGTTCACGAAATCTCCTTTCAAATAATCTTCTTGTCTTTTCTATATGGAAATTATCTCAGTCGGCACATAAAAATTTATACACACCAATGTTGCTAAGGAATACTTTGAAATTGAGAATTTTTCATTCGCTTCTTAAAGCATGCTAAAGAAGGAGCGAGTCTAACATTAGTTTGTAACTGGTTCACGCGTCTTACTGCATGGACAGTAAAGAACGACGTTAACAAAGAAGAGCGGCGAACAGGGAAGGCAAATAAACATTTTATGTTTGAGCGCAGTGTTAGTCCACTCCAGGTTTTTTTTGTCGAGATAAGAGGGAGCCGCGGGTCAGATAAGGATATTCAACAATAAAGATAGTGTGTGAATATCTACTTATGTATGCCAATTTCGTATTGCAACACATTCTTCGCATTTCTCAATGATATCTCAATGATATGATTACTCTAATTACTACGAAGAGACTGGAAGTTATATTGTTTACAGTTAAGGCTGACTAGAAGTTATATTATTTACAGTTAAGGCTGACTAGAAGTTATATTATTTACAGTTAAGGCTGACTAGAAGTTATATTATTTACAGTTAAGGCTGACTAGAAGTTATATTATTTACAGTTATTGTATCGGACGTGTGCCGTCGCCCGTGCGTGTGTATATGTGATATGATGAAAAGGACATTGTGTGTAGATCTGTATAATAAACTTATATTTGTATGTTATAATATCTGTTATGTTCCTGTATTTGTATAATCATTGTAAATGTTTTTATATGTAAATGTTTGCTATATTTTATATGTAAATATGTATGTTTGTTTGACTCCGATCGCATTCGCGACCGCACTGGAAATAAGTGACTTGCCGGGCGAGGCGATCGGAGTAGGTCGGGGGCCAGTTGGCGTAAGCAAGGCCCAAACACCGAAAGTTGTTGTTTTTCGCGGGCAATGGGCGCTTGTGACGGCCGACTGACCATTAATATAGAGGCCCCCCCAAGTTGGAAATCATGTGCTTCTCACTTCTTCGTCATTAAATATTCTCAGTAATGCCGATTTTACCGTGTTTTTACTTGAGACCCGCTACCCTACATCGACTGCCTGAGAGGAATCTCTCCCTGCTCTTCTTCTTCTTCTTCTGCTGGATCTTCGCAACGGAATTCGCTACCTCGATTCTCTGAGCGCTACGCGGCGACCAACCACCTATCTACAGTCTTTGTACCTGTCCGGTACAGTTATATTGTGGAAGTTTAAAGACATTGTAATTTGTTAAGTCAATCACTGTTTATTCAACTTTATATAACGGTATTATCCTTCCGGTTTCAAGGTGTTCACTTGAACGTCAGAGGAACACAAACAAGACTATTATTTGTGTTTCCTGATGATGATGTAAAAACTTTGAAACCGGTAGGGGCTATACCGTTATAAAAATGGAATAAACTATTTTTGAAGAAAGTAATAACATAAATACAAGCTTTAAAATGTTGTGCTATCAAAAAATGATGAAAACTTCGAAAGTTAACAAATTAAAAATGAGTAAATTAAACTCATATAATATCATATAAAGCGAGAAGAAAATTAAGAGATTCTTCAACTGATACTGCAGGGAACACTTCAAGGTATATAAAGTGTGGGTAAAAGATTGACTTCCTGATAAAAGAACTAACTGGAGTAATTTTATTGTGGTCGTATATCTTTGTTCCGAGCAGCTGCTTGAAATGTAAAGATAATCATGAGGATCGCTTACTTCTGAAGAAGAAGATAGATACTTGCATATAATCATGGTGCACCTTGCACGAGTAAGGTACTTAGCCACTTAATGCCCTTGAACGAGACCCTCTCGCGCACCAAATGCGTTCCAATTTCCGCTATCCCGAGTCACGCTCGCTTGTCTCGACTTGGAGTGTTTTAGCTAACACGTGTAACGCTCGTCAGTCGTTCGCGTTTTATTTATTCATTGTAAATTTGCCTGCAGTTGTGAGTGGTCGTTTCTTGTGTTGCTTATTTCGTTTTTGCGATATTGTGTTCGTATTTACGTAGGTTTATGTTTAACACAATGCTTTCAAATGTACCATACCAAATTGAATTTTTTATGTTTTTTCATTTTTCAAAATTAAAATATGTTTAAATTGTTATGTTTCAATTGAAAAGTGTGTATGATAAACTTAAAATAAAACACAAAAAATACTTGATGTTTTTTTTAACCTTTCCTTCCCTGTGTTGGGTATCTTCTACACGTTGCTTCTAATAACCATCAATATCTCTATAAATATAATAAATACAATGTTAAGATTTTAGGTATACCTCCATAATATATTTACGCATTGACTTAAAAAATAATATTAATAATAATCAGAATTTATCGACTACATCGAGGTGTTTTGTAAAGATCGAAAACAAATTCGCATTTAAACGCTGCGAGTGCCTCGTCTTGACGATAGATGAATAGTATGCGGGAAGCGCGACATTATATTCGCCTCTCACTCTTGCATACTAGACTGAATTGCGAGGAGCTGAATTGTTTCAACGTCGCAAGCATAAGCGTAAGCGCCGGGGTATGCGACTAACGTTCCGCGCCTCTAGTAGCTTCTAGGCTTGCAAATAGGTTTGACGTACGCCCGTTCCGTGAGCGTTGCCAGATGGTTTTTTAATGTTTTCAGCAAATAAATCTCAATTATTATAATTTTTAACTTCAATTATAATTAATTAAGGGGATTATCTATGAATGTTCTTATTTTTCCGATTTAAAATCGCTAATTTTTGATTGCGTACTCACTACCCAACACCGGAGCACGCGTATTATTTTTATCACCGCAAGGGAAGGGTTAAACCCACTTAGTAAAAACACCCTAGCATTAAGTGATTAAACCAGATATCTACATTTTTCTATCAAACTCACACATCTTTCATAGATCTCGACATGTAAAGTACCCGGCGGTAAGTAATACATTCGACTTTGTAGAGCATCGTCTGTGTTGCACGATGCGCTAAGAGTCAGGTATCTAGAAAGAGCTGTTAAACTTGTATGATAGGCGAAGTTAGCCGATTATGGCCGACAGCCTCTTTCTTAAGCCCGATATGTATTACTTACCGCCGGGTACTTGTACTATCAAGCAACATTTTTAATATTTTGATTGTTCGTTCATTGCTGGGCCTCGTAGTGGAAGATTTCCTCGCCATACCAAAATCAATTTAGTTGGAAAGCGTAACTGTGCTATGGAGTTACCGGCTTTTTCTTTTTTTTTTCCTATTTAAGTGAGTAAGCCGTTGTATACTAACAAACTTATCAACCTCATTTGTGTACTGGATCTGATGGCACATCTGAAGTGAGATAATCGGAGCACATCTGTATGTGTTTATCCGCCTTTTTTAAGAATAGATATGACTGAAGTCAAAATAATCTTTATACTCCAAATACAAGGCGGAAACAATGCCTGTGTTATTCGAGGGGAGCAGTACACCTCGTGGTTCGAACCGACGACCTTCCGCATGGAATCCCGCACGATTATGCACCTCATCTGTTGATAATACTATTCCCGAGTAAGAGCTCCCTTTAGGAAAATTTGCTCTCTTTATGGAGTTTTATAAATTGTTCGCTTTATTGCTATTTTTATTAGTTTATCGTATAAAATTGAAGGCCTTCGAGATGTGAACCTATGGATGAAAATGAACGAGGTTCTCAGCAGGATCGTAGAAATTAGGCACCTGTCAAACACCTTATCAAATAGGCGTGCAGAATGGACGGGTCATATGCTGCGACATGAAAATCTCCTGCACAATATACTGGAGGGAATGATTGGGGGATCGATTGGCAGAGGGCGTCCTCTCTGAGAGTATCTGGAGCAAATATGCCATGATATGGACTGCACCTCCTATACAGAACTCAAGAGGATTACTGAGGACTGAACGGAGTAGAGGAGTTGCAGGGCTTTGCTGATAACCAATCCCCAGGATTGAAACTGTAGAAGAGAAGATTATAAGAAGACACATTTGTCAATGAAATTAAATAAAGCTACATTCAAATATGTATTTATATATGATTCAAAGAATGTGAATTAAAAAGAACGTGATTCAAATAATGTGAATTAAAAATAATTGTATGCGGTAGTATTTTCATCCCCTTATTTGAAAAATTTACATATCTAAATAAACCAATATATACTTTTTTACAAAAAACTGCAAATTTTCTAAGGTCTTTGTTATTTTTATTATTATTATAGACAGGCAGCATGTTTGCCGTTAATATACTCGTATACATATATATCAAGTTTAACTGTCATGATTTCTGTTCATAAATTAATATTGTAAAGCATGCAAAAAAGGGATGATACTAATTAACTAAAGGTTTTTTGCTTTTCGTTTCAATCTAATACTCAAAGAACAGTGGACAGAAGATGTTCTCCCTTATTCCCCCCCCCCTCTCTCCAGAGAAGTAACAGTAAGCAAACACCAAATCAGAGTAAGACGTTTACATAAATACAAACACTACACCTTAGAGTTATTCAGATTGAGTAAGAATGTGGTTTACAGCCCCCTAACATTAATCAAGGAATTCCCACCCCAAGTGATCTGGTACACTTACAGATTACAAATTGGCAGGGGTGCATTTTGAATTCCTTATGTTAATTTTGAATATTATACAGAATATAATATGCAAACACGGTTGTTAACTTAGGATATATCCAATGATATTTTTTTATTAACAGCCTGCACCTTAATATCCTTACATTCAAATATAATATATTTATAGCTAGGGATTTAACACTGTGGAGGTTTAACTTTTCCCTTCCTGTGCTAAAATAATCCGCGCGTTTCGGTGCTATGTATTCAATACACATCAATAAACATGTAAAAATGAGCGATTTTAAATCGAAGAATGAGAATATTCATAGCCAATCGCTTAAATTAATAAAATTTGAAGTCAAAAATGATAATAATTGAAATTTGATTGCTGAAAACATAAAAAAAACATCGGCCGACGTTCACAAAACGCCAAAGAGACCACCTCAAACGAATGCCCGTAAGCTACTGAAGTGAGAGAAGTGACCTAACTGAGATTCTATTTCTTGCGTTCCCATATACCGAAGTAGAGTGAGAGTGAGACGTGAAAAGCGTCGTTTCCTCACCATAACGGTTTTATAGAATTAATATACCTACGTCACACACTGGCACACGTTTGATTGTATTGGCGAATTTATTCCCGATTTTCACAAAATATCTCTGATGTGACCGATAAATGCTAATTATTATTAATATTTCATTCAATACTTTTTTAATTCAATGCGATGAGCCCAGACCTTTTGATAGCTTCTCTCTTAAATGTATTTCCTGCTATTTACCTTGGGATATGCGAATATATGTGTTTTGGGAATGTTTTTAAACAGGTTACATATTATGTTGCCATCAATAAACTTATATTTATTTCTTGAATCTTCGAAAATACTATAGTTTAACTTTGTGGTGCCATATTTTATGTAAAAGGAAAAATAAGTAAAATAAAAAACTTATTTTATATTTTTATGTTCACCACAGGTTTATTTTTGGGTTTACTACCAGTTTCGAAGACCACCGTCTTCATATTCAGGTGAAGATAAACTTAATTGCTAAAAATATGTTTCCTGTACAAGTGTTAATAATATAAGAGGAATGAGGTAGGGGGAGAGAAGTGAGGAGAGATGTGATTCAATGGTAAATGAGGCGGGAAAAATGAAAATGAATCTTTCAGGCAGGTCAGGGACTGGATATCCAGTCAGCGTCTGGATATCTTCGAAACCGGTGGTAAACCCAAAATTGAACACAAAAAAATATAAAATAAGTTTTTTATTTTATTCATTTTTCTTTTTACATTATATTTATTTATATGAATTATTCGTTGCTTATTATTTATTTACACGATTTAATAAAGTGCAGTGTTGAAAAACTTTCACGGGAAACGATAAATGCTCAAAAACTTTCTCGCCATGTAAGCGTCATGAATTGTTAAGGTAGCAACGCTACCAGACTCGTTGCTATTATTCCAGTGTAAATTTTTGTTCTGGTTTTTTCATACATACCATTACGCAGTTTCCCTGCTGGGGTAGGCAAAGAGGACAGGGATTCAGTTATTCCTACATAGACACTCATATTTCTTTAGTACAGTCATTTTAACGTTCTTTATCTTAATTATCACGGAATAGTTTTAATGTATATTTGCCATAAAAAAACAATGAAATACGTTTTGTACTTTTGTGCTATTTTGTGAATTTAAAGTGGCATTTTTGATACTTTTATGCTGTAAATATCCCAATAACACTTTTTTGACACTTTTGTGTCATGAAAAGAAAATAAATTTAAAAAAATGCCACATTGTGGTTTTTGTATAAAAAATGTAATTATTGCTAGTGTATTATTTTAAAAACAATAAGTGTCAAAAATGCTGTTTTGTTGTCTCCATGTTACAAAGTGTCAAAAATGATTGGGGTTTTTTCTGTTTATAAATGCTAATGTGTGATTTTCATAGCATATAATAATCACATAGTAGACTTGAAGACTGAATCGTGACATTTTTTATATTCATAACTTTCAAAAAATTTCCCTTTCCATATGCATGCATTCAATGCAGCCATATCTATAATTTCAATTAAAAGACGGAAAGGCCATCTTCTCATTAACCTTGAGCAAGAGTACTCTCTAGTCATTTGGTCTCCCATATCTACTCCAATTTTCGTTTTATTACAATGATTTATAATGAGTGGCTTTTGTTTTTTTAAATTAGCAATTTTTGCATCATTGAATTGAGTGGATAATAATAATACTGCTTTATTTTTTTGTGATACATACGAAACAAGTATTTTATTTTCAGCAAAACCAAACATACTTCTTTGGATTGTTTTCTCTCTAGACGGTAAAAATTTAAGAAGGATTTCTCTTTTATTTTTTCGAATTTTGCCAGTTAGAGTAAAACCTTGTAATAAAATATCACCGGCTATTTTGATGGAGGTAAAAAAAAATATATGTGGGTATCCCCCTGTTAGTGCTATATTGGGGTTGAACCATTTCCATAACTACTCGGAGATATTGATTTATCTCTCTGCGATTATTTATCATACCAGAATAAACCTGTAAATTTGTTATGTATGCCGTCGCACAGTCAGCAGCAGCCCACATTTTGATGTCGTATTTACCAGGTTTAGATTTCACGTACACCCGAAATGGACAAACACGATCTTCTCGATTAAATGAAACGAAAAATCAATAATGACATATTCTGCTCTTATCATAGGTGCAACATTGTGGTTTTCTGCTCTTATCATAGGTGCAACATTGTGGTTTTCTACTCTTATCATAGGTGCAACATCGTGGTTTTCTGCTCTTATCATAGGTGCACCATTGTGGTTTTCTGCTTTTATCATAGGTGCAACATTGTGGTTTTCTGTTCTTATCATAGGTGCAACATTGTGGTTTTCTGCTCTTATCATAGGTGCAACATTGTGGTTGTCTGCTCTTATCATAGGTACAACATTGTGGTTGTCTGCTCTTATCATAGGTGCAACATTGTGGTTTTCTACTTTTATCATAGGTGCAACATTGTGGTTTTCTGCTCTTATCATAGGTGCAACATTGTGGTTTTCTACTCTTATCATAGGTACAACATTGTGGTTGTCTGCTCTTATCATAGGTGCAACATTGTGGTTTTCTACTTTTATCATAGGTGCAACATTGTGGTTTTCACAGCAAAAGTGTCATTTTTTACAATTTCGAAGTTTGAAAATAAATTGGCGTTTAAATGCAACTTAGTAGTCTTCATGACACAAAAGTGTCATAAATTCCACATTGTGCTATTTTGAGTAAAATATATAAGAAATGCCAAAGTGTGATTTTTATAGCAACTTAGTATCAAAATGCAACATTTAGAGCATAAAAATATAACAGATGTAGTAAATGTTACTTTATGATATTCATATCACAAAATATCATAAATACTACTTATTGGTTTCAAAAGCGACATTCTGGTCTTCATAGCGTAAACGTGAGTATATTTGGACGAAGTTAGTGATGTTTTGTAATAATGAAACGTAGAAAGTCTAATTGTATAAAAAAGTGTATAGATGTAGATGAAGCGAAATATGTGTGTTGAGGTAAAAAAAAGTTTGGAACTTTATCTTTTCTACCAACACCGACAGGGAATTGCATGATGGTATGTATATACTATAATAGAAATAACCTTCGAAAAACACTTTGAAATTGTATTTTTTTAATAATTGTTAAAAAAAACGGTATTTTTTTTATCAGCACTTTCCAGGACATTAATTTCATCGCATTTTAAATAAATATTTCAATCTAAAAACCGTTATTATTCCATTAATGTATTCAAAAATATTTTTATCTTTTAAAGCTTTCAAATATTTTTCTGTGACATTTGAACGGCTATTATTCTGTTTGGTTCATTTAATTTTCGGTTCGTTTTATTTGAACAATACACTTCATTACTTGTGTTAAATTATTCTTTAAAGGTGGAAAAAGCAAATGTATTTTCATTAGTCTGATAACGTAGGAATGATAGATTGCTTCAAAATGTGGTCTTATTAGGGACAGAGGCTTCGTATTTCATAGACTGCAAGCCGCACCAATGCATCTATCGTCCAAGAATAGGGAATTTACCAAAAGACTTACAAATTAATCCTTAACGTATTTTGGGAATGTTGGTAGAAAGGATGATGAATGACTGAAGAAGCTGATGAACTAAGAACCAGTTGAAGGAAAAGTGAGAAGAGAAAGGTGTCCTATGAGATTGACAGATCAAATAAAGGAGTTCATAGGATCGTCTTTTGGAGACAGGCCTAGTTCGAGACATAGCAGAGAACCACTGCTCTCAGCACTGTTTTGTTACTGATTCCAGACCTTACTGCATGGACAGTAAAGGACGACGTAAAAAAAGAGGAGCGGTGAACTGGAAAGGCCAATAGACAATCTCTGTTTGAGCGTAGCGCTAATCCATTATTGGAAAGACGCTGAAAATGGAAGGGGGGGGGGGGGGGGGCGGAACAGTTAAAGATATTATACAATAGAGACAGTATGTGAATGTGGCGTCTATTTCTAACATTCAACCAGTTCAATGTCTTCTGGTATGAAGTTATATGATCGTACTTTCGTTGGTTGAAAATAAATCTTAGACAAGCATTTTGAAGACGCTGTAATTAGTCCAGCTTTTCCTCTGTAATATCCAAGTTACAGACGTCCGCATAGTTCAGAATCGGAAACAGCAAATATTGTACTTTATTTTAACATATCCTGGCACATATTTTTCCTTTCTGTCAAGATGGTAAAATGATACACATATAATTGAAGATGGTATAGAAATATACATATTAATAAAAAAAGTGATGAAGAGTGTTTGTTCGTTCTCTTTTTTCTTTCTTAATGCTTTAATTTGGTTTATGCTTTCCGTTTGACAAGACCATCATTTACGCAAAACGTAAAACAAATGAATTTATTGAAAATCAATAACTTCGACGCATCTGGCAAATTCATCGCGTAATAAAATTCGCTTTTCCAAAGTTATTGAATTTTTTATTGCTCTTACAGTTCATTTGAAGAAGTTAAGTAACAGATGTTAAAATAAGGGATGAACCGGAAATTTCAAGTTATTTTACATATGGTTAAATTTATAGTCAATCGGGGAATTACAACCTTTACGGAACATTTCCCAGAAAATTGTTGTTTGAATTTAATTCAAAAAACAATAACAACTTTTTGTCACATAATATTAAATTTTTTTCAGATTAATTATTTTGATTACGTAGTTTTTTGGAAAAGCAAACCATCGAATACAAGCTCATAACAATGCTCTTTATTTTCTTTAATGTATAGAAAAGTTTCACAAGAAAAAACCTATGATGAAATATAGATAATTCAGTTTGAGTCATTTTGCAGCAGTGTGAGTAACACTCTGTATTACACAACTTGTGTAGTGGTATTGGTTTTAGAATACCACACGATTGGTCCGCGCAGAGCGCACGTTCGGATTGATGTTAAAACATTAGGTGATTAGAAAAACCCTACCATGTCGAAATTAGGAGTGCAATTTTTGTCTAATGAATGCGTAATTCAAAATTTTTCGAAAGCTTAGAATTTACTTTGTTATAACTTAAAGCTTCCTAGAATTTAGTATCATTTCACTATTATTTTAAAACTTTATTATTTGGCATTGTAATGACGATACATAAATGTGTTAAATAATTTTATTTTTATGTGCTTTAATCTAATTAAAGCTGACGAACATTTTTACTTCATAATACTAGTACTTATATTTATTTTTAATCTTAAAAATTCCATTATTGTTATTTAATGTTTCCTAGAATCCGCCATGCCTACAACAATTAATATGTTAAATAAACTTACTTTCATTTTATTTTTATGATTACTACAATTTAAGCTGACAGCATTTATTATTTACAAACCGTGTGTGTTCATTTCAATGTTTGAATATAAAATATTATTTTCATATTTTTTTAGCTTTTTCCCTTCATTCAAAAAATTAAGTGACAAGTTTTTGTAAACGCACTGTTACTCACACTATTGCAAAATGACTCTTCAAACTGAATGATCTATAGCCTCATTTGTCATTTGAAATCACAATATTTTTAGATTATCTAAATGAAACTTTGATAAAAGATGTATTTGTGGCGTTAAATATATTGGGTGTTAACATAAGTTGTGTCTGTTTTTTTTAATTTAAAAATGAGCATCAAATGTAAAACAAAATGGTAAATGTTATAACATACGTAATTTGAAAGAAAATTTTTTGCTCTACAAGAAAATATAAACGCAAAAACCATCGACGAGCTGTCCTTTCATTCATAGCATCTTCACCATACCCTTTGAAAATATCGCGAGCAGCTTTATTCCCTCGATTGAACGCGAACAGAAGGAGGTGTCAAAAATGCTCGCTTTCGTCTACTTGACATTCCATTTTGAAGGCTTGTAATCAAATAAAATAATATATGTAACGTAAAAGCAAACACAATATCTTGTAGAGCTCGTAAAAGCAAACACAATATCAAGCAAACACATATTCATGATATTTGATTACATAACGACATATTAAGTGTAATGGAAATATGTAGAGCTTTGGGTATTTCAATTGAATTCTGCCCAAATATTTTGTCACTGAAAGTTACAAATCATCTATCATGACATAAATTTTCCACTTCTTCCACATCCAATATACCTTCTTCCACAACTTTTACGATTTTCCGACTTCAAACATTTCTTTCTTTAAAAAGTACCATTCATTTGATCCTACCGTACTTTTCTTGGACTCTCTACCACACTTTCACTCATATTGACATTGAATATTTTTTTCATTCATTCTTTTTTCTTTCATTCGTTCTACACTCCTAAACCATCTCAGTATGGTTTTCTGTATCTTGCATAATGTATCAGTTAAGTTAACATTTATCCCTAGACACTTTATTCCATATTCTATCATAGAACGACTCTTTTTTTTTTCTATGTACAGCATTTCAACAGCACTTATTCGACTTCCGTATTAGCCCGACTATAAGGCGACCCTGATTATAAGGCAACCTCCCTATTTTTTTATCTGCATTTTGGAGAAAAAAATACTTCCCTCACCATTATAATATTATGAAAAATAAAATGCGAAATGTTTAACGAAAAATATTTATTTAAACAAAGTACCCAGATAATAGAAAAGCACATGTTTAAACATGAAAAGAAGAAATAAAAAAGTCCAACTACAGTAGCTTATCAGATCAGTCAGATTCACATATGGCTATAGCATCCTCAGCATCAATCTCATCTTCAGTGATATTATCGTCTTCGGAATCCTCAATCATATTTTCCCACAAAATACAAGTACCATCTTCAGCATCGTCCATTTAATTGGATATGCAACATTTTTTAAATCCATTGATAATGGTTTAATCGGAAATTTGATGACTTGTGACTCGAATATAAGGCGACCCCCCTTTATACGTGCCGCCTTTTTAAATAAAAACCTCACCTTATAGTCGGGCTAATACGGTTATTTAAATATTTTTACATATCTACGTTTCACTACTATATATAAAAAAATGGTACTAAAATAACATACTGTAGTCGACTGTCACCTTAAAGATTTTTATAGTTGGTATAAGATCTATTTTTAACCTACGAAAGTACGATTGTATAACTTCATACCAGAATGAATTGAACTGGTTAAATGTTACAAATAGACACCAAATTCACACACTGTTTCTATTGATATAAAATCCCGAACTGTCCCACCACCCCCCCTTATCACGCCGTAAAATTTCAGCGTTTTTCCAATCATGGATTAGCGCTACGCTCAAACAGAGATTGTTTATTGGCCTTTCCAGTTTACCGCTCCTCTTTTTTACTGCCAATGATCCAAGTTCCATCGAGGGTCCATCGAGTTCATGTAGTGAGACTCTGGAATCAGTTACAAACCAATATAAGATTTGCTCCGCCCTTGGCATGCTTTAAGAAGTGACTAAAAAAACCCTTAATTTCTAGTAAGTTAATTAACGTGTTTCATTCCCGATTTTTCTTTTCCTTTCCTCTCCATCATCCCTTCCTTTTCCTTTGATTGATATCTAACTTTATATGAAAAAGAATGTTCGGGTGATTGTCCGTCTTTGTGGGCATATGCTCATGTACATGTTTATGCATTTCGTGGGGATGAATAGTCATTTGAACGATTTATGCGACCACGTAACTTGCTTTATTTACTTTTGTCTGATTGATTGAAAGAGATTGCCGCCTAGCAATAAGCCCGACAGATTGTATTTGCAATAAAAGCGTTAAATAAATAATAAGTAAATAAGATTTTAATGTTATACGGTTAGAGTACATATATTTTAGTGCTCCACCGCCTTTGAATTTTATCGCTACACGTCGTTGGACAGTGTTTTTAATAAGTGTATATATTTTTTAATAATGTTTATTTAATATAAATATTTCTAAGTTATCGAAATAGGAGAAAAAATAATGAGAAATAAATCAAAGTCAAATATTTTTTCAAGCATAAAAAATTGATAGATTAAAATTTTCAAATCTGTATTTAAATCTTAAAAGCATTTCATTTATATTTCTAAGCATTTGATGGCTATTTTTCAACTAATGTAACATTTCATTGAAGGCCGAGTTGTAAATATCTAAATCCCATTAAGTGTTTTTGCTTTACAGAGACGGGACTTTCTAAGTTTAGTGAAATTGAATCCTTTAGTAATACAGCCTTTCTCGAGGAATTCACTTAGCAATAAGATCACTTCCACCGTCTTGCTTCTGTTATGTTTAACCCTATGATGTTGACGAAGAAAAGAAAATATCCACATATTTCGGAAGAGAAAACAATGTTCTGTAAAATATCAAATGTGAGACTTGAATAACAAAATTAAAAAAAAAAAACGGCTTGAAAGTCAGTATATCTCTCTTGAATAAAATAAGGTTTTCTTTCTTACACATTCTATTTTTATTTCCCTCTTTCCTCCTCCATTCAAATCATTTGTGATAATAAATAATAATTTTTAGTATATTATCATTTTATTTCTGTGGGTTCTTTAATCAATTTGGTATTTTCGTTCTGACCTTTTAAATCTTCTTCTTCTTCCTGGCACTATCCCAACTCATTGCCTAGGTAAGCTGTTGGGGTCGGCTCTTCTCGTTCTCAGGCTGTATGTTCTTTGGCTCTGGGTGTCACTTTCACATAGGCCGTTTCTCTGCAGGATTTTGGAGCATTGAGTCATCCACGATTTTTTGGTCTTTTTCTGGATGGCTGTCGAGGAAAATCCACAGACATTGCCTGATTTACAATATGGTCTGACCTTTTTAATAAAATCAATAAAACACAAATTGCTTAATTCGTCCACACCACTTGACTGAGGTGTATGGTTGTGCGGTAGCGATCTAGACTTCCATGCAGAAGGTCACCAGTTTGGCTCTACTTTCATCGAATGACATTGTTATTTTTCCGCCTAGTATTCGAGGGTATAAAAATACCGATGACTTTCGTCATATGTATTCTTTCAAAAAAGAA
The DNA here is from genome assembly GCA_949825065.1 of Odontocerum albicorne. Lineage (NCBI taxonomy): Eukaryota > Metazoa > Arthropoda > Insecta > Trichoptera > Odontoceridae > Odontocerum > Odontocerum albicorne. The sequence goes on along the minus strand of OX463860.1, from coordinate 2,819,732 downwards.
AAAAAAAGAGAAGACCTGCTGGTGTGGTCCGATAGTCACACTTTGTTGTACCATCGGATCCAGAACAACGGTGCGTCCGTTAAATTTGCTGGTGTACAACGACTTACTCACAACAGAAAAAAAACACGGTGAAGCTTCGCCTTTCAACTGAATTGATGTTGCAATTGACGATGGAATCCTCAACAACGAGGCCCAGTAATGACGATACGATTCACCACTCTTTTATTTGAGGTCACATTGAATATGAACTAAATTATTGTAATTTGTTTTATCAAACACTGTTAATTCCACATTTTGTAACGGTATAACCATACCGATATCAAGGCTTTCACGTCCTCATCAGTAAACAATACTGATGATGAGGTGAAAACCTTGAAACCGGTAGGGTATTACCGTTACGAAAAGTGGAATAAACAGTGTTTGATAAAATAAATTACGATGTATTTAAACCTCCACAACGTTAATGTCTTAACTATAAATAAAATAATGAACTGCATGATGTCTTAAATACATTAAATTAGAGGGAAAGAGGAGTGGCTAATAAGGGCAGGAGAGAAGATAGGTGTCAAATGATTGACTTTTAAACGGGAAACATATTAAAAAAAGAATTATTATTGTAATAAACTTCGTAAATTTTAATGTTGAGCCTTAATTTAAAGCATTTCTTATCCTCTGCTAAACATATTTCCCTTTCAATAGTAAAATATTATTTTCCACGTTCATATTTCACTCCCATACGTCAAAGTTGACCGTTATAGATTGTTCTGATAAAATATTTTAACAGCCTTTTATTTTAATAACAATCAATAGCAAGAATGTATGGAAAGCATAGAAGAGATCAACCGAGAAAAGCATGGAAGGAAATAAATTGAGAAATATCAACTGCAACAATGTAAAAAAATATGAGAAAAATGTCCACATGTATGACGAGATGTATAGATGTGGACGAAGCAATGCATGAAAATAAATATACAGAAATATAAGTCCTTTGTTTGTCTTTAAAAATAAATGGCATAATATTAATTTTATTTGTTTTAATTCGCTCAGAATAGGTTGAACGCCGTTAAAATAAAATAAATTCCACGACAAAATCATCCCCACATTTCCATCCCTAATGCACTCATGTGCAACAGTGTTTGTGTGAGATTTCGCATTGCACAGTTGCTTTTGGTTATTGCATCCAATTTTAAAGGCTTTTAACAAAATTTTAACATTTACTTCCAACATTAAATTTTATTTTAAATTGGGTAAAAGTGCTATAGACATTTTTAAAATGATTCAAACTGTTTATGTGGTAGTGAAGCAATGAGTCGTAATAACGTTTTTTAGTGGTTTGCAAGATTTCATGATGGTAGAGAGAGCATTGAAAATGATCGACGACCTGGATTATTGGCGATGAAAGGAAAACGTTTTGACACGATTTCAGATATCCCAAAGCCTTCGACCACCATTTCGGAAGCAATTATGAAGAATGAGTTTCAGCAGTGCTTCAAAAATTTTTACAACCGCTTCTAGTATTGTATTGATTTACAAGGAGTGTGTTTTGAATAAAACGTAATGTAAAATAAAAAAAAACAATGTCTTGCATTTAATTTTCCATAAGCCACCTTTCGCATTGGACAGATTGTGTATAGAAACAGCGTGAGATACAATATTGTCTTCAACCCCAGTAAACGAGCGTTCATGTTTAAAACAACTGAAGTTAGCACGGAGTTTGTGGTTCGCTATTGAAAGTATTGGTAACACTACCACTCGGCACATGCGATATTATTATCAGACAAACTTTTTTACCAAACTATCACCCTTTTTAGGTTCCATCAGGAATCGATATCTTCGTCAAGAATCTCACGACTAGGTTACGAAGGTCGTCAAATGAATGAATTCATATGTTGCTTCAAATTCATGTTAATCGGTAGGGGAAGAAAATTGAAATTGATGGAAATACATACGAGTGTATTATATTTTAAGTACGAGTTATACTATTTACTTAACGGAAGTCAAAATGTACCTTAAAATTTTAGATACGAGAGTAAATACGAGAAATGAAATGTGCCCGAGATTAAGAGATGTAGCTTTCAGCAAACATTGGCGAGATTGTTTCCTTTACTTAATGGTGGTTACTGTGTTTTACTTTTATTATATTTGTTTTCCATTTTCGCAAAGAACGAGGGATTTTTCTTAAATCTGTGGGAGTCGGAGAAAAGCGGGAATAAAAGAGAGAGAAAAAAATCGAATATATAGCCCCATTATTCGTTGTGTTTAGTTGATATTAGTTTTGATAAAATTGTGTTTGTATGATATGTGTTTTATAAGAATAACAGGAACAGCGAATTTTGGTAAGGATATTTCCTCTTTTATGAAAAATTCAATTGAACTCGTAATGTTGTTTGTCGTGGATACAATTGTCGGCCTTAGTGTGCGAAGGTATTTATCTCTACGTGAACGGTAGAACTAGGAGTATTAGAATATGACTTCTTTTACGAAATTGGAAAGACTTTTTTTATTCTTTTTGTCTAATCATTGAATTTGTAGGGTACCCACGTCTCTAAAATATTGTCAACATGCAGGGTCAACGACCAATGAATCAACCTCTGGATATCTACAATTGTCACATACCAGAAACGTCAACACTGTTTACGCGCAAATAATATTTACATCGCATTCCAAGGTAGAAATAGAACATATCACGCCGTCTCGCCGTTTCGACAATAAATATCCTACCCACTGTAGTATCCGCAGCGCTTGCGACCACCTCAGCACGCGCAGGAGTGAGATCGAGATATACCGCGGACGCAGTCACGCGTCCCGTTCTGAAATCCTATATATACCTACTTATCGATGAATAAAAGCACTTGTTATTATTCACTTGACCATTCATCGCTGTTTACTATTTATTGATTATTCACTCTCACTTCCCGCATTACTGAATCGACGTATTTTATTTTAAATAAACACAAATCAAAATCATCACGACGTATCAAGCTAAGCATCCCGCTAAATTGATGACCCCGAACGAAATAGAACACAGAATTCGACTAAAGCGAATACAGAGATGTCAACAACATCATTATCAGCACGTCCTACTAGGACACACGCTACATTGGTGACCCCGCACAAAAACTGAACACGTATTTCGACTATATTGAGTGTTGCCGACTCGATAAACACCGTACAAGTGCAACCCGACACCGGCATCAGCAGCAACGCGATGAACATCATGAACAGTTTTGGCAACGAAATCTTCGAGCACACCGCCACCAACGCCAACCGCCTCGCCCACTACAACAAGATGAGCATCATCACCAGCAGAGAGATCCAGACCACCGTCAAGATTCTACTCCCCGGCGAATTGGCCAAGCACGCCGTCAGCAAGGACACCAGAGCCGTCACTCAGATACAACACTACATCTGATGTGGACGAGCCTGACGCCAGCTCATGTGAGGTCAGTCCTGGCGATCAGCCACACGATTTACAGGATTGCCTCCCTCGACAAACTTCTGACCGAAAAGATGCTGGAGCAGACAAACATCGCTACAACATCGATACAACCACGCTACAACCACGCTACAGCCACAAGCATCGCAGACTCCACCATCATCAAGCACCTGCAGATCAACCCTCCACATCGGACGCCATCTGCAACTTGATCTACACAACCAAGCATCGACGACCAACGCACCGCAGACAATCCGAAGTCAGGGAGACACGACCAAACCTACCCCCCGCTTTCGCATCACCCATCTGTACGACTCTGCAGATCCGGGAAAAAACGCCACTCACTGCTGTTATCCACGTACCTACTTTGACAACGGGAAATGGATAACCAGTCCAGGCGCCAGATGCACCGGAACCTAACGTTCACGTAGGGCACGCGCTCCCTACGTTCACTAGGAGGGGAGCCATGTAGGGTACACACGTCCCTGAAATATTGTCAACATGCAGGTTCAACGACCGATGAATCAACCTCTGGATATCTACAATTGTCACATACCAGAAACGTCAACACTGTTTACACGAAAATAATATTTACATCGCATTCCAAGGTAGAAAGAGAACATATCACGCCGTCTCGCCGTTTCGACAATAAATATCCTACCCACTGTAGTATCCGCAGCGCTTGCGACCACCTCAGCACGCGCAGGAGTGAGATCGAGATATACCGCGGACGCAGTCACGCGTCCCGTTCTGAAATCCTATATATACCTACTTATCGATGAATAAAAGCACTTGTTATTATTCACTTGACCATTCATCGCTGTTTACTATTTATTGATTATTCACTCTCACTTCCCGCATTCCTGAATCGACGTATTTTATTTTAAATACAAACAAATCAAAATCATCACGACGTATCAAATTAAGTAAGCACGCCAAAAATTCAAAGTACAATTTATATAGTGCCGTTTTAAGAGCAAAGTCTCCTTGAGAGCGTTCTAACCTTAAACTCGAACGCATTTTTATCGACAGATTAAAAATATTCCAATACATATATAAAAAAGAATGTAATATTAAAATCCGAAAGGTGTCCTTTTTGGGTCATGTACTTAGAGGAGCAAAGTATTAATTACTGCACCTGATCATCCAAGGCAAAATAGAGGGTCAAAGAGGTGTTGGCAGGAGGCAAATCTCCTGACTCCGCAATATATGTCACGTGATTGAACTGGTATAAGGAGCGTTGGGGATCTTTTTCGGGCTGCCGGGGACGAAGATGCCTAATCTCAGGTGATATTCAACGTTGGGGGTTAAAATGTTGGGGGTTAAAATGTTGGGGGTTAAATAATTGTTGGCGTTTACAATGAAAATGTATTAGGTGCTAACATAAGTCGTGTCCGTTTTTTTTTTAAATTAAAAAATGAGCACCAAAAGTAAATCAAAATGGTTAATGTTATACGTCATTCGAAATAATTTTGCTTTTACGTACATATATTATTTTATATGATTACAAGCCTTCAAAATGGAATGTAAAATTGACGAAAATGAGCATTTTCGACACCTGCTTCTGATTGCTTTAAATCGAGGGAATAAAGCTGCCAAAGCTGCTCGCGATATTTGCGAAGTGTACGGTGAAGATGCTATGAATGTAAGGACAGCTCGTCGATGGTTTTTGCGTTTCAATGACGGTAATTTCGACCTGAAAGACATGGAGCGTTCCGGACGACCAGTGGACTTCGACGAGGACCGCTTAAACCATATTATTCATGAAGATCCCCTTCAAACATTTTTCATCACCATTTTTTTTTCATCATTATTTTCAAACCATATCTCATCACCAGTAATGATGCGGTAAAGGAACCTTTGCTTGTAGCTATGCGTAGCTCGATGACGCGCGAGCAAACCAGCAGAAATTGTCGAACGTTGATTTTTGTTGTTTTTACTCAAAACATGTGGAACCCAAGCGCCAACCTTCTGGACTTTTCATGTGGCAACAATTCATCCTCAGCTCAGCCAATTCTACGGCGGTTTGAAGGGGGTCTTCATGGTAATATAGTTCGAGCGGCCCTCATCGAAGTCCACTGGTCGTCCGGAACGCTCCATGTCTTTCAGGTCGAAATAACCGTCTTTGAAACGCTAAAACCATCAACGAGCTGTCCTTAAATTCATCTTCACCGTACACTTCGCAAATATCACGAGGAGCTTTGCCAGCTTTATTCCCTCGATTGAACGCAAACAAAAAGAGGTGTCGAAAATGTTTACTTTCGTCTACTTCACATTCCATTTTGAAGGCTTGTTATCAAATAAAATAATATATGTACGCAAAAGCAAACACAATATCTGATTGAACAGAAACATTTCTTTTAAATGACGTATAACATTTACCATTTTGTTTTACTTTTGGTGCTCATTTTCAAATTGAAAAAAAAAAAAAAACGGACACGACTTATGTTAACACCTAATAAATTTTCATTGTAAACGCCAACCATTATACTTAAAAGCAAACACAATATCTTGTAGAGGAGAAAATTGGCTTTCGAATCGACGTATAACCTTTACCATTTTGTTTTACTTTTGGTGCTCATTTTTAAATTGGAAAAAGCGGACGCAACTTATGTGAACACCAAATAATACAATAAAATAATTTCTTGGTGTAATACAATTACAAATATCTGGCAAACAGTAGTACTTGTGATCCAGATAGAGAAATTATATGTCGAATTGAAATGGCAAGTGCAGGATTTATTAAGATGAGATCAGTCTTTCGCAATAACTTGAATCTTAATGCAACGCATGATAAAATGATATATAAGGTATATTTAAGTTAATGAGGAAGAAACATATACTATGAATACTCGAACGCTAAATACTCGTAAGTGAGAAGGCTTCGAAACCTGTATTCATCGGAGAATGCTCAAAATTACTTGGTTTCGTCGTATCTCATACATCGAGGTACTGCTTCAAGCAGGCGAACATTGGTTTAACACTTGTCACCCTGTGATGGATAGTGAGTGACCAGGACTTATATTTTATTTGATTATTCGACGTTTTAATACATAATAAAATTATTTTTATAGCTAATTATAAAAAATAATGTAGCAGATTTTGCATAATTTTAATTTAAAATATACATTTTTCACTGGACGCTTAGCGTCCAGCACCGTGGCTGGCGGAATTTTTTAGCACAGTAAGGCCAGGATTAAGGAACCTGCCATGGTTACACAATATTCGCAAATGGATAGGAAGAACTGGATTCGATCCAGATAGTTGAAAGATTTTCCGAGCCGTCAAAGAGAGAGTTATTTTATCGAGTGTGATCGGTAACGTTACAGGGATTAGTCACGGCACATTCGTAAGAAGTTGCAGAATATGATTAACCACCCTTGAACGAGACCCTCTCGCGCGCCTAATGCGTTCCAATTCCCGCTATCCCGAGTCACGCTCGCTTGTCTTGACTTGCAGTGTTCTAATTTTAGCTAACACGTGTAACGCTCGCCAGTCGTTCGCGTTTTATTTATTCATTGTAAATTTGCCTGCAGTTGTGAGTGGTCGTGTTGCTTATTTCGTATTTACGATATTGTGTTCGTATTTATGAAGGTCTATGTTTAACACTATGCTTTCAAATCTACCATACCAAATTGAATATTTAATTTTTCTGATTTTTTTAAAATTATTGTACAATATGTTATGTTTCAATTGAAAAGTGTATAAACTTAAAATAAAACACAAAAAAATACTTGATGTTTTTTGAAACCCTCTTTGTAAAAAAACCCTAGCATTAAGTGGTTAAACGATACAAAAGAAGACTTCCTCCGTGGTCTAGATGGTAAGACGCTTGTCTCCCAGCCCAGGGGTTGTGGGTTCAAAACCAAAAACCAAGATTTTTTTAAAATATGCCATTCTGATTTTCACTTGAGGCCTTTTGATTTTTTTTCTTGTTGATCAATCGATTCACCAGACTGTACTGTATATAACGAAAGTGAAATATAAAAACTTTTATTTATAAACTATTAATTATATAAAATAATTTAAAAGCTACACAATACTTCTCGCTTGATATCAATATCAAAAGAGAGAACGGTCACATCTAACTGCGGGTCGAAGCAATTAAGGTTTCTATCCACGGAGTGAAATACGAGTTACTGAAATTAGATGTCTTGGGTGCGAGTTGCGACTTATTTATTATTTGTACAAATAAATAAAACAACTTTGCTTTATTTCTCATGACCACCTCTCTTTAGAGACAAAAATAAATTACGTAATTTTACGATCCCTTTGTTTATTCTGTGTATGTCAAAAATACATAAATTTCTTTCTGATTTTAGTTTTTATATCTTTATATTTAATTGAAGTGCATGGTAGCGCGGTAACGCGCTGGACTTCCGTGCGGAAGGTCGTCGGTTAGAACCCCGCGCTGTACTACTCCCCTCCAACGACACAGGCACTTCTTCCGCCTAGTGTTCAAAGGTATAAGGATACCTATGACTTCGGTCATATGTATTCTCGCTCCCTGGCTCCATCCCAACTCATTGTCTGCGAAGACAGTTGGGGTCAGCTCTCCTCGTCCTCAGGTTGTATGCTCTTCTGTCCCGGACTACGTCCCCCAGGCCGTGCCTCTGCATCAGGTTATCTCTTTGCATCATCCATGAATTCTTTGGTCTTGCTCTGGTTGTTATTCGAGGAAGATCCATGGAGATTGCCTGGTTCACAATGCGATCGGGTGCTCTGCGTCCAAAGTGCCCATACCATCTCAATCACCTCTCCTCCATCTTGCTGTTGATGTCTGTAACACCCAGGCTTCCACGAATGCGTGAGCTTCTTATTTTGTCTCTTAGGGACACACCTGCTGACCATCTTAGCATGCGCATTTCAGCAGTTTCTAGTTGCCTAGAGTAAGAGGTATACATTGTTCAGTATTCGGAGCCATAGAGGAGTGCGGGTCTGGCAATCGTTTGGTATACTTCGGTCATATCTATTCTTAAAAAAAAAAAAAAAGATTATCTATAAATTATAACTTCAATAATTCAAATACAGTTGTTTAGTGACTGAAGTCACTTCAAGGATACTTCCATGTATTTGAAGCATCTCTCATAAAGCATCATTTACACAAATTATTTTAAAAATTCTAAATTTTTATGTTTTTCCTCATGTCTGAATTAGCGTAACGGAAATGTTAAAGAGTGAATCCGGGAGACAATATTATCATAAACCCTAATAATCGTGCATCTGGCATTAAAACCACTGGAATATGCACGTAACTTGCACTTCGTTATCGGTACGTATTTAAAATACTACCGCGAATGGTGCGCACGTTTTATATACATTTTTAATTGGTTGTAAACCCTAAGACTTGACTGTTGAGGTAGAAGATTGAGTTGTCTAGCAGTTTCGCTGTTTAGCATGTCTAAATCAATGTTGGAGGGAACTGATAATACGAAAATATCAACTTACTTATCCCTTTCTTCCCTGTGATGTGTAACTAGTACACATTGCTTCTAAACACTTTAATATCTATTTATTTATTTATTTAACACTTTTATTGCAATACAATCTGGCGGGTTTATTGCCAGGCGGCAATCTCTTCTAACCAACCAGACAAAAATGTTGCATAAATTTGTTGCATAAATCATTCAAATGACTATTGTTGCATAAATTGTTGCATAAATCATTCAAATGACTATCCATCCCCACGAAATCCATAAACATATACGCGAGAATATGCCCACGAACCCCACAAAGACGGACAATCACCCGAACATTATTTTTCATATAAAGTGAGATATCATCAATCAAAAAGAAAGGAAAGGATGGTGGAGAGGAAAGGAAAAGAAAAATCAGGAATGAAACACGTTATTTTACTGACTAGAAATTAAGAGTTTTTTCAGTCGCTTCTTAAAAGCATGCCAAGGACGGAGCGTGTCTTATATTGGTTTGTAACTGATTCCAGAGTCTCACTGCATGGACAGTAAAGGACGACGTAAAGAAAGAGGAGCGGTGAACTGGAAAGGCCAATAAACAATCTCTGTTTGAGCGTAGCGCTAATCCATGATTGGAAAGACGCTGAAAATTTTCGGCGAGATAAGAGGGTGCGGCGGGACACTTAAGGATATTATACAATAGAGACAGTATGTGAATTTGGCGTCTTTTTCTAACATTCAACCAGTTCAATGCCTTCTGGTATGAAGTTATATGATCGTACTTTCGTAGGTTGAAAATAAATCTTAGACACACATTTTGAAGGCGCTGTAATTTGACCAGCTGTTCTTCTGTAACATCCAAGTAACATACGTCCGCATAGTCCAGAATCGGAATGAGCAGAGATCTCTATAAATATAATAAATACTGGGTTCAATTTTTAGCTATTCCTCCGTAATACATTTACGCATTGAATGAAAAAATAATATTAATAATAATTAGCACTTATCGGCCACATCAGAGATATTTTGTGAAAATCGGGAATAAATTCATCAATACAATCAAACGTATGCCAGTGTGTGATGTAGGTATATTCATTCTAAAAAAATCGCCATGGGTGAGGAAGCGACGCTATTCACGTCTCACTCTACTTCGGTATATGGGAACGAAAAAAATAGAATCTCAGTTCGGTCGCTTCTCTCGTTTAGTAGCCAGCCGGCTTTAGTTCGAAGTGGTCGCCTCACCCATTTTGTGAACGTCGGCCAATGTTTTCAGCAATTGAATTTCAATTATTATCACTTTTGACTTCAAATTTTATTAATTTAAGCGATTGGCTATGAAAATTGTTATTTTTCCGATTTTAAATCGCTCATTTTTACATGTGTGTTGAATACACAGCACCGGAACGCGTGATTTTTTTAGCACCAGAAGAGAAAGGTTAATAACCATTAGTTATATTTTTTAACCAATCCAATTTTTGTTAAACAAAAATGCGTTTAAGAAGACTTTGAGAGCAAACCAAATTGGAATCTTTGTAAACATAAATGTTGTTCTAAAGTTAATTAAACCCGTGACCCCCGCTTTGAAATACTACCGTCTTACCAACTACCATAGCTCACGTTGACATTTAATTCAGGGTTAATCATTTTACCCTGTATTGTAATATGGGTTTACGTGCATATGGTAATCATTATTAAAACATCGGACCGCAAGGATTATTTTAGCACAGTAAGGGAAAGGTTAAACAATACTATGCATGCATATATACGAGTACATACCATCATGCCGTCTCCCTATCGGGGTATATAGAAAGGAGGGAGTGCTAGACTTACCTATCATAACGACACATTCATTTCTTTTAGATCCATACACCTTCCCATATTATTCCTAACATTCCTCTGACTTTTAATATTTCCTTCTTTTAAAACATCGTACACTTGATTCAACTATACTTCTCTTGGTTTTCCTCTCAAACGCCTCCCACACACATTTGCACTGAAAATTTGTGTTTATAGTCTTTCTTCATTCATTCGTTCCACTTGCCCAAACCATCTCAGAATGGTCCTCTTCATCTTGCCTAACATATTCGTCTTAAGTTCACACTCATTGCTTATAATTTAATTCCGTATTTTATCATATATTGTAACCCCATGTATTATATTATTTCAGTTTACGTATTTCTACAGCATTTTTTCTGTTCTTTTCTCTCTTGTTTCACGTCCATAATGCACTCCCAAATACCAAAGTTGGTACTTAAATATTAGTGTGGACTATCGTTTTGGCCATTTTTGATACCGTTCTGTTCGAGTATATATACTATATATGTAACATACATATATGAGTGCCCCATTGCCGTTGTTTCCTATCGCTGCACGTCGTTCAATATTCCTCGAAACTCTTCCACCGTCTGAGAAAATGCTTTCTAAATAGCAGAACAATTCTAAATTGCATGGATAAAACAAAAATAAAAATCGCACTTTTTTTTGGTAAAAAATGTAATTTTGATGAAAGTGTTAAAATGTCTGTTTCCAGATGTGCCGTTCTTATACAAGTATAACAAAAATTATCATTTTTAAAATAAGTTTCAGGCAGGCGATTACTGCGAGGGGAAAACTTGAGCCTACCGCTAAGGCTTTGGTTGAATTGGAAAATCACGTTTCTACCATTAATATAAAAATGTAAAACAAAAAGAAACCAATTTAAAAGTTAAATCAATTTCTTCTTATTATCCATTATGCTCTTTGTAGAGTTGTTGCGATCACTGGGTTGGATCTTGTGAAAGAATTTACCTTACTGTAGATAGAAACATATGTGTCAATTTCTTCTTATTATCCATTATGCTCTTTACAGAGCTGTTGTGATCACTGGGTTGGATCTTGTGAAATAATTTACCATACTGTAAAAAGAAACATATGTGTCAATTTCTTCTTATTATCCATTATGCTCTTTACAGAGCTGTTGTGATCACTGGGTTGGATCTTGTGAAAGAATTTACCATACTGTAGATAGAAACATATGTGTCAATTTCTTCTTATTATCCATTATGCTCTTTACAGAGCTGTTGTGATCACTGGGTTGGATCTTGTGAAATAATTAACCATACTGTAGATAGAAACATATGTGTCAATTTCTTCTTATTATTCATTATGCTCTTTACAGAGCTATTGTGATCACTGGGTTGGATCTTCTGAAAGAATTTACCATACTGTAGATAGAAACATATGTGTCAATTTCACATCAATTCTATTTTCCCTTTTATCACCAATAATATGACTGAGGAATTTATTAATTCATAGTTGTTTGACAGGAAACAAGATCTATGCAAATCAGATGATCCACTTAGGTTTCTTCGTTGTTTGTCTTCCCTTGCTAAGTTAACTACGGTTTTACTACCAAATATGTTTGTTTTCCTTGCCACCCTATGATGGATAGCGAGTGATCAGGACTTAAGTTTTATTTTATTTCTCCAAATATACTGATTGCAGGATCTTCATACTTTATGTATTCCTTATCAAAACCTCTATAATTTAAATGATGTCATTATGAAATTTCAATACGTTATTAAATTATTTTTAAAGCTAATAGCAAAAATGAACCCAGCAGATTTTGTATAATTTTAATTTAAAACATACATTTTTAACTGGACGCTTAGCGTCCAGCACAGTGCTGGTGGAATTGTTTAGCACAGTAAGGCAAGTGTTAACACATATATGCAAATGCGGGAACGTACTTAATTTACTCGTATTGGTAATATCCACTACTTTCCTATCCTTACACTCAACTTAAATCTATTAATTTTGTAATATTTTACTTAATCGATCCGTGGGTTTGAATCCTGAAAAGATTTCTCTCTAAACGACGCTGTATAAACTGCCATTTCAATACAATTATTCGACTTGTAATTTTTTTCAGACTTTAATTTGTCCTACTAGTATAGGTCCGAGGTAGTTAGAATAACCCGCTAAAGTTGCTGACTACACGTTGACTGAAGCTTGCGTGAATCCTGAAGACTGGCAGCAGGTGGTTCAAAATCATAGAAAGTGGATAGTTATGTTATATACTCTCGAGTTGACGACATCTCAACAGTCAATATTATATTCAAGTACCAACAGAAAGATCGGAAAAATTGGGTAAGTCTTAACTCATGTGGAAAAACCTGAACTTCATGGGTGTTAAATCCTTGGGCAACTCAGGTAACTTCACATTAGACATCAATAATCTTAATATACATTTTGCAACACCATCACTAGGTTTAGACACTAACACTAAGGAAAACACTCTCCGAAAAATTCTTGTAATGCCTCGACCCAATGTTCCTGAGCTCCACTTTTCGGAGGTTGATATAAATGAGGTTCGTCGTATCCTTTTGACTTTATCCTCAAAAGCGATGGGTGACGACAATATTTTGATTGTATTCATCTCCTTGATTGTCGATGCTATTTTTACACATATAATTAATTTTTCTTTGTCTACTAGCAGCTTTTCTAGTGTGTTTAAGAAGGCTTTAATTATTCCGATCCCGAAAATTAGCTCATTTAAAGATTTTAAACCCATATCTATCCTTCCCACATTATCTAAAATTATTGAAAAAATGTTCATATACAAATTGACTCCCACCTTAATCAATTTGAATTGTTTAATCCGTTGCAGTCAGGGCTTCGTCCGGGGCAATAGTATTGTAACACAACCGCACTGGTCAAGATTACGGATGATGTGAGACGTGGAAAAATAATGTTCGTCTTTGTGGGGTTTGTGGGCATATGCTCACGTATTTGTTTATGGATTTCGTGGGGATGGATAATCATTTGACTGATTTATGCGACCACATAACTAGCTTCATTTAGGTCAAGAACCATAACTGTATCTCCATATGTCCTTAACCTTATCCGTAATTGATGGTGTGATGGAGTTTTACTTTATCTTTCCGCTTCACATCCGCCATTATTAGATATCAAAGAAAAAATCTACCTATCTTAAACTTGTTAGGAGAGGTTTTATAAATAAACCACCTATTTGAACTGCACCCTTTCAATAACTTCAACCTTTGTGATAGTCGTGCACTTGTTCTCCTGTGGTGGGACGGAATCACGCATTCACTTTATGTTTGCAAACCGGCACAGTCCCCATGCATTCACGTTACGGTTGAGACTACGCTATAAGCTAAGCGTTATCCCTCGTATATCCACTTGTGGTGAGTTAGTTGACAACAAACAAGCCCTGAAGATGATGTCTGTAACTATTTCGAAACGTCAGAATTATAAGCCAAAACACGCAATACATCATATTGAAAACCTTTTACAACTTATACTAAGAACTGCAAAAGCAATAAGCGTTATTATTTTTTATGTTATACAGGTAAAAAATAAATTAAACAATTGATTTCTTCGTATAATTCACATTTGTTTTATTAATCGAGCTCATTGCCGGTTTCAAAGACTTTTGTCTTCCTCGCCAAATGAAAGAGAACTAAATTTTATGTTTAAGGTACACTTTAAAGAAGTCCCTGGAAAATAAAATGGCGGGTTAGTGGGTAGTTATGGGAAGGGGTATGTAGGGTGAGTCAAGAAGTTGGTGTTTGAATAGGAAACAAGTTGAAGAGAAGACTATTACTGAACTGATCTAATTTAATAAATACATACCATCACGCCATTTATCTATTGGAGTACACAAAGATGACAGAACGCCTGTATTTCCTATCTCAACAAACATATTATGCTTCTACCACATCAATACAATTTTCCACTGAACTCGTACAATTTATCTGACGTCTTCCATTTTTCCTTTCAAAATATCATTCACTTGATCTCTCTATATAAATCTTGGTCTTCCTTTATTACCTATTTTGGCACTGTTTAAATTAATTGTGTTGGCCTTTCTTTATACATTGTTTCACGTTACCAAATAATCTGAACGTTACTTTCATCTTATTAAATACATCAGCTATAAGTTCACATTCAAATGTTATAAATCCATTGCCAAGCCAGTTCACAGTTCATTAATTTTTACAGTTCTTTTCCACATTCATTTTACGTTACCAAATCATCTGAACGTTACTTTCATCTTATTAAATACATCAGCTATAAATTCACATTCATATGTAATAAATCCATTGCCACGCCAGTTCACAGTTCATTAATTTTTACAGTTCTTTTCCACATTCATTTTACGTTACCAAATCATCTGAACGTTACTTTCATCTTATTAAATACATCAGCTATAAATTCACATTCATATGTAATAAATCCATTGCCACGCCAGTTCACAGTTCATTAATTTTTACAGTTCTTTTCCACTTTCATTTTACGTTACCAAATCATCTGAACGTTACTTTTATCTTATTAAATACATCGGGTTTAAGTTTACATTCATATGTAATAAACCCATTGCCACGCCAGTTCACAGTTCATTAATTTTTACAGTTCTTTTCCACATTCATTTTAGTCGTTTTAACATTTCACTCCCACACATCAAAGTCGGTACTAAAATACTATTGTTGAGTATCATCCTAGCAAATACCGTCCGTAAATCACGTGGTCACATACTTTTTTCATGTCCACAAACGCACAATACCCTTTTTTCCATAAATTTTTCCATAAACACGAGACTCTCTCGCTTTGAAATGTACCCTGAAAACCCCACGTTTTATTTTCAGTCTTTCTTCTCACTCTTTGTATCTAAACATTTCTGTAAGGCTTACTGTGATTAAAAAAAAATATGTTTCTGCAATTTCCATACTCCATTTTTACACCTTAAATTTGTTTATTTTTTTTTTTTTTTACACATGACAAGAAATATACATAATTTGCGAAAAAACAACTGGTTATTTAATTCGGATCTGGGTTTATTGCTTTTCATTTATCGTGTCCCCTGTAAATAAGGATTATGCCTGTATCTCACTGAGGTCATAAAGTTAAGGCACTATAGTTAAGGCATTAACATTGTGGAGGTTTAAATACATTGTAATTTGTTTTATCAAATACTGTTTATTCCACTTTTTGTAACAGTATAACCCTACCAGTTTCAAAGCTTTCCCCTCATCATTAGGGGAGCACAAACAAGACTCTCAAACAAGTATTGTTTGTGCTCTCCTGATGATGAGACGAAAACCTGGAAATCGGTAGGGTTATACCGTTACAAAAAGTGGAATAAACAGTGTTTGATAAAACGAATTACGAATTCTTAAACTTTATTTATTGGAAATATCACTGCTTTTCTTTAGTCATTCAATGTTTAAACAGATTCCAAAAAAATGTTCAGAAATTTTGTCTCAGCCACTCAATCATTCACTCATTGTCACACATGTTTAATTCGGTGCTCACTTTATAACATCCATTCATACCATCACGCTATTTCCCTGTCGGGTAGGCAGAGAAGATTTAGCGACAGACTTACCTATCTCGACACAAATTCTTCGCCTCCTCCATTTCTACATATAAATTATACTCATTTACTTTTTCTGTAAGGAAATTGTTCTAAAATATAATATAATTCACTTGAACCTACTTTACAACGTCTTCCTCTACCATGTCTTTCATCCATATTTGCATTATATATTTGTTTATAAAGTTTTTATTAATTCATTCTTCGAGGTTGATACAAATGAGATTCGTCGTATTATTTTGACTATATCCTCAAAAGCGATGGGTGACGACAATATTTCGATTGTATTCATCTCAATTGTCGTTGCTATTCTTACTGTCATAACCAAAATAATTTATTTTTCTTCGTCTGTTAGCAGCTTTCCTAATGTATTTAAGAAGGCTCTAATTATTCCGATCCCGAAAATTGGCTCACCCACGTCATTTAAAGATTTTAGATCCATATCTATCTGCTCAAACAACTTCACAAAAACCTAAATTAATACTTGTTATATTCTCTAGTATTTCCAAGTTGTCTATTTGTTATTCTCAGGTTTTGTGTGTAAAATGGGTTAATAAAACATCATCATATATAAAGAGAAATGTTAATGTATTTTCATTAAATTGAATATTAATTAATTGACATTAAACAATGATATTTTAAGATTCTTGATACATTCGAAGCTAGTTTTATCAACTTAATAATATTTTAGTAACCACAATAAGCTGTTCTACCCTTATTTGTATTCGTTCTGATAATATGCTACAAAAAATAAGTTTACTTTTTACTTACTGATGAATTTCTTTTGAAGGGGAGATTTTGTCGTGATAATACCCACCTGAAACAAAACAAACGATTTTGGTTTAAATTTGGCCTTTCACGTTAAAGAAGAGTTCCGGAGATTAAAATTAATGTAAAAAGCTGGCTTTATGTGAATTGGAATATTTTTGGTTATTTCGTATGATATGTTTTTTATAAATAGGACTTGGCTCCATTTATAGGTATGCTTATATGTAGGTGTATAATAAATATGATATTTTATGACTTTTTGGAGGTTTCCATGTATGCAAAAAATGACTAATGCAAATAAAGAGAGTGTGATGAAGAGTTTTTGGGTGTGATTTTAATGTGGTTGTTGAGATTAAGATGCGGTTGAAATTATGTTTGTGATAAGTTGGAATTTAAGTATGTGAATGCGGAGTATGGACGTTTAAGTTGAATGTTTCAATAAATAGGACAAATATATAAAATTTGTGATAAAGCAATGAAACAACTTTGTCACAGGCCCTGCCTAGTGAAGAAGTTCTCTATATCCTTAAAACGTTCGAATTTACATTAAAACAATGTAAATTTTAAACGCTGTGTTATGGTAGTTCTTTTTAAAATTAATGTTATATTGCAGTATAACTTCATGTGTAGTAGGAAACTTCGAGCTCCGTGACTTAGTTAATACAATACCTGTCTTCGATCCGAGGGTTCCAGTATCGATTTCCGTTGGTACTTATATACTTAAACAGTTTGGTTTTTACTTAAGGCCCGTTTAATATCTTTCTGATTGCTTAAAAGAGATTGCAAAAAACCTTCTTGGTTGTACTATAAACAACGCAAACGTTACACAATACAATATAACAATACATGATAAAACATTTATGTTAAAATTTAAGCCATAAAACGTCTTCAGTTAAGGGTGTCTCAACACGATGTTGGTTTCCAAATCTTATTTTTTTAATGTTTGCTTGCAAACCAGGAGCTTTTGCAATTCTCTAGACATCGATTTTTTTATGTAAATAGCGAATAAATCTTGTCAGTTAATAAATAAGGGTATATCCAATTTATTTACCATCACGGAAAGAAAAAACGTGCTTATTGTACCAGTATATTTGTGTTTTTAAAGCGTCGCGTGAGCTTCCTTTGTTCAAACATACAACTGCTATTTTATAATGAAAAAGTGAAATTTTTCACTTTGTTTATTACATTAATCAAATTCCATAACTATGATACTTAAAAGGTTAACCATAAATCATGTTAACTATGGCGTTATTACATACCATTACTTATATAAAAGAAAAAATGCTGCTTTGCTAAAAAGAAGAGTCAATTACAATCTGCAACCAAGACTCTAAAGAAGCAGCAACCCTTGCGTCATTATTGATGTATTATTAGTAATATACAATTTAATTTTTAAACCAGAATGTACACTTTATCTCGAACCCACATAGGGTTCATGATCATGATAAAAAAAGTCCATGTAGGGTTCATAATATACGCTATAAAACGAGCCCATATAGAGTTCATGATATACGTTGTAACACGGGATCATACAGGGTTCATGATATACGCTTTATCACAAGCCCACGTAGGTTTCATGATATACGCTATATCACGAGTCTATAAAGGGTTAATGATACATGCTTTATCTCGAGCCTATAAAGAGATAATAATACGAGTATACGGTTTATCACATGCCCTTGTAGAGTTCATGATATACGCTATATCACGAGTCTACATGGGGTTCATGACAAATGTTTTATCACACATGCTATACATTAAATCACCAGTCCATATGTAGTTCATGATATGCGTCGTATTACGAGTCTTTAAAGGGTTTATTATACATGATATACGCTATATCACGAGTTCATGATACTTACTTTATCACGAGCGCATTAAGAGTTTAAGATTTTTGCTATATTATTTGCCCATAAAGCATATAACACGAGGGGTTGATTATTTAAGTACTTTTTTCAGTTTCACATTTTCAATATAACAAACAACCTACATGACCTAGTTGTAGAACCACTTGACTGGATGTTTCGGGCTCGATTCCAAAATATTTTAAAATAAAAATTGTCCCAGTCTCGTAAAAAAGTTTATGAGGTAACAATATCCTCCCTCCCTATCCATGTACGGAGTAGTATTTTCAACACGCGTGATAACGAACCGTGAGTTCCGTGCCTGCTCGAGTAGTTCAAAACTCAAAAGCTCGATTGATGAGGCTGAAGATAATGTTGTCTCTCAACCATGCTCCTACAGTGTTTCTATCGCCGATTTGAATTTGTCGAAGTGTAATTGACAAATAAATGAATTATTTCTAAATTTTTCGTAAAAGTCCGTAAACGAATAAAAATTAAGCATACATACATACATACGTCATCATGCAACTTCCCTATCGGAGTAGGCAGATATGACAGAGTGGTAGACTATTCTATCTCCGACACACATCCTTACCATACCCACATCTATACAACTTGTCATACAACTTCTACGATTTATTTTAATTTCTACGTCCTTTCCTTTTTTCTTCTTTTAAAATATAGATCCCACCATACTTCGTTAATCGTTTTCTACCGAATTTTACACTCACATTTGCACTATGTTTTTTTAAAAGTCTTTCTTCCTTTAATCTTTCCATATGCCCAAACCACCACAGAGTGCTGTACTTAATTTTACTCAACACTTCAGCCTTTAGTTTACATTAATCCCAAAATGTGAGTTAGAAAAAAAAAATGTATATTTATATTGTTCGTATACGGTAAGTGAAAATATTTTTTCAATTAAATATCACATGCCATGTTCTAAAAAATGACCGTCGCTATATTCGATTTCACGAGGATAATCCGGTTATGTGTTTGTTCCGCAGTAAAACACGAAATACACCGTATCACATTCGGACTTGATTCAATTTCTCGCTGAAACTATTTTTAAAACACTCAGGTATAATTCCGCGCCATGGACGCAGAATGTGATTTTCTGGGAAATGTTTCATGTCAAATTTTATCTGAAGAATTATTATTAAATTTTAACAAGAACTTTCTACAGGGGGTTTGATGCCTCCTGCAAAATATTAAAGGGGATGCTGTAAGAAAGAAATGAAAAGAAAAAAAGTATATTGACTATTTGGGAAAATTGTAATTTAGTTTCGCTAACTTATTGAATAATAATAAAAATGTATTGACTTATTTTTATTTAAATACTATCTGGTGGGCTTATTGCCAGGTGGCAATCTCTTCCAACTAACCAGATAAAAGTAAATGAAGCAAGTTACATGGTTGCATAAATCATTCAAATGACAATCCATCCGCACGCAATTCCATATACACATAGAGAGATCAGTCCATTCAGATATACGCTCTTGGTATTTACAAGATTGCTGTCTTCCCTTTAAATAGTTCGGAAACCAGACAATGACCGATTCAGATAATCTTGATGAACGCATTCGAGCCATAAGCAGATCAAAGTCTACAGTATTGAATGCATTGCTAAAATCCAATAGACATAACAATGTCAGCTGCCTAAAGCTCATTCCACGTCTCACATCATCCGTAATCTTGACCAGTGCGGTAGTGGTACTATGGCCCGGACGAAATCCTGACTGCAACGGGTTAAACAATTCAAATTGATTAATGTGGAAGTCAATTTGTATATGAACAATTATTTAAATAATTTTAAATAGTTTTATTTGTAGCCGTCAGCCGAGGAAGATTATTTCATCGAATCTTCTTTTAATTTTTGCTTTATACGATTAAAATGAAAATAATTCAAATTCAAAACTATTAACACTTTTAAGACTTGAACAAAATCAAGACAACATTTTCTAGCATCTGGCAGTTTTTTTTTAAGAATTTTGGTTACTGTGTACGTAAATGAAAACAAATTTGGTAAGAAAACCACATAAAACTTACCAAGGTAAGAGGAACTACAAAAAAGCCTTTGTAGATCTTCTGATATGTGATAGTAACACATTTGGCTTTAGTATTGACGTGTCCATATACGAGTATGGTCATACATTTTAGTAAGACGTCCAAAAAAATGTTTCAGTGTTTCCTAAAGCTGCATAAGCCACCATACCTCTTACACTAAAATGTAGATATTCTACACCATAGGATTAGCAACAACAAAATTTTTATCATAATACCCCAATCAATTTATTAGTTCAAGACAAAAGCGATCTTAAAATTCTACTCGTCTTTGAAGGATCATCTTTCAGATACAGATTTAAAAAATACAATGAGGGTATTTCCTTGATGGCCTGAATTCCCCCCTGAGTCAATTTTATTGAAATAAAAAATAAATGAAAGCAAAACACCAAAGATCTTCTGAGACGAAAAGGCATAATTTTGAATGGTAAAAGCTCTGCAAAATTACGAAAAGAGTATTTAAAACTATTTTATTTCTTGCTCTTGCTGAGTTTTATCGTCCAAAACGATGCCTCAAAGCAAATTATGTAAAGTTTTAATATATATTATAAATATTTGAAATTTCCTTAATAATGTGAAACAAAACAAATTTAATGAAAGTCGAGAGATAAGAGAAATGAGGCATTAGAAGTTTAACTGAAAGTTCAGATGCCAAAAATGATTAGGAGTATTTTGAGTGATTCATCTTTTTCAAGAATTCATCAGGAAATAAACATTACTTTCAGCTTTTCAGAACAATATTCAGGAAAGATAATTATTTTCGAAACAGTTTTCATCATATTCCATCATCAACATCACAATACTTTTGCACCATATTTGGTGTATGAAAGCGAAACATAGACGTGGAAAAATATTAAAAAGTGTCGAATAAATACTGTAGAAATGCGTGCACTGAGAAAATAACCTTTGGTTAACAATATACTCGTATGACAGAATATATAATAGATTTAAGTGATTTTCGGACTACGCGAATGGAAGACTGCGCCAGACTTTTATTTATTTAACACTTGATTGCAAATACAATCTGGCGAGCTTATGACCAGGCGGCGATCTTTTCCAGCCAACCAGATAAAAATAAACAAAGGAAGTTACATGTTCGCAAATAACATTCAAAAGATTGGAAATTTATGGACATATACATATTAAAGTAGAAGTGAGATATCATTAATCAAATGGAAAGGAAAGGATGGTGAAAAGGAAATACTTTTCTATCACGATACACATGTTTCACCTTTTTTTTACATATATCATATACGCCTTCTCATGCAACTATTACGGTTACTGACTTTTTTTAAATTTCTTTGTTTCAAAATATCATATACACTTGATCCAACCATACTTTATTAGTGTTTCTCTACCACGCCTTACCCTCACATTTGTACTGTTTATTTGTTTCATTTTTATTATTTTTTCTTTCGTTTCGCGTGTCAATTTATATAAGTATTTGCAGAAAATGGGATACCTCTTAGGAAATAAGGACGGAAAAAAAGAAAGCGAGCAGGGCTTAAAAATAAATAAGATTATTAATCTCATTTTCATCAGCCCGGTAAACTACAGTATTAAATGTAGACATCTCTTCTCCTCTCTCATTTGTTGCTGTCATGAACATATTATTTTCTTCCACTTTTCTTTTGCCATTCAACCATCTTGTTAGGAGTATATCCACGATTCTTTTTTGTGTTGTAAAATACTTTTGTTGTATACAGTGCAGCCTGGCTGGGTTATTTCAAGATTTAAATCTGTTCCAACTAACCAGAAAGATATTAAAGAGACCTTGGATGAAATCAAGACTGGAATCTCTCTTTAAAAAAAAAATACAGTATTTCAACGACAATCAAACCAGCAACCTCCGAGAGAGGGAGACAAGCATCTTACTAACGAGGCTATGGATGCAGACTAGTTGATAAGACGCTTGTCTTACCAATCAGACTGAATCTTTTTTTCTGTATTTGATCGTCAATGCAGCATTTTTTTCTATTATTTTCATTAGGGGAGCAATTAATTATCGCAAATACAACCTGGCCAACCCAAATGTCAAGCTTACCAGCACGCAATGACCCTATAATATAATTGACGATATTTTGGTGACTGGAAATTGTCGGAATAACCGCAAGTTTGCTCTAAGGGAAACACATGATCCTGGAAGAAAATAAATAAAACCCATTTAGAAAATTTTACCATTCCGTATATGGAAAGCGTAGTATGATGCAGCAATCCAAAACCCCAATTATTGTGATCAATATGGACTTGAAATATACATCAAAAACTAAATTGTTAAAAGTATAAAGGTATCTTACACTGTGCTCTATTCTAATAACAAATAGCGAATCTATACAGTACTTTCAAATATACTATGCCTATCCAGAAAGTAAGTGTACTGAGGCTCTCACGACCGGACGGATTTTATTTTCGACATGTTGGCTACATTCCCGTGTAGCCTGACCCTTCCCCTCTGCAACGAGATCGGTTTGAGGTCAGTACGTTGAGAAGTGTCGACGCGACAACACGTTTCGTGAAAAATGCCAATCAAATCTCCCGCCAAGTTCGACATACGCGGCGTCATCCGTTATCTCGTTTGGAAGGGAAAACCTCCGGTTGAGGTTTATAATGAGGTGAAAACTGCATATGGTGATAAAGCTATGAATCGTACGAGTGTGTACAAGTGGTGTCGCGAGTTTAAAAACGGTCACGTCACACCTCTTCACCCTCCGCTAAAAA
This sequence comes from Odontocerum albicorne, assembly GCA_949825065.1. Classification (NCBI taxonomy): domain Eukaryota; kingdom Metazoa; phylum Arthropoda; class Insecta; order Trichoptera; family Odontoceridae; genus Odontocerum; species Odontocerum albicorne. The sequence continues at coordinate 2,796,110 of OX463860.1, read as the reverse complement.
ATTCAAAACCGCCATTTCAGCCAAGAAAATCATGGCATCCGAGTTTTGGGACTGTCAAGGCATCATTTTAATTGAATATATGCCTCAAGGGGAGACCATCAACTCTGCAAGATACTGTGAGACCCTAAAAAAATTGCGGAGGGTGATTCAGAACAAGAGGAGAGGCATGCTGACAAAGGGAGTCTGCCTGCTGTACGACAATGCTAGACCACACACGGCCAACGCCACGAAGGAACTGCTCGCCTCGTTTAAATGGGAGGGGTTGGCGGGAAACTACTTCGAGGAAGGCATCAAAAAGTTGATACCTCACTTCACCACCTGCATTGAGACGAATGGCGACTATGTCGAAAAATAGCTTACATATGTACTACGGTAACCACGTAATTTTTTTGTTTAAATAAAAAAAATTGTAACCTACAAAAATTCAGTACACTTACTTTCTGGATATGCCTCGTATATAGAATTCACAATCATTTCGAAGAATTTCAGCCACTTTTTGAACACTTTTTTCAATTCAAACTGTCAATGAAAGTCCAGGTCGTGGACCATCTTCAATGCTCTCTCTGCCATCATGAAAGCTTGCATACTACTTTAAAACGTTCTTGCTTCTCATTGCTTCACTACTATAAACAGTTTTAATTATTTCAAAAGTTTTTGTAGCACTTTTATCCATTTTAAAACAAAATTTAATGTTAGCACGTTGCTTCATTGTTTCTTTTCCGACCGAGACTCAAAATATACTGTTAATTGCTACGTGATTACGAATGAACAAGCGATGCCAGCAGTTTGAAACTTTTATGGAAGATGGTCAAAATGTGTCTTTAGTTAACTCATTTATTCATCTACAGATGGCGCTGATGGTTATGCGAAAATAAAATAAACCAAATTGGACAGACCGTGTATGTAAATCAATAAATTATATAATAAATATTTGTGAACGCTGATAAACGATAAATGAACTTCAAGAGATTACCTGCTTAAGTTTGGAGAGTTTAAAGTAGTTTGGAAAGTTTAAAGTATCCCTGTTTAATGTAAATGATACTTATTTCATTGTCTAACTAATACGAGAAATAAATAAAACTATTAGACATTATCTTAGTCGAAAGGGAAAACGCAGGCAATATTCGGTTCATTCAAACTAATCAAGGTCTTAAAGTATCTGCAAAAGTCGTATCCAGGTTTAAAAAGTTTTCCAATAAAAGCTTTCAGTTCAAAGCCATTTGAATATTGGTTTTTCAAACAATATGGCTTTACCAAACCAAATTTTTATATGAGAAAATCCCAAAATAATGGAGAAACTGCAAAGGAAACTGCCAGTGAGAAATATATTTACACATGTGGTGCTATGTATCCCCAGAATTTTTATATTTGCGTGTGAGAAAAAAAAATCAAATGAAAAAACATCAGAATTTATCTGTTTTTTTAGATAACCAACGTTGGTTTGCATAATTTAGGCAGTCGATCGGATCATTGTTGTTATTGCGACAGGAGTTTGAGTATTTGGGCTTAGAAGAGGAATGAATTGTGGAAAAGTATGTGTGAACTCTTGAGTGTTGTGTTTTTTATTGTTTTATATTAATATTTTTGGTTTTTTTTATTTTTATGATTATATGCGGTACATTGTGGGGTGAATTTTTTTTCTTTGTCTGGTGTAAGGAGTTTGATTTCGCGTGATGTATACATGTGTAATTGAGTGTCACTGTTTGTCAGGTTGATGAGAATGTGCAACGGGGTTTTGTATAATCAAAAATCGGAAAGAAATATCAATTTATTTTTTCATGATATATGTCCTCAGTGAAAAACAGGTTAAATCCTAGTTTACTAGGGGCACGGCAAATGAAAGGCAACAAACCCAGAACCAATAAAATTGTGTGTGCAAATTAAAATACCTGTTGTTTTTTTCACGAATGGTGTCTATTTCTTGTCATGTGTAAAATAAATAAATAAAACAATGAATAGTTTGAATGATGTTGAGAAAATGATTCTAGGAAGTAAACGAGTGATAATTTAAGAAATAGAAATCCAAATATATACTCCAGGCGTAATACTAAAATAAAAAAATAAAAGTAAAGGAAAAAAAATCATTCAATGAAAATCTGAGCTATAATATAAATTTTAATGTTTTTTGTTTATCTTTCTTATAACCGATGGACCGTACTTATCTTAGGACCGATGGGCGGTACGCGGCTGGAGGAGAAAATCAAGAGGGGCGAACCAACAATTTGGACTTCGAGTTACATTATACACACTACAACACTCACACTCCACTAACAAGCCGAATGTGTTAATATCGCATAACGGAAGAGCCCAGAGGTCCTCTGATGCTCGACTTCCCCCGGTGAGTTTTCTGCGGTTTTCTCACCGAATATGTCTCCAATACATATGCGAATGCGGGGAAGCTCCAATCACACAGGTCGCAGCCGATACCTTCCCATCCCCATACTCTACACATACACCTGATATAAATAAGTTTATGTATATATATCCCTGTTGATTGATTGTCGGAGGTCTATGCTATTGACGTCTACACTTTTCGGTCATCAGCCTACAGTCCCTCAGACGGTAGTGAAGTACGAGATAGAGAGCAAAGAAAGCTCATGAAGCCTCGCCGCACGCACGCTACGTCTTTGCGCCTTCTTCGCGTTCTTCTCCAGCATCGTCACCTCAACTCTACCGTCTTCACCATCGTCGCTTCACTGAGACCCCCGGGAGGGGTGGGAGGACGCCTAACCTGAACTGCGCCACCAAGGCCGCTGACATGAGCTGTCGTATCCCTTTGAGTATAGTCACCATGCCCAACTATGGTTCGATCGATTCGAATCTGAAGAAAGATCAAAGGCTCATCGAGCCAAAAAATAAAACAGAGATTATCACACAAATACTTAATATAAGTATACTCATATAAATAACACTGCACACACATATGACACAACAGTGGAAAAGGTATTCCCTCAAATCACTGACAAAAGATCTACGGTGCAGTAAAATGCGCACGTTTTATAAATTTAATAAAAGTAAAAGAACTCGTTCAGTCAAACAGTCTTATAAAAAAGTGTTGGTTTTTAACAAAGAAGAATTGTAGCAGATGATAGAAGGAACAATGGGCTAAAAAATTTGTTTACCGATCGCAAAATTTTATGTAAAACTACGCTGGCTTTTTATAATAGAATATTGATGATCTCCATGTCTTTGTAAGTGAGACGCATATCTCCAAACACGAGGCTTAGGGGTCCGATCCCCGTTGACATCTTGATTTTTTTAAAATAGTATTCTTATCAAGTTTTCACCTTTATTTATTTAACACTTTTATTGCAAATACAATCTAGCGGGCTAATTGCCAGGCGGCAATCTCTTCCAAACAACCAGACAAAAGTAAATGAAGCAAGTTACATGGTCGCATAAATCATTCAAATTATAATCCATCCCCATGAAATCCATAAACACATACGTAAGCACATGCTCATAAAGACGGGCAATCACCCGAACAATTTTTTTCATAGAAAGTGAGATATCATCAATCAAAAGAAAAGGATGGTGGAGAGGAAAGGAAAAAAAAATCAGGAATGAAACATATTATTTTATTGACTAGAAATTAAGAATTTTTTCAGTCGTTTCTTAAAGCAAGTCTAGGACGGAGTGAGTCTTATATTGATTTGTAACTGATTCCAGAGTCTCACTGTATGGACATGGACATGATTCCAGAGTCTCCACATTGTGGTTGGTTAGAAGAGATTACCACATGGTAATTAGTCCATCGGGTGGTATTGTATACAACGAAAGTGAAATATTATTGGACGATCTTGATCTTAACATAAAGGTATGCAAGCTAAATTAGACGTAGTCAAAAATTGATGAAAGTGAGTTAAAGCTTCAACTGTAAAGGTTTTATAAATTTTATTTGAAACCAAAGTGTTTCAGAAGCTTTGAGAATCATAACTTTCCTTGTTTTCGTGTTACAAATGTTAAAGAAAGATTTAAGTTAGATAAATTGCATATAGAGAGCTGTAAGTTAACTTTTTTAAATAAGCATTTCTTTTTGACTAAACAAACAAAACAAACTACGTAAAAGTAACAAAGTTTATATAAACAACTAGCTTAGGGGTTAATTAGAAAGCCTATAACGCAAATGTATTAGGAAAGTTTAAAAAACTAATTAACAGAATCCAAAATGTATGTTCTTTAAAGTTCCTCTTCTTTTCGAAGGTTTCTACGGTCGTCATTGCTATCTTTACCCTTGAGGCAGCAACTCTGAACAAAGATATGGTTTCAAAATCAAACCACTCAAGTTAGTTGTTCAATCAGGAGATGCGTCTTCTTCCCACACTTCTTCTGTCTAAAATTTATATCTTTCATTTCAGTTGAACGATCTCGTACTTTTATCCTTGTCAAATATACATACTTCTTCTTCTTGTCGTGCCCCATCAGGTCCCCCCGACGTAAGCAATCACTCTGGCAAATATTTCTCTATCTAGCGCAACCCGGAACAGGCCCTCCACATGCCTCATCCCCGTCCAGTCTCTTATATGGCGCAGCCAAGATGTTTGCCTTCTACCAGGACCACGCTGCCCCTCGATCTTGCCCATCAGTATCAACTGGAGGATTTCGTACTTCTCTCCACGTAAAATGTGACCCAGGTAGGATATCTTGCGGACTTTAATATCTGTCAGCAGCTGTCTACGGCAATTAGCTCTCCTCAAGACCTCCTAATTGGTGATCACGGTATACGAAGCATTCTCCTGTGCAACTACATATCTAACGCTTCCAACCGATTCATAGTATGAATCTTCAGCGTCCATGTTTACAAGCCATACAACAGAACATACCAAACATAGCGCTTCAACATTCTCTGCCTTACTTTCAGATTCAATTTATCATTGCAGAATATTGATCTCATTTTGTTGAATGAACTATGGACTGCTTCAATCCTGCACTTCACCTCCATATCTGGGTCGACAGATGTACAATAGTAATCATACTGCCCAGGTACCTGAATTGCTCCACGCTCTCCAACAGTTCACTCCCAAGCCACAATTTCATAGCGGAGTAATCTGCCCTGCCAAATGCCATCCATTTAGTCTTTTTGACATTTATATAAAGGCCTAATTCTTCTTCTGTATCGTTAATGTGAACAAGAAGTTCTTGAATATCTGCGATGTTATCAGCCAAGATGACAGTATCATCGGCATATCTTATGTTATATTGCTGACACACTCGCCATTGACCTTCACTTCCCTTTATGAGTTTTCCAAATCCTTTTTAAATACATAATAAGAGTACATATTGAAGAGTAACGGTGAAAATATGCAGCCCTGACGTACACCTCTTCTGATTTTAATCTCCTCTGAACAAGCATTACCGACCTTAATTTTGGCATTCTGGAACCAATAAAGATTCTTAATGAAGTTTTTATCTTTATCGTCGACATTGTACCCCTCCAGCATAGCATCCGCATTAATTCACCGTACTTCAATCTATCGAATGCCTTCTCATAGTCAATGAAACAGGTAAGAACAAAAGCATCTTTCAGTTGATCTCGACATTTCCACAGTAGGATGTTAACTGCCAGTTATGTTTCTCTTGTTCCAAAGGCATTTCTGAAACCAAATTGGGTTTTGTCGGGATCTTATAAATAATATGCATCAATATACATACAATAACCTTATTTGATGGTAGATAAAACCTTTCTATCCTTATTTATCTGTTTTAAGGTGTCATCATTCCGAACTTTGTCAACCCATGAGACATTAAATATTCTTCAATGCACAACATTTCACGAACTCTGTGGCCTAGTTTGTAAGATGTCTGTCACCCAACCCAGAGGTTGCGGGCTCAAATCTCGCTGAAACATAATTATTGTTTTTAATTCCAGTCAGGTTTTCATTTAAGACCTTTTACTCATCTTTGTGGATGGCTGGAAGAGATTGCCTCATTGCGAGTAGTACTGTATACAACGAAAGTGTAATACAATACAATTTCAAAAGCTTCTAGTTTCTTTGTGGTGATCAAAGTGGAATACACAGTGTTGGACTTAACAAATTACAACGTCTTTAAACTTACATAGTGTTAATGTCTTAACTTTAAATAATCAACTTAGATATATGGGTTTTTTTATTTTTTTGATTTGTTTAGAAGAGTTTATTGTCTTTGTGGTGCCATATAAAATGTTTACTTTTTTTATTAATATTATTATCTGGAAAACACGTTTGTGAAAGAAGGAATACAAGTTCTTCGATATGATATTAAAGATATTAGTATTAATAAAGATACAATTGGTTGTTGCCTTTCCCTTCCTGTGCTAAAAAAATCCGCGCGTTTTGATGCTGTGTATTCAATACACATCATTACTCATGTAAAAATGAGCGAATTAAAATCGGAAAAATAAGAATATTCTTAGCCAATCGCTTAAATCAATTAAATTTAAAAGTCAAAAGTGATAATAATTGAAATTTAATTGCTGAAAACATGAAAAAAGCATCGGCCGACGTTCACAAAACGGGCAAAGAGAATGGACTCCTGAGAGCTACTGAAGCGAGTGAACTAAGATTATATTTCTTGCATTCCCATATACCGACGTAGAGTGAGAGTGAAACGTGAATAGCGTCGCATCCTTACCCATAGCGGCTCTTAGAATGAATATACCTACGTCACACGCTGGCACACGTTTGATTGTATTGGTGAATTTATTCCCGATTTTCACAAAATATCTCTGATGTGGCCGATAAGTGCTTATTATTTTATTTTTTTCATTCCATGCGTAAATGTATTACGGAGAAATACCTAAAATCTGAACCCATAATTTATCATATTTATAGAGGTATTACAATTTTTAGAAGCAATGTGTACTAGCTACACATCACAGGGAAGGAAGGGATAATAACGTTTTGAACTAAGCAAAAAATATAAATCCTTCTATAAACAATAAACAAAAGGGAATTTCCGTTTTCGATAGCATAATAACACCAACCACAAATGGGTCAGATGAAAAATCAAGGCCTTCCAAAAATAGTTGTAGACCCATTATATATTTTTTGTGGATTTGTACCGGATCGGACCAGGGGAAATATTTAGGCCGAGCATTGAAAGGGGTTCGAAATAATTTATGGCCTTTTGAGATTTGTAAGAGAAAAAGAATGAAAAGGCATTCTGAAAAGGTTATGAGCTTTTAGATATCAAATGAGTGATTCTCAATTTTTTCTTTCCAAATGCAATCAATCTTGATTACTTTAAAAATATAAACAATTTTTTTTCAGTCTATGGTGCCCGTCAACGTATCAACATTGGTGATTTATATACGTATATTTCAGAGCGTGTCCACGAGATATTTTCTTATATATCATATAAAGGGTCTTTCAAATTAAGCGTTTTTTTTATTCTTGGATAAAACACAGATGGCGTCGCGAACTTACCTGGGGCTTGTGACATTTGAGAAGTGTAATGAATGACATTTTTAAAAATGGAGTCGTATATAATACAACAACGCGTTCAAATTGTTGAATTATTTTATGTATTGTAATCTCCGGAAACGGTGACGTTAATTGGCCACCAAGATCATGCGATCTGACACCGTTGGACTATTTTCTCTGGGGTTACGTGAAAAGCCAGGTCTATAAGAATGAACCCCGATTAATTCCATTTTGATCAAAATTGAATTGATCGGGGAAATGAAATTGACTCAAAATTTAACTATGAACTGATTTCGTTCCACGTGGATATTAAAAGTGACGCTCGGTGTGTACAATGCGAGCTGCCCGTCATGAGATCATACAAATTACTGTATTTATTATATTAATTATTTGTTGAAAAAATCTAATGTGTGGACTTGCATACTTATTTGTTTGTTGTTTGAATTATTTTCGTGGGATCTCACTGTTTGGTTTAAACGTAATTGTTTCGATTTGTTTTTGGAATATTAATCAACACATCTTATATTATCGTAAAGTACATTATACTGTTGATGAATGCATAAATAAAAAAAATGCTTTACTATATTTATACTCGGGCCACACGCTAGATCTTGAAAAATTAAAGGAAGTCATAAATGTTTTCATGAAAATTGGAGGTAGCTGTAAAGTTCTAAGTTGCTGCAACGACTGAAGTATGAATAAATAAAATTAAACAAGGTTCCTCCCTTTTTTGAGAGAGTCTACCTTCACCGCAGTTCCAGAAAATGTGGTCTATGAATTGATCTCGTTAGCCACATATACATAAATTGGAACAGAGTGAAGTATGTTAATAATAATAATAGTAATAAAATGTCAATTTATGTAACACTGTTTATTGAGCAGACTTTTCTCAAGAGCACTCTAAGTCATGATTCAAATCCACTATTTTGACAGGTTTAAAATATAAAAAAATTCAATTCAATGTAAAACACCAAGTTGACAAGGACCTTGACCTGCATCTACATATTATGTTAACGAAAGTATATTTGGTCATAACACTGAATAAAACTTACTAAAGGAATACATATTACAATGGAATCTTTGTTGATTTACCAATATGTGATTGCTATACATCCGGCTTAGTACAAGAGTATATGTGAAGTGTTCATATATAAAAGCTTAACATATATAAACTCCTTCAAAGGGGTAGTTTTCAGTATATCCTGAAGCTACACGCGCCCTCAATATTTCTATTATTTGGAGTCAGATAAAGATCGACCCAATTGAAACAATAATCACTTAATCGAATAATACGCAATAATGATTATTATAGTAATCAAATAAAACACGTTAAAAACACGAAAAATATGCTGTTGTTGACAAAACACCAATCTAGAAAGAGACTTTAAATACAACGGAATGTTGTCCACATCTTCAGCAATTTTTAAAACGTCAAATATAATTTTACGTCTACTAGCTACAGTAGCGCCCCAGCGTTACTGAGTAAATAAGGAACTAAGTTCAATAAAAAAAAAAACAATTTAATAAGATTTTGCTGTTGAACCTCTCTTGTCTGAAATAATAAAAAAAATATAGATTGAGAAACTTTGATAAGGGGGCATTAGGAGGCGCGGTCAGGCAAAAGAAACAATGGCCAGCTCCCAACAGCGGCGGTGGCGTAAGGTGAAATATTGTCTCTAAAATGGGCAGGTGACCTTTTTGTAAGTAGCCGCCTCGCGCCCATGAAATACAGATGATTTAGAGGTTAAGTGTTATGGTGCCTTTACTCATGAAGTTGGTTCAACGCAAACACGTCTACAAGATGGAAATAAAGTTTCTCTTCGTTAGAATTGTTTTTTTGGTTATTTGATCAGTTTCCTTGATCAAAGAAGGAAAAGTAAAAATCGTTTGAGCATCACTTGAACTTATAACGGTATTATTAAATGCAATTCTATTCGTTTTTTTCAAGTAAATTATGTTATAAACATTTCTGTTGTATAATGTTTTTGTAGGTTAAAAACCAGTTGCCAACTAACAACATGTGTTAAGATTCACTCCGTCTTTGACATGTTTCAAACAGCGACTCAAAAAACCTTATATTTCTACTCAGCGTTGTAGCGTGTTTTCTAGTTCACCTATTATACCATCCTTTCTCTGCGATGACTTCTAATATACCATCCTTTCTCTGCGATAAAATTCTTATTTTTCTTCCTCTTGGTTTAGGTCATATGGCCTGTTTGTGACGGTGGGCTGTCCTGGGATGATGACGTCCAGCTGTCCTTCCATCTTTTCGGCGGCCTTCCTGGTAATCTCCTGCCACTAGAGTTTTCAGTCTTAGCAATTTTCGCAAGTGTCGTATCCAACATGCGGTCTACATGATCCCTCCAGAAGCACCTTCTGCTTCTTGCGATGAAATTGTTGTACTTAAATTGTAAATCTACTATATTTATATTGTTGATTGATATCTATCGCCTTCCTATCCTTAAAGTTAATTAATATTGATTTATTTTGTAATATTTCAATAAAAATTTATTCAAATTCCAAGTAAGATTTTTCTTTGAGGAGAATTTACTCTATATAAATTGTCTTTTGATTATAAAATGATTTTTTATTTCTTTTTTTTACGATTTACGTGAAATAAATTTTTGGTAACAAACCCACTTAATTATACACTGTACTAAAATGAAGTGTTAAAATTAATCAAATAAAAAAACATAGTAACTTTACCTAAACGGGGGTTTCTTTTATTATGTAGGCGTTCTAAAATCGTATTTTAACATAATTCGTTACGAAAATACGAGCAGCTCTAAAAGGCTAATTAAAAATACCAAGGTCAATATACGCCCAGTTTACTTTAACTGGGAGTTTTAAACTTTAAGACCTTAGCTGATTACATCATGCCTCGTCTCTCAGATAGTATGTTATTTAAACAGTACACAATAGTGTTTTGTATAAGTTTTAAAACTTTGTTTAAAACTCATACAACACACAATAGTGTTTTGTATAAGTTTTAAAGCGTTCCGGTGCCGTGTATTCAATACACATAAATACACGTGTTAAAATGAGCGATTTAAAATTGGAAAAATAAGGATATTCATAGCCAATCGCTTAAATTAATTAAAATTCGAAATCAAAAGTGATAATAATTGAAATATAGTTTATGAAAACATGAAAAAAAACATCGGTCGACGTTCACAAAACGGGCAAAGAGACCACCTTAAATGGATGCCCGAGAGCTACTGAAGCGAGAAAAGCGAGCGAACTGACATTCTATTTCTTGCGCTCCCATATACCGAAGTAGAGTGAGAGTGAGACGTGAATAGCGTCGCTTCCTCACCCATAGCGGTTTTTAGAATGAATATACCTACGTCACACGCTGGCACACGTTTGATTGTATTGGTGAATTTATTCCCGATTTCCACAAAATATCTCTGATGTGGCCGATAAGTGCTAATTATTATTAATATTATTTTTTTCATTCAAAGCGTAAATGTATTACGAAGGAATACCTAAAATCTGAACCCAGTGTTTATTACATTTATAGAGATATTAAAGTTTTTAGAAGCAATGTGAACTAGTTACACATCACATGGAAGGAAGGGTTAAACAGTTATAACGAAATAACATCACAGGTGCTTGCGTTGTCATTAAATAATATTTAAGTAAGTTTTATCTTGAAACACCCTTGAGATACAGTCTATTTCAGTATTTTTTTTATCCACTTTGCACGGATTTGTCCTGTTACACAAAGAGGGTCTGCTTCTAGCGTTAGCTTATTCGTTAGGAAGAATATCAGCCAGGATTCTTCTCATACTGCTAGGCTGTACCGAGAATATATCAACAGTGTCATTCAGTTGATTCAATATCTCTATACCACGCATGATATGAAACTATGCCGCGAAGTTTGTATTTTTTTAAAATTAAGTGAGCACATCGCAACTCCATTGATCCAATGACACACCAAAAGGAGCACATAACCCTATTTTCCCTCCTTTTTTGAAAGAATATATAGAACCAATGTCATATGTATCCTTTTACTCTGAATACCAGGTGAAAAAAAAGGCTGTTATTTAAGAGTAGCACAGCGCGGAGTCGAACAGGCGACCTTCCGCATGAAAGTCTAGGGCATTACCTTGCGGCCATGCATCTCTTGCGTAACGTATTCTCAACATGAATCGAATATAAGCTTTGTACTTCTATTTTTAGAGAAAGAACTGGTTGGATGATTGAAACACACCTCCAGACGATGCTGAAAAGACGATTGAGGAAATACTGGGTTTGCTCTGGAAAGAAGTATTGATAATGGTGGGGAAAAGAAGCGATTGGAAGAGGATGGTTCAAGCGTTGAACTTACAACTTATTCAGAGTGAGGGTAAATAAAATAAATATGATATTCAACATCGTCCATAGGTTATCCTTCAGAACATCACAGTAAAATCTAGCCCCCCAATTAATGCAGCCATGTATCTTAAAAAAAAAAGCATCAAACACCAGCAAAAAAACACTTATTTTGGCAAAAACTAATGCTAGATATTTGGGTAAGTAATTGTCAGATAAAGCTCCTATTAAGGCAGATGTTTTGAAGATTGCAGCATATTTCGATTCGAGGAGCAAATAGGGTAAAATGTCTTTTGTTACATAAATATACAAGATAAAATGCTTAATTCAAAAAAATTGAATTCCCTGCAATTCAGGTAAATCAAGAGGTTTACTAAGGTTGCATTCCGAGAAGAAATTGAGCAATATATCCCGGCTTTAACAAGACAATAAACGATTACAATAAATTCAGGCAGAAAAATCTTTTCTTTCTTTCACGCAAAAACCTTTTCCCTGGAAAATAAAATTGTTAAAAAAGGAAGGTAAAAAAAAAGCGAAAAAGAAGAAAAATAACCGTCTCCGGTTAAAACTAGCTAAACGTATTTACTGGAATATTTTAGAAACAATCTGATACTGATTTTAAAAGGGCGAAATGTGAACAAAGATATACTGACCATAATTTTGTGAAACCGGAATATGGTGGAAATTATCTTCAAATGAAAATGTACCCTAAAAAAACATGTTTTATGGTGTTTTTTTGTCTGACGTAAAGAATTTATCGGTCTTTTTATGTGGAATAAGTTCCAATTATACCTCGTTTTGTTTTATTCAGTTCTCAAGACGAATTCCGTATTCATTATATTGTTATTCCCTGATACAAAATGCCGTAAGCACATTTTGTGGAATTCTTGATTTGACTAATTTTGTTTGTTTTACAAAATTTCACTGGAAAGTGGAACGTTATCCTGAATTTTCTCGTAAGGGAAAGAAATTCCACTTGAAAATGTTTATTTTAAAATATTACATTTTTCTTAAATAATTTCTAGAAATGTACGCAAAATGAACTCAGTCCACTTGTTTAAGATACTGTTTACATACGTAGCATCACACTATATCCCTTTTGAGGTTAGCAAAGAGGATATATCTCCATGGCTTTCTATCCTTGCACATGGTTTTTGTCTCATTTATACTTCTTAAATTTACCTCAGTCAAAATTTATTCAATTATCTCTTTCTACGTTTTCTTAATCCTATTTCTTCCTCGCCTCCACTAATTGCGAACATGTACATATATTTATTTCGTAATTTTTTTCAATCTGACAAAACCATTCTTAAATTTTCATTATATATTTTTAGTACAACTTAATCTCACAGTTATAGTTATTCTTCTTTTAATCAAGTCTCACTTTGTCAAACATTGTAATACCAAATCTTCTACGCAAGGCGTGCATTCCCATTTATCCTGCTCTATCTCATTTATTCTGCTCTTATTACTCCCTTATCAAGCCTAAGCTTCGCTTCAATACATCAACGTTGTTATTAAAATACAATGGCCAAAGATTTTGTTTTCATTTTCTAAGATTTAGTAATTGACTTCTTGACAAAATCAGTACCTAGTGCGCTATAGACCTTGTTACCTCTTGTAACACGCCTATCAATATATTTCTTTATCTTATCATCTCAGGAATTCTCATCTTATTCTCTATCTTATCAGCTCCACAAATAGCAAAATTCATCAACTGGTTTGAGATATTTCAGAAAATATAATTGCATAGTGTATGCATTTGTATGGAATTATTTTTTCTTGCGATGGAAATAATATTTAAACATGCATCACACATACTTCATACTTTAAAGCATAAAATATCGGTGCTTGCTTATTTGGAAGCTTCTCTTTTCTTGAGATAGAAATAATATTGAAACATGTTTTCTTTTTTATTGTCCTAACATAATATGTGCTATGTCAAAAAATATTCTTTTATATTATTTTTCAAGAAACTTGTTATTTTATTTAAATTTACACTATTTTTGTTTTTTTTTTGTAGTAGATTTATTTTTCTGCATTATTTCTTGTATGTGAACTATCAGCTATCTCTCAATATCTTTGGGAGTCTTCCTGGTAGTTCGCTTTAAATGGGGTAACCATGAGAACTATACTTAGGAATCCAAGTCTTTGAAAGAGTGGGAGTCGTAATAGAAGATTACTGAAGAAAGTAAATTTAAACCAAGGTTTTTCAGAATTAAAGAAGGAGAGGTAAGGAGTTTGACTAACTAAATGATCAGTATGTATGTTGATGAGGCGAAGAGAAGTATTTTTATTTATTTATTTATTATTACACATGGCAAGAAATATACATAATTTGTGAAAAAACAACAGGTTTTTTAATTTGGACGTACAATTTTAATGGATCTGGGTTTGTTGCCTTTCATTTATCGTATCTCCAGTAAACTAGGCTTTTGCCTGTATCTCACTGAGGATATTTAGCATGAAAAAATAAATCAATACTTCTTTCCGATTTTTGATTACACAAAAACAAAACCCCGTTGCACGTTCTCATCAACCTGACAAACAGTGACCCTCAATTACAAATGAAAATATCATGCAAATTAAACTCCTCACACATTATCACTCCAGAAAGACCAAAATATTTATCCAACAATATACCGCACACAATCATAAGAATAAAAATAAAAAATGAAGTGAAAGAAAATTTTGACGCTGTATATTCTCTGCCTACCTACTCCAATTATGTAGTTGCATGATGGTATATATATTTTGAAAACAAAAAGCGTCTATTCACTTTACTTATTTATCTTGTTTATTGTCGAAAAAAAACACCTGTTTTACTAACAAAACTTTAAAAAAAAATTCTATCAATATTATTAAAAATTGTTTTCAACTTTATCAATATTTTTTTTAAATGGACCAACCGTCTATCATAAAAATAATGAGTTACTTCTTCGTTAGCAAAAGTATTCTGAAGTTTTATAATTCTTTTTTGTTTCGTTGAAAAAGCACCATTGAAAAAGCAATGTCCAAGTTTTTCTTCAATGAGTTTCTTCGACAAAAAAAAGTGGATAGAGCTTAACTATTAAGTGGCTGAATGGAAAACTTCCACATTTTACCTCAAGGATTCTGTTTTTATTAGACTTTTTCATATCAATAAAGTCTTTTTATTTCATTTTCTCAAACTATTATGCCCAAAATGATGTTAATATAACAAGTTTTTGATGGATTTCTTTGTAATTTATGGCAGTTAAGATAAAATAATAATATTTCTATGAAACGTTAATTAAAAAGATGTTTAAAAGATAAATACCATTTATTAAATTTACAACCAGTTTCATTAATATAATTGACCTAATTTCGTGATCTGGAAAAAAAACAAAACCTACTGTGCCCGTGAAGTGAAAATGAAATAAAACATATAGTATATGCAGATGCTACTGTGTATCGTTATTATTTCAATTTTTAAACTCTCGCTATCGAAGTGAAACAAGCTGGCAATTGGAAGGTCAGTACACGCGTTATTAAAGTACCTTTGCCCAAACAGATTTTTTTAAAATGTTGAAATTGGTCTATGCAGTGACAGTTAACAAATCTCTATGTGGAGTAGGGTGCTTCGGTGGGATGAGTTGGCGTTTATATTGAAGTTTTGAAGATCCTTTTTTTCGGGTTTGGTTGTTGATTTTTGTTTTTATACAGGCATCATCTGTATTTTTATTGAATGGTGTTATTGTTAAAAAAAACAAGTTGTCCGGTTCAGTGGGCAAAAAGAGGGCTAGTCGCCATTTCAAAGAAATATGTAAACTCTCTGTAATAGAAGAAAAGTATAAATTTAGTAATAAAGATCATTTTTCCATGCCATAAATTGTAAATAAAAACATCTTTGTAACTAGAGCGTATATGGTATACACCTATCTACAGCAGTTTTAACCGTGTGTTAGAATACAAATTGCCTCCACAAGAGTATGAAGACGAGTTGGTGCTCAAATTAAAACTGATCTTTGACCTTATCAGGGGGAAAAATACTGAAAGAATCTATAATACTTTGATTTTCACCAAAAATGTTCTATCCCAAAAATAATCTGCATTCAAATATTTTTATCAGAGATTGTTAACTATGCTCGTATAACAATTAACAAGTATTTGTTATAGTCATTGTTTTCGTGCGTGGTTCGTAAGTCATATAAATAATTGACCTAATGCCGTGACTTCGAAAATGAAATAAAACATACTGTGACCGTGAAGGAAAAATGAAATAAAACATACTCGTTTGTGCAGAAGCAACTGTGTAACGTATTTCAATTTTTAAACACACGCTATCGAATTAAAACAAGTCGGCAATTTAAATATATGTGCTTGTAATATTAAATTAGATTGTTTATTATTTTCAACTAAACATTTATTTTGTAATGTGACTATTCCAGTTTTGAAGCACACGCTATCAAAGTAAAACAGGTACTTGCAATATTAAATTAGATCTTTTATTTTTTTAACTTAACTTTTTTTGGCATTTTTTTGTAAAACTGATGAAAATAAATAAACCGTCATTTATCGAATTATATAAAAAAAAACCACATTTATTTAAACATAATGCACGAAAAAACAGGACAATTTTTTTACTGTAAGTAGACACTCCAATTATATGCCTCTGGGTTTGTTTGTTTGTCATTTTTTGTGACTTCAGTAAACTAGACTTTCGTGTGTACCTTACTGGATACACGAATATGAAAATGTAGGTTAATATTTTCTACTAATTGTTGATGGTTATTGAATTCCCTCGTCAACAATTCTTATTGACTTGATAAATTTGTGAGATCTTGTAACTATTTTATATCACGTGAATCAACCCTTAGCGTACAGTTTAAATCAACCTTTGTTTTATGCATTCAACAAAAATTGAAGAAATTGGAATTGCTTGAGTAGATGTATCGAAGGAAGAAAAAATACAAAACTTTATTAATTCTCGACAAGTGTGATCCAATTACAAGTATCATATTCAATTACTTTTTTTATCTAAACAATACCATCAGAAAAAAAGGGTTAACACACATATTGGCCTCATATCAGATGGTTGGGCCAAAAGCGATTTGAGAAAATAGTTCCAACAGACAATAAAATAAATACTTGGTTATATTGGGTTATCCAAAAAGTGGTTTCATATTTCTTAAATACATGTCATAGGACAATATTTTCGTAGCTTATTTCATTCCAAACATGCTTAACGTATATTATTATGAAAGGAAATTTCAACGCATATTTTCAGTAATTTTTACACAAATTGTTATAGCGGTTTTTAATGTAATTTTGAAAATGGATGAAAATAAGTTGTTTTTTTTTTCCTATATAAAAAACTATGTAAGTAAAATACGTAATTCATAAACTTAGTTATACAAAATTAAAATATACCCTTTGTAAAAAGATTTGAAACCGAATACGTGAAATGTTTATTTTCAAATGCCTGTGATGAATCTGCTTTGATATTGAATGATCAACCCTTACTTATTTCGAAAGCCTTAAAATATCTGAGGTCGTACATATATAGTGAGAATGGAAATGAGTATGACGTGACTAGAAGGTTAAAACAGACATGGTGAAGTGGTGATAAGTGTCTGCAATAATTTCAGTTTATAGAATGCTCATGAAACTAAAATGAAACATATTTAAAAGCTGTGGTGTGTTATACGTTGAGTGCTGGGCAGAAAATAAATACCAGGAACAGTGATAGCATGTTACTAAAATGCACTGGATTGACTGCGATATATTTCAGGAATTTTCAATACAGACAAAATAAAGGATGAAAATATGAAAGGTTCTCTGAAAGTTGCTTCAAACTCACTGAAATTGAAAGAGACTAGGCTTTGATCATATGGAAATTATCAAAGGAAATAAGGACAATTTGTACAACGCTATTTAGAGAGAAAACTCTATCTAAAGGCGGTATAACTCGGGACTCAAACCCACTATTATTGACGACTTAAAAATATTAAAAAATATATAAAAATAAGAAGAATGTACGCAAAGAAACAAAGGGGCGAATAAATTAAGTACGTTCCCACATCTGCGTATATTCATAAAAAAAAATATTTGGTAAGAAAACTGCAGAAAATTTACTACAAAGGAACTTTTATAGATTTTTTAATATGTGATAGTCATACATTCGGTTTTAGGTAAACTGTATACTAGTCAAAAAGTTTTGAAAGCGGAAATGAAAATACATTTTTTTGGGGGGAAATCACTTTTATTGCTCAGTATAGTCTCCCACAAGATCAATACACTTGGTCCAACGATCTTCCAACTTTGTTGTCCCATCACATAAGTGACTTTCTGGAAGGCCTGCAAAATACTCCTCTACGACGGCTATAACCTCTTTGTTTGATGAAAAATGCTTTCCACGAAGGAATTTTTTGAGCTGTGAGAACAGCCAAAAGTCAAAGGGAGCTAAATCTGGCAAATAGGGTGGATGCTGCAACAATTCGTACCCCAATTCACTGATTTTCGCGATGGTTTTTTGAGCTGTGTGAGCAGGTGCATTGTCTTGATGAAAAATGATTTTTTTCTTCTGCAAACCGGGTCTTTTTTCACAATTTTTTTCATCCAACTGGTCCAAAAAGTCACAATAATAATCAGTTGATTGTCTTACCAGTTTGGAGATAATTTATCAATAAAATTCCTTTTGCATCCCAAAAAACTGACGCTAACACCTTCTTGGCCGATTTCTAGACACGAACTCGCTTCGGAGCCAAAGTGCCTGGTTCACACCACTCCTTAGCCTCTTGTTTTGATTCAGGATCATGGTGGTAGACCCAAGTCTCATCCATAGTGATGAATCGACGCAGAAAATCCTTTTTATCCTTTTGAAATTGCTCCAAATGTTGCTCAGAAAGTCGCATTCGAACGTGTTTTTGTTGCGTTGTTAGCAAATGCGGCACCCATTGTGCACACAGTTTTTTGAAACCCAAAACTTCAGCCAAAATATGCCATGTTGTTCCATGTGAGATGCCTATGGTGTCAGCTATCACATCCATAGTCGATCGATGATCTTCCAAAACCATATCCTGTATTTTCGCTATGATTTCTGGTGTTGATGCACTTTTTGGATGTCCTGAGCGTGGATCATCTTCAACGCTTGTACGGCCACGCTTAAACTCCAAAACCCATCGGTCAACGGTTGAAAATGAAGGAAAAGACTCTTTTAATACTTTCACTATCTTTGCATGGATCTCAGTAGTCGATAAACCTTCCAAAACCAAGAATTTAATCACTGCACGATATTCGGATTTTTCCATTGTCAAAAAATACACTGACACGTCAACTTCAAATGGCTTGTAAACCAAGAATGAATTGACAGATCGAAATAAAATTTTGAGTACGTTCTTATGAAAGATGAAATATTAAAGTGGCGTAGAAATTTTGGTTTTCCTACTGCTTCATAAATGTCGCTTTCAAAACTTTTTGACTAACCTATTATGTGTAATGTTCATACATCATGATACTTTTGTTAAGACCTCCCAAAAAGGGTTGTCTTTAAGTAGTTCCTAAAGCTGCACAATTCATCTATATCTTTAGGTGCAGTGTATGTATGTGTGTAGTGTTCATATTTCATCATTTATTTTTTAAACTCCATTTATTAATTTTTTCTCCAATTCCTTTGTACATTACAGGTTTCCCTAATTCGTACAAGGACAAAATATAACAAGTAGAAAAAAAAGATTTATAAAATAGTTCAACATTTTATAACTTATAAAAATTATTGTAAAAATGTAAATGTTACGCTAAAACACTATGACAAAATGTAGTATATTCGATAATATTTTTTTATTATTATTTCGAACACTACACAAAATTCAAGAGACCTTTCCTGAAGGATCTGAGCAACACATGAAATACGTCTATATGAGGACACACACGGTTGAAAAGTGTAATTGCTCTATCTACCGGCATCTCCAAAGGAAGGTTGTTTCACTTTATAGGTAGATAGAACAATCTATGGGTGCATTGTCTCAAATAATTATTCGCAATATACGAGTACAAACCACGACTGTTTAGGACGGATCGGTTAACTAAATTATCCCTGAACAAACAAAAAAATGGACAACCAATCGAAGAGATTTTCCACTCTCTAATGATTTGTAACTAAGCATCCCCAGTAAGAAGACACTTGGATAAAGCCAGGGATAATATCCACGCTCTCTCATGTAGAGACAACGGATAAATCTTTTTTGAACTCTTTTTAGCATAAGTGAATACATAATCCCTGCTGGCGTCCATATTATGGACCACTATTCCAAATTCAAATTCTGAGTACGTACATACTTATATACTATACATTGGATGTTACAGAGGAACAGCTGGACAAATTACAGCGTCTTCAAAATATGTGTCTAAGATTTATTTTCAACCTACGAAAGTACGATCATATAACTTCATACCAGAAGGCATTGAACTGGTTGAATGTTAGAAATAGACGCCAAATTCACATACTTTCTCTATTGTATAATATCTTTAACTGTCCCGCCGCACCCTCTTATCTCGCCGAAAATTTTCAGCGTCTTTCCAATCATGGATTAGCGCTACGCTCAATAAGAAATTATTTATTGGCCTTTTCCAGTTCACCGCTCCTCTTTCTTTACGTCGTCCTTTACTGTCAATGCAGTGAGACTCTGGAATCAGTTACAAACCAATATAAGACTCGCTCCGTCCTTGGCATGCTTTAAGAAGCTACTGAAAAAACTCTTAATTTCTAGTCAGTAAAATAAAGTGTTTCATTCCTGATTTTTCTTTTCCTTTCCTCTCCACCATCCTTTCCTTTCCTTTTGATTGATGATATCTCCCTTTATATGAAAAATAATGTTCGGGTGATTGTCCGTCTTTGTGGGATTCGTGGGCATGTTCTCGCGTATATGTTTATTAATTTCGTAAGGGTTGGATAGTCATTTGAATTATTTATGCGACCACGTAACTTGCTTCATTTACTTTTGTCTGGTTGGTTGGAACAGATTGCCACCTGGCAATAAGCCCGCCAGATTGTATTGCAATAAAAGTGTTAAATAAATAAATACATACTTGCGAATAGTTTGCGAAAAAGCTCGTTCAAAAAAGTGATGGAAGTACAGCATTTACCAAGAGTGATGTGAACCTCACTTGTTCTTGAACAAAGCACAATAAACAGAGAAGACCAACATATCCCAAATACACAAGAAAATTCGCAATTGATGATAACAATAGATTTCAAAGTGCCTTTATTTAAACATACGACGTTTTCTCAAATGATGAGCAAGTAGAAGATGTTTAGCAGAAACGAAAAAATATTTTGGAATTAGACTAAAATAAAGAAACAAGAGATATTTCAGGCAATAAATGTGTCTCAGAAAACAAGATAAGCGATAGATCGCGAACAAATTCTTCCCCAAATTTTCTTCCCCGTTTGCATATCTTACTGAATTTACAAGTACTTAAAAATAAAACATGTTTTTTTATAATTTGTTAAGGAGCTGTAAAAGTCTGGGTTAAACCTTTTATGAGTCACTTCAAATTAATGATAATTAGTGGGTGAAAAAAAATCAGGGAAATCACATGAAAATTATGAGGTTTATTTATTTTGAATTGTTTTGATCAATTGCTTGAAACTAATTTCTTTCAACCAACCAGCTTGTGTTTCGAAATTAATATCGGTATACATGATTTGGTTTTAGGGCAGAATTCTTAATAACTAATTTTTGTTATTAAAATTTCGTGACTTGAATTCAATCTCCGACGTCATACGCTCCAAACTTTTAAATAAGATTATAAAACCACGTGAATCTCTTATTTATGGCAACAATGATAAATTTGTGTACAATTTACTAAATGCACTCATCTCTTCAGTTAAAATATTTAATGTTAAGGTTGGAATATGAATTCAGGATTTAAACTACGATTTTTTATTTAAAGTTACAAAAAAATAAGTAAGGGACGAGAAATACTTTGATGTGAATAATGCTTCTTTATTTAAATTGACAAGCATGATGTCAATCCGAAATTGAGACGAGTAAGTCGCAAAAGATTGTGTGAAATGTTGTACGAGTACCTATAGTATATGTTGGGATGGAACACAAAGGATCTTGCCGTCGTCAGATCGTAGGGACAGTCCGTTCACAGAAAAAAAACAGTTTTTTTCTCACGCAGATTGAGGACATGTTGAATTATTCAACACTCCAAAAACAATTGACGTGACATGAAGATTCCTTATCCATTTAATTTAAGACCATTTGTATTGCTGAAGAAGAAGGGTACAAGAGGTAAAAACAGTGTATTGTGACTGAAAATTATTATATTACACTTTCATTATATATATAGTAAAAATTGGTTTATTGTCATGTGGCAATTTCTCCCAAACAATCACGAAAAATTTAAAGAAGGTTTTATTCAAAATCAGACTGAAAACTTAAAAAAAAATCTGTATTTTAACCGGAGTTGAACCCATAATCCAGACTTGGAAAACAGTCTTCTTACTAAGACTATGGAGGTCATGTCTTGATTGAAATTTTTGGTGCTCTATTCTCTTGGCCTGTCTCGATAGAGAAACGACGTTATTGTATTTATTCGTTATTTAAAAAAAAAAACATGGAAAAAAGAGCATCTCGATGTGCTCTTATCGTCTCCCTTCGGGTGTGCAATAGGATCTGGTACAATAGTATGGCCGTTGAGTTTGCTGGTGTACAACGTCTTATTTACTTAAAAAACTCCACGACACAGGTTTGCTATCCAACTGAGTTGGCGTCGAAAGGGCGAGGAGATCATTAACCACGAGGTCCAGAAACGACGATGAGATTAATGCCCGCAATCTTTACAACAAAATCAAAATACAAAAACAACAAAGTTCAATCAAAATTGCTACAGAAGTTAAATGGACTTTAAAACATCTCGCGTAAGAAAAACGAAAATCAAAGATAAAACATCTTGAACATACTCGTATAATCAAAACGGAAAAAAACATCTATGTTTTTGTATGAAACAAAATAAAAAAGATTAAAACAAGTACAAGTCATGGTATGCAAGGTACATAAGTATTTAAAGGAAAATTTCCCTTTATATAGATTCACACCAAAATGTAATAAATTTTAATATTTTTAGATTTTCTGATTAACTAGCTTGCCTCCAAGGACCTGGCTAAATATTTTTGAATAATTCATCCCTCTTTTGGGGTATTTTTTATCCTCTTGGGTAATTAAGTAATCTAATTGCTTTTGATATATATTTGAAATACGTTGGTTAAATTGAGTAATTTCACTATTAAAAAAAAACACTTAAGATAATGTTTAAAGATTTCTTTGAACATCTTCTGACATCTGTCTTCAAGCCCGGGGGCTTAGGTTCGATTCACAATGCTATTCAAAATAAGGGGTATAAAAGGGTATGTTTAAAGAGTTCGTATGATAACAATACTCACACGCGCTACATGAGAGAGAGTATGGTTGCCTATCAACTATACAGTCAAACCTCGGGTCACGAACGCCTCTTGTCACGAACAAATCGGCTTACGAACACAATTTCCGAACAAATTTTGACTCGACCTGCGTACAATGCCTCGGCTCACGAATTAGTTGTAACGGCGCATTACGCAATTACTAATTAGTTGTTTTCAGATGCGCGTGTTGTGAACCTTGTTTGTCGTTGCGTTCGTTGTTCTCGATATATATTTTTTTTGCTTTTTATATGATATATATGATATACAGTAACATATATATAAAATATATTTTGCATTAAATTAACCCTCATTCATGACTCCCAAGAAAAATGGTTTCAGTTTGCGAACATTTCGGCTCGCGAACGGAATCAAAGAAATAATTAAGTTCGTAACCCGAGGTACCACTGTACAACTAAATAAATTCTGTCACGTGTAATGGTACAAAATGACAACGTTTCGGAAACGTTACAATTTTATTTTTCATGACTTATTTGCTTTGAATATGAATACTGCAACGTTTTCGAAACGTCAGCATTGTAAGTCAAATCACGCGGTACAAATCTCTTAAATTCTTTTTGCAACTTATACGGAGAACCGCGAAAGACTCAACATATGGTAGGTTTATTTATAGCAATATTGCATGATAGGTTTATTGATAGCAATATTGCATGGTAGGTTTATTGATAGCAATATTGCATGGTAGGTTTATTTATAGCAATATACGTATTAGACTACCTGAAATTACACAATTATAATTATACAATACGTTATGTAACATAAATGGAATAAATGAATTTATAATTTAGTAATTATGGAGTTTTCTAAAGTAAATATTTCCAATGATGTACGCTCTAATACTGGCCATTTCATATTACGTCAACAGGGAAAAGTTTCTATTTTCGTTAAATGTCAATGTAATTTGAACACAAAAATTAGTGCATCGATCATAAAACAAGCTTCAAAACTAAAACCAGTCATTTAGCTGAAAATTGTTTATGCAAAGTTGTTTAAAAAACCTTTTGATAGCAACCTCCAACAACCGACGACGACGGGGAAATGTGACAGATATGAAAAATAATAACGAAACTAGAAACGGTCGCCGGTACAAAAATAACCGTTTTGTAATTTTCCGCGGAATTTATGATGGCATAAATCGGACCGGGGAGGTTGATATATAGTTCTTGGAACAGGGAGAAGTGGCACATTAATTTGTCAAACATAATTAGATACTGTTTAATGGCTGCGGTCTCTGAAATTCGAGATTGCCCGCGGTGTGGTGTAGATGATGATGCAGTGATATCGCCTGTTTCACGTTTATTTTATGCTTATTCTTATTCGAATTGTGACTGCTAAACTATTTCTTCAACACATAGTTACATTATAACGCATACATCTCTAATAGTTAATTAGAATACATTCATGAATAGTAATAATAATAATAATAAAATGACAGTTTATATAGCGCTGTTTAGAGAGGAGACTCTCCATAAGAGCGCCCTTAATTCGGTATTCAAAGCGATTATTATTGAATTATTGAAAATATTACAAAATAAATATGTTAACATTGAATGTGAGGATTGGAAGGTAGTGAGTGTTGTCATTATATAAGATACTTCCTTGCATCTGCATATACTCGTATACAGATTTTTTTAAAAGTGAATCTTTTATTGGCGCGGTAGGGCAAATTGGCCTGAACGTCACGAAAAGTGAAACGGTATATTACATTATTATTTTATAACTATTAACTTATTATTTATTATTATTAAATATTTAAATATTAATAATTATTCATTTTTTAATATTATTAAGTGTATTATATTCTTCTTAAAATTATTATTTATTATTAATATTATTATTATTAAAAATAAAATAAAAAATACTTTTTTATTACTTAAGAGAGATTTTCTTGAATTAAATTCCACATCACCATTTCCTAATCCTAAAAAAAAAAATCGTTAGAAATGGAAAAAAAGCAATGCATAAAATCAACTTTTCCTAGGAGTTAAGAAGTTTCACTTCTACCGCGCGAGAGTCTCACGTATCTGTTTTTTACATTACTATTAAATAATTTAAAATGCTTTTGTAAGACAATGTTGTCAAGCTTAAATGCTTTAACAAATGTTCATAGTTCGATTCTTTACAAGGTGTTGGATCTAAAAATTTCCGGGTTGAATAAATAGCACATACTACGCCAGTAATGTTCATTGCATGGTCGTATCAAATGATAGTAAAGATTTGATATCTCCACCATCAGAAGTTTGCCAACTTAAGTCGATAGAAGATGTGACGACGTTTAGATGCCATCTATGAAGAATCTTCTTCACAGTGTCTAAACATCGGTGCTTCAAAAAAACTAGGCCACCGAAATCGTGGGGATATTATAATGTCCTTAAGACATTATAATGACGTGGGATGATAAATCCAATGGTGCAAGTATGTAGTCATGGCACTTTATCGAAGGAAATACTAATAAGTCCTAATCGTGGGGACATTATAATGCCCTTAAGACATTTTAATGACGTGGGATGATAAATCCAATGGTGCAAGTATGTAGTCATGGCACTTTATCGAAGGAAATACTAATAAGTCCTAATCGTGGGGACATTATAATGTCCTTAAGACATTATAATGACGTGGGATGATAAATCCAATGGGGCAAGTATGTAGTCATGGCACTTTATCGAAGGAAATACTAATAAGTCCTAATCGTGGGGACATTATAATGTCCTTAAGACATTATAATGACGTGGGATGATAAATCCAATGGGGCAAGTATGTTGTCATGGCACTTTATCGAAGGAAATACTAATAAGTCCTAATCGTGGTGACATTATAATGTCTTTAAGACATTATAATGACGTTGGATGATAAATCCAATGGGGCAAGTATGTAGTCATGGTACTTTACCGAAGGAAATACTAATAAGTCCTAATCGTGGGGACATTATAATGTCCTTAAGACATTATAATGACGTGGGATGATAAATCCAATGGGGCAAGTATGTTGTCATGGCACTTTATCGAAGGAAATACTAATAAGTCCTAATCGTGGTGACATTATAATGTCTTTAAGACATTATAATGACGTTGGATGATAAATCCAATGGGGCAAGTATGTAGTCATGGTACTTTACCGAAGGAAATACTAATAAGTCCTAATCGTGGGGACATTATAATGTCTTTAAGACATTATAATGACGTTGGATGATAAATCCAATGGGGCAAGTATGTAGTCATGGTACTTTACCGAAGGAAATACTAATAAGTCCTAATCGTGGGGACATTATAATGTCTTTAAGACATTATAATGACGTTGGATGATAAATCCAATGGGGCAAGTATGTAGTCATGGTACTTTACCGAAGGAAATACTAATAAGTCCTAATCGTGGGGACATTATAATGTCTTTAAGACATTATAATGACGTTGGATAATAAATCCAATGGGGCAAGTATGTAGTCATGATACTTTACCGAAGGAAATACTAATAGTCCTAATCGTGGGGACATTATAATGTCCTTAAGGCATGGGATGATACATCTAATGGGGCAAGTATGTCGTCATGGTACTTTACCGAAAGAAATACTAATAAGTCCTAATCGTGGGGACATTATAATGTCCTTAAGACATTATAATGACATGGGATGATAAATCCAATGGGGGAACTATGTAGACATGGTACTTTACCGAAGGAAATACTAATAAGTACTAATCGTGGGGACATTATAATGTCCTTAACACATTATAATGACGTGGGATGATAAATTCAATGGTGCAAGTATGTATTCATGGTATTTTATCGAAGGAAATACTAATAAGTCCTAATCGTGGAGACATTATAATGTCCTTAAGAAAATATAATGACGTAGGATGATAAATCCAATGGGGCAAGTATGTAGTCATGGCACTTTAACGGAGGAAACAATAAGTCCTAATCGTGGGGGCATTATAATGTCCTTATGACATTATAATGACGTGAGATGATAAATTCAATGGGGCAAGTATTTAGTCATGCCACTTTATCGGAGGAAATACAAGCTTTTCGTAACTAGAGACAAATAATAATAACCTTAGATTGAAGAGCCGTTATCCAGGGCATAACTGTAGGAGCCATTTGAATTTGCCAAATTTAATTGTTGGTTACTGCTCCTGTTTTCGAAATTCTGCGGGTTATGGTTGAGGTGATGGTAAAACGTCACGTACTTCTGTTTTGGTTTGATGCTCCACAGTACGATTATAACCACAATAAAAATGAGTCCTTGCATTTCTAGACAAATGCAAATGTATTATTTTAGGAACGATACGTACATATTATCATATACATAAATGGACTGTAAAATCAGAGAAATTATTAATTTCTTAATGATTAAATTTAAACTCGGTATTTAAAAAAATTTATATTTATACATTTTAATGTTAACAATGAAATACAATAGATAAATCACTCCCCTGAAACCTCAAATAAAAAATGGGTATTCGACCACATGGCTTAAGAGTATTATTTTTTAAACTCGTATGGCACCCTCTAATGTATCCAAATTAGTGATTAGGACATATTGAACACGCTGGATATTTATTGTGTTCGATCCCCGAAATCTATAATAACAACAATAAAATAGATTGTTTATTGGCTTTACCAGTTCACCGCTCTCTTTTTTTTACACGTCGTCCTTTACTGTTCATACAGTGAGACTCTGGAATCAGTTACAAACCAATGTGAGACTCACTTCATCCTTGGCATGCTTTAACTTTTCCTTCCCTGTGTTGGGTATCTTCTACACGTTGTTTCTAATAACCATCAATATCTCTATAAATATAATAAATACAAGGTTAAGATTTTTGGTATTCCTCCATAATATATTTACGCATTGATTTAAAAAATAATATTAATAATAATCAGAATTTATCGACTACATCGAGGTGTTTTGAAAAGATCGAAAACAAATTCGCATTTAAACGCGGCGAGTGCCTCGTCTTGACGATATGTGAATAGTATGCGGGAAGCGCGACACTATATTTGCATCTCACTCTTGCATACTAGACTGAATTGCGAGAACCTGAATTGTCTCAACGTCGCAAGCAAAGGCGTATGCGCCGGGGTATGCGCCTGACGTTCCGCGCCACTAGTTGCCTCTAGGCTTGCAAATAGGTTAGACGTACGCCCGTTCCGTGAGCGTTTTCAGATGGTTTTTTTAATATTTTCAGCAAATAAATCTGAATTATTATAATTTTTAACTTCAATTATAATTATTTAAGGGGATTATCTATGAATGTTCTTATTTTTCCGATTTAAAATCGCTGATTTTTTATTGCGTACTCACTACCCAACACCGTAACACGCGTATTATTTTTATCACCGTAAGGGAAGGGTTAAGAAGTGACAGAAGAACTCTTAATTTCTAGTAAGTAATATAACGTGTTTCATTCCTGATTTTTCTTTCCTTTCCATCGTCCTTTTCAAAAGATTGATATCTCATTTTTATTTTTAATTTGGAAAAGTCTTATTATGCAAGATTTGTGCAAATAATTAGTTGTAACTGTTGATATGTGGATACATTTCATATTCACAATACTCTGTGCCACAATGCTCCGAATGTATTTAGTACAGTGTTGTTACAAGTTTGTCTTGCCCTATATAAAATCTAACAATGTTTTATTTGATTCCCGCATTAAATACAATTAACAGCAACGTCTTCACTTTGAAATAAAACATTTGGCGAGTGGGCCTACAAAGAACTGTAGTGTCTATGTGTGTTTGGGTTTAGAACCAAAGTTCGCGTGGTCCGTCCTTGCACATTTAAGCAACATATTTGCACGTGGAGAGGCAACAACATTCACCTACGTTTGCAAGTATTTTTACCAGACGAACTTTTATACCACACTGGACCCAATTTTGTTTTTGATACAATTGTGAATCAAACGTCTTATCATTGAGGCTGACAAAATCTATATTGGAGTATTGAAAATAAGCAATGTATCTGTTAAAATTAACTTTTGCTTTAAGGAATATATTATTATTTCCGCAGGGATTCCCGGTTTTCCTTGAATTTTCTTCATTGTATGATGCACGAATATAAATGCAAATCTCATAATTTAAATTTAATGATGATAGCTGCAAAATGTTTGCATTTTCTTAATGAATGCGCTCTTTATCGTCTAAATAGGAATTCTCATTTTCTAGCGAGATCCCGTTTCTCATTAATCTGCGTTTATAACGAGATGCTTGTTCAAACTTTGTTACCTTTAATTAAACTGTAAACTGACAAACATTTTTATGAATTATTTTTTATAATAACTATCCCTAAATACATAAGAATTGTTAAATGGACATATTGAATAGTTCAGTTCTTATTGAAACAATTCAGTTCTTTCCCACAACCACTTATTGTATTACTTTATGAACGCAACGTCACGTAATGACAATAAAGAACCAGTCGAAAAAAACTGTTACTTCAGTGGAAGTATACCTGAATGTGAAAAGAATTACAACGACGACGGACTTAAGGTCCAACGACACAGGAGAATGAAAATTTCAAGTGACACAAGGTCTAGAGTTCAAACAGCCTTTAGCGGAATGCTTTACTGGTACGTCGTGATGATTATGATTGTTGTTTGGTATTTAAATACAATATCTCGATTAGCAATGCGGAAAGTGAGGGTGAATAATCAATGAATAGTAAACAGTGATGAATGGTCAAATGATTAATAATAAGTGATCTTTATTTATCGATAAGTAGGTATATATACAATTTCAGAACGGGGCGCGTGAATGCGTCCGCAATATATTTTTATCTCACTCCTGTGCGTGCAGAGGTGGTCGCAGACGTTGCCAATAATATAGTGGGTAGAATATTTATTGGCGAAACGGCGAGACGGCGTGATGTGTTCTCTTTCCACTGTGGAATGTGTCGTAAATAGTATTTGCGGGTACACAATATTAATGTTCTGGTACGCAACGTTTGGGCATGTCCAAAGGTTGGTTCGTTGGTCATTGACCGTGCGTGTTGACAATATTCAGGGACGACGGTATTCCCTACAAGCCTTACAAACTGTCCTATGATGCCACTAGATTGGAGTAGCTAATCAGTCTCAAGATGAATCGATATAAGTCTAAATGGAGATCCTTTTGGAAATAACTGCCTAAATTATCATCGTTGTAGCATAACATGTGATATGCGGTTTGATCTAGATGGCTGCAAAAGACACAGGGCGAAGGCCAAGAATGAAGCTGAAAAATTTGGCATTTAAGATCTCATGACAAGAGAGAAACCGGCAGACAATATTGTCTTCGGTCCCAATAATTGAACCATTAAAGTAGGCACCGTCATTCGCCGTCGTATATGTTTGAAATACTAACACATATAGATAGACAACAACATTCGCACACGTTTATCGCGAGCAAATATTATTACCACATTAACTTTAAAACCAGATTGTCCTCAGTGGCATACAAACAAAAGCCTAGTTTACTGGGGACACAACAAATGAAAGGCAACAAATCCATTAAAATTGTGTGTCCAAATTAAATAGCCTGTCGTTTTTTTGCAAATTATGTATATTTCTTGTCATGTGTAAAATTAATAAATAATATAAAATAAAAAATATAAGAACCCTTTTATATATTTTTTTGTTACTATCTGGAATCGAACACGAAACCCTTGGGTGGAAGACAATTATTCAAGCAAAAAGGCTATGGAATTCGTAAATTTTAATATGCTTTTATTTTTTTTTATTTGGGAAATAAATTTTAATATGCTCTTATTTATTTATTTAATTGGGAAATACATTTTGATATGCTTTTATTTATTTGGGAAATAAATTTTAATGTGCTTTTATTTATTTTTTTCATTGGGAAATAAATTTTAATATGCTTTTATTTATATTTTTATTTGGGAAATAAATATTAACATGCTTTTATTTATTTTTTTAATTAAGAAATAAATTTTAATATGTTTTTATTTATTTGTTTATTTGGGAAATAAATTTTAATATGCTTTTATTTATTTTTTTACATTTTAATATGCTTTTATTTATTTTTTTAATTGGGAAATATGACATGACAACGGCAATGTAGTGCTTATAGGCTTGTTAAAAAAACAACAGGATATACTATATAACACAAAGTTTTTAATGCTACTAATATAGTTTAAATTGATACTGGAATGGGTGCTGGTATAATTACTAAGCAGTTTCATTAAATGAGGTATCATACAATAACATACTGGAATTCGTAATCATAGTCAATATAATTTATAACTTAATTAATAAAAAAAAATATGACAAAGCTCTTCGTAGGTTTATTCTATTAAAACTGAGGCGAATGCAAAATGATATTCGTTTTATTTATTTATTTTAATCCATTTAGACTATCTGTTGGTTTCTATTACATTTTACGTAAGCTTCTGTAGGTCGAATAGGTATAAACGAGATCCAAAACGAATATTCGTGATAGTGAAGTTATTGCGGTCTGAACTAATTAATGGTATTTTTCTAGTTCTCACGCGATCGGGTATTGATGTATTTATGTGAACGCTGAAACTAAAACAACTATGCTTGTATTTTGAAGTATCCAATGACAATCCTTCGTGACACAAATATTCACAATAAACATTCATTGAACTAAATTATAACGCAAGGGTGCGACAAAATACTGACTACATTATTTGACTCCTTTTTTCTTACGATGGTCTTTAACCCTACAATGCGCGATTTTTTTTATTTCAAAAATAAAAATATATTTACGCATTAAATATGTACTGGAACATGAAAAATATAATAAAACTTTTTTTTTGTTTTTATATTGTACATTTATATTAAAAAAAAAAAGTATGGTTGGTATATGAATCGCTGCGTATTTGTAAGTTAATTATATGATATAATGATATAAATAAAATTTATATATTTTTCTTCACTTATTTACACGTATGTACTCAAGAATAAAAGAAAAAAAATAAGATTACTTTGATCACCAATAATAAAGTAATTTGATTTCAAACTGGAACAAATCACAAAAGTCATCTACGCGCAACAAGTCAAACTTCAACTGCCAAATTGACCGGTAAAACAGTTTTCTATTAAGCCTATGTAGCTTTAAAGCATGGAAATTAT
Organism: Odontocerum albicorne; assembly: GCA_949825065.1. Lineage (NCBI taxonomy): Eukaryota > Metazoa > Arthropoda > Insecta > Trichoptera > Odontoceridae > Odontocerum > Odontocerum albicorne. Next base: position 2,763,852 of record OX463860.1, on the reverse strand, counting down.
TGTATCAAATTTGTAACACCGCGTGAGTTGTTGTTTATACCACTCAATACAAAAATATTTAGAAAAAACTTTGGTTGATTCATATGTGCATCATTGCGCACTGTAACACTCCGAATTGGAAACTCAATCAAACCACTAAGGCCTTAGATGTTTTATGTTGAACAAGTAACATCATGTATGGACTAATTTCTAAGACAATCATGTACAATAAATGGTCAATCATCATCATCATCATCATCATCATCCCGTCTCCGTCCAAAGTTGAACAAAGGCCTCCCCTCTCCTCCTCCATTCCTCTCTTTCTTGGGCACATCGTTTCCAGTTGCTCCCGGCCTCTCTTCTAACGCAGTCTGATCACCGTGTCTGAGGACGGCCCACACTTCTTCTTCCCTGTCTTGGGCACCACTCCAGCACTCTCTGGGTCCATCTATCATATGTGCATCTGGCAATGTGTCCCGCCCAGTTCCACTTCTGAATGGCGACTCTTTTGGCGACATAAGCTACTTTGGTCTGCTGCCTTATCTATTCATTGGCTCTCAAATGGTCAAACGGGGATATAATCAAAATAAAATATGGTTGGGATCAAGTGAATGATAGTAAGAGAAAGTCAGAGAATCATATGAATAGATGTAGAAGAGGCTATAAATCTTATTTCGATGCACATGGGTTAGGAAAGTCTGGCACTCAATCCTATCTGCCTACCCCGAGAGGGAAACGGCTTGGTAGTATTATGTTTTGTATCTATAAAATCGATAAAGCTGTTTTTAAATTAAGAAATGTCTTTATTACAGTTGAAATAAGATACACTAGTTTACGTTTATACGAAAATAAATTAAAACATCGTTTGAAGGACAAATTGGTCTATTTTAAATTTACTTTGTTCTGTAACAGGTATTTATTTATCCATTTATATTAAAAAAAACTTGGAGACGTGTCTTCTAACAGACGTCTTACTATATATGTATATTATTCAAATAGGGTTTCAATCTGATTTTTTACTAAATTCCTCTTTACCAGCTTTCTGGTTGACATAAAAAAATCCTTTAACATAATATTCCTGCCGAGTTTTATTGCATAAAACCGAATAGTTATTCAATAAAATACAAAACAAAATTTCTTGTAAGTTTGCAAAAATATGAATTACATACATACATATACCATCACGCCATTTACCTGTCGGAGTAGGTAAAAAGTTCAGGGTGCCATACTTTCCTATCTCGATGCACACATTATTTACCTCTTTTACGTCCATACACCTTATCATACAACTTTTACAATTTTTCTGACTTTCTACATTTTCTTCATTCGATTAATTGTATGGTACATTCAATAAACAACGTTGTTTCTTTCAAAATACAAAGATATATAAAATAGACTAACATTTAAGTCTCTTTTATACGTCAAAACATAGACGAAAAAAAACGAATGAACATATTTTTTTAAAATGTGACTAGGAAAGAAAAAGGTAAAAAAGACGGAAAAGATAAAATATGGAAGTTTTGGATAAACACACTTCATCATTCAGGAAATAAGTCATATTTTTCATATCGCTGTTTGAAACTGTTCAAAGTAAAACAAAATCTCTTACAGATGATTTTAAGTGCTTAAATTCACACCATCTGCCTTTTGGGGGATAGAGGACATAAAATCAATCCCTTTCTATCCATGCACATAGCTCTCGTCTCATTCCCAACTATACATCTTGTCATACATGCTCCACTGTCTCTCATACGTCTAGCCTTGGCCTCAGTCAATTTTTTCCAATGACTCGTATATTTTTTTTCATTGACTCGTATATTTTTTTCTAACGAATATTTTTTCCAATGACTCGTATATTTTTATATTTTTCTAGCTTTTCTTCAGTATATTTCTTCGTCATCCATTTTAAACAGGATTATTTGTTTCTTAAATCTTTCTCACTCATTCTTTCAAGATTCTTTTCTCAATTCTATTTGAAGTACTTAATTTTCTTATCCTAAAATGTTATTTTATTTTAAGTAATTGCCGAATATTTTCTTTTAAACGTTTTTTTTAAGTTAATTTTTTAATCACAGTAAACTTTAACATATCATTACTAGTGATTAAGACATATTGAAGGGCGTAGTCGGGAAAAACATTATATTTGGGTTCATCAATCGAATCTTTGAGTTTAGAACCACTGGAGTAGACATGGAACACACGGTGCTACGAAATAGGCAACAAGAGAGACTCTTAAAAAACCTATAATAAAAGCATGAGTTTAAGTCAAAGTAGAAGATGATCGATAAAAGTGTGGTTAGACTAAGTGAATACATTTTTATGGAAGGAAAGGTAAGGAATAAGAAAAATAAGAGGAACTTTAAGAGAATATGTACGGATGTGGGAGGAGCGTAAAAATTATGCTGTTATTTGAAAGTTTGGTGCTCTATCCTTATGAAGTGATAGTATGTATAAATAAATTCTTTCACCCGAAAAGGAATTTTTTTTTCGCTTTTTATTGGTACTCAAACCCGTCAGGTAGAAATCAAGTGTCGTTGGATTGTCACGAATTTAATAAAAAGTGACAATACAATATTATATTTATTTACTTGTTAAAATAATCTGTAGGTAATATAACCATAAGGTAGAATTCAATTTAACTGTTACTTGGAAACATAACTGTTGGATGCCAGTCAAGCCGGGTAAGGTATTGATCCTGTCTTGTCACTTTCCAAGTTCCCGTCTGTCAGAGGATGTGGCATTTTAGCGGTTAAGGCTGCCGTGGTATATTGACGCGGTTTTCATCAATTATTTCACCACAATTCCCTAACCCTTGTGTTTCTCAAATTTTTATATAACACACTGTACACAAAACGGTGATGTTTTTAACCTACTTTTATATATTTCATAAATTTTTATAAAGCCTTATTTGTTTGCGTTTTTTGTTATAACAACAACCTGTTACTTTTTATATATTTTTGTGAATAATTCAGGCGTTAAAAAAAAGAGAAAAAAAATGTCCTAAAAAAAAAAAAAGAACAATGGCTTCATGTAGCTGAGATGCGTATGCTGCGGTGGTCACTGGATGTCACTAGATTTGATAAAATCCAAAAAGAACAAATCCGCAGAATAATTCAAGTAGCACCAATAGTTGATCCAGTCCGGCAAGTACGACTGCGCTGGTATGGGCGGGTGGAATAGCGGGATGAAGGGTCAATTTCACAACGTATGATAACATACAAAAAAAATATGTCTTAAAATCCTGAAACTGTATTTTGGTGTCTCATTTCTTGTCATGAACATGAAAATGTCACAAAAAGCTTATGAAAAAAATGTAAAGATAATTAATCAAAAATTTCGATTCTAACGTTGTAGATCTGTATATTAGACTATTTCAGTATAAATTACTTTGGTTTTCCGCTAATCCAGTTAATTAAGAGAATAACAAAGTGAAAAAGAAACTTTCACCCTTTTTTCAAACAGGATTCCAATCGAACGTGCAACTTAAGGGTTGAAAAATTTATGTGGTATCAATAATTGGTAATACATTGTATAGTCAACAATTTAAATGTACTACAACAAAAAGAACTACGGTTAATTAATAAAATGGTGTTAAAATGAAAACTAATACGTTGTATTGAAAGTACAACAATATATTCGAGTGAATGGTGCATTTACTGAATTGTTCAATATTTCAAAAGGGGTGAAGAAAGGATGCGTTGTGTCACCATGGTTGCTTAATATTTATAAAGATTCATGTGTGAAAGTTCATTTGCGTGTGCGGATAACTGTATGCAAATATTCGTAACATGGTAGTAAATATGAATTGCAAAGTTTGATAAATAAATTTTATGAGAGATGCAAAAAAAAATATCTAAGAATAAATATTGCAGAACCCAAAGCACTGGTGATGGGAGAGTGTGAAAGGAAAAAAATACGAGATGTGGGTGTATAATGAAATATTGTAGGTAATTTAGTTATTTTGCTACTTGAGTAGTATTTCTTCAGATGATGGAATATATAAGAAAGATATCGAACGGCGTGAAGAAATAGGAAACAAAGTTGATGTGGTATTAAAACATTTATATTTGAACTTGGCATTATTAAATTCTGATAACATGATAGCTCACTATAGAGCCAATGTTGATGTATGGGAGAGAAATGTGGACGCGCGAAAAGTCTGATAGTGGCTGAATAAATGTTGAAAAAATGCGTGTATACAAATACAGAAATGAAGTGATAAAGGATGAATGTAAACTTAAGACTGATGTGTTAAGTAACATAAAATGAACATGCTGAGATGATTTGGACATGTGGAATGAATGAAGCAAAAATACGAATGAAGAATGACTAACAAAACAGATATATAGTGCCAATGTGAGTGAAAGGCGTGTGAAAAGAAGACCAAGAAAAGTATGGTTGAATCAAGTGAATGAAATTTGAAAGAAAAAAAAAACGTTGAAAGTCAGAGAAATTTTAGTAGTGGTATGAGGTGTATGGATGTAGAAGGGGCTTAGGATGTGTGTCGAGATAGGAAAGTCTGGCACTCTGTCCTCTCTGCTTAAACCGACATGGAAATGGTGTGATGGGATGTATGTTATCAATTAAAAGCTTTTTAAATTTATTTTTGAATTAATATATTTTACTTTATTCCGAAAAAGTTTGAAAAGCTCTGCTTCTGCCCATAATCCGCTGTAAGCTTAATAATGTTTATTTTAAGAGAACTTTGCGAGGGCTTCCGACGGTTGTAATAAATTGTATTTTTTCCAGCTCCCTTTTACAAAATTTACCGCAACCTCAAGAGAAAGGAGGAAAAAAAACTCGTAAGTAAATGGAAAAGCGTGTACGGGAGCCCAGTTTTTCCATATTTTATTTAACGTTATTTAATCTCGCGGTAAGAAGCTCAGAGGTACTCTGTTTTATGTGATTACATCTCAAACGAGAGTCTCAAGGTTTGTGTATTGATTAAGGACAATTTAGTTAAGAAAAAAGACCTAAAGTGACTGGTATTTAATGTGAAAAGGTTTTGTACATGAGAAAAGAGTTGTAGAAATAAGGGTACTGAAAATAAAATACGGAGGAAAATGTATAAAAGAAAATGGTATAAAGTGTTTTAGGGACAAGTGTAAAGACTAACGTCTTTTTCATCAAAGAAAATTTAGCAATCACTGAAAAACTATCCAAAACACGCTGGAAAATTGTCTTGATTTTCTTTGACACGTTGTAAAAAATAACGACGAAAATGTATCAAAGGTTATAGAGTTAATTGTAAAGAACTCCATATTTGAATATTTAATACTAAATAATTATTGAAGTGAATCGTGGACGTGAAAAAATACTGAATTAATCGAATACATGTGAGAAAGGTATGCACTGAGAAGAATACATGAGAGGACAATGTTTGATCGAAGACAAAATTAAGTTATTATGGATTAATGTGAACTCAAAGCTGATATCTTAAGTAAGATGGAGAAAAGCATTGAAATGGTTTGGGCATATAGAACGAATAAATGAAGAAAGACTTATCAAAAATATGTATAATGGAAATGGAAGTTGAAGGCGTGGTAGAGGAAGACCAAAAAAACATAGTTAAGTTAAGTGAATTATATTTTCAAAGAAGGGAATGTGAAAAGTCAGATGAAATGTGTAAATTGTATGAGAAGGAATATGGAAAGTCAGATGAAATGTGTAAATTGTATGAGAAGGAATATGGAAAGTCAGATAAAATGTGTAAATTGTATGAGAAGGAATATGGAAAGTCAGATGAAATGTGTAAATTGTATGAGAAGGAATGTGGAAAGTCAGATGAAATGTGTAAATTGTATGAGAAGGTATGTGGATTTTGAAGTGTTCTGTACTATTTTCCTACCTGACAGAAATATGGTGTGATGGTTTGTATAAATAAGCTCAATTAAATAATAATAAAAGGACAGTATATACAGCGTGGTTATATTCAAAGTCGTTCCAACTCAGGGTTATATTCAAAGTCGTTCCAACTCAGGGTTCGAACTCAATTTTGTTAACAGATAAAAAATATTACAAATTATACATACGTAAGTTAAGTATTAGAATAGAAAGGCGGTGGCTGCGATCATTAGATTAGAAACTTACCCGCGTCTGTATATGTTCAGAAAATTTATTCGGTAACAAAACCACAAAAGCTTTATACAGCTTTGCTCAGACAGGAAACTCTCCTTACGGCCACTTCCAATCGGGATTCAAATTCCCTATTATTGAAAGGTTAAAAATTTAACACAAGAAATATTTTTAAGTTGAGTATAAATATAAGAAAGCGGTGGCTGTGCTCGTTAGATAAAGTACTTCTCAGCATCTGCATACGCTCAGAAGAACAATTTTGGTAAGAAAACCGCTGAAAATTCACCAAAGGGAGACGAACTAGAAATTTTGATTTTCCTATATGTGATGGCAACATAATCGGCTTTAGGTGGAGTGTAGTGTATGTATGTAGTGTTCATATTAAATAATGCATTTTGATAAGACTTCTTACAAAAATATTGTCTTAAAGTGCTTTAAAAAATGGACACGGCACCTATATTTCTAACACTTTGAGACGGACAAAAATTAACATAATTGAATGTCCTAATATTTCAATATCACTCAAAGACTGTGTCTTGTTTGTGCTCCCCTGAAGATGAGGTGAAAGCCTTGAAACCAGTAGGGTTATACCGTTACAAAAAAGTGGAATAAACAGTGTTTGATAAAAATAAATAACAATGTCTTTAAACCTCCACAACGTTAGTGCCTTAACTTTAAACAACAACAGAAGTAATAAGTGTATCTATATATGAAATGAAGTAGTGTTCACGGCCTTAAAAATACGTAAGAACCCAAAAATTCTTAAAAAATCACAATTTTTTTTTTTTAAATAATTATATCTGAACTTTATTTAAATTCACGTAATGTGATAAATGTATGTCTTTTACACAGAACTCATTGCCGGTTTGGTATTTTTTTTTTGGTTTAGTTCAAACCAATCAATCATCCAAACAGCTCCATAAATCTCTGTTTGAAAACATAATTCAAACTTTATCTTCATTTTCACCTCATTCTAAAAACTTATATTACGCATTGGGTAGTGATTGATGAAACGGAGTTCACAACGTAATATATTTAACGAAATTCAAAGAGAATTATTATTAATGAAATTATATTAACGCCTATAACGTACATATTCACTTATTAACTAAAATGTTCGTTTAAAATTTTGTAAATTAATGTTCGTTCGAAATTTTACGCATATCTCTTTTATAATGTCGGGAACACATATTGTGCGAATAAAAATTACTTTAATTTTTTTTAACTTTATTTTATGGTTAAAGTTAAGATAATTATAACCAGTCCAGTTAAGTTCAATATCTTTACCAATATCGCTGTTAACGGGGGCAAAATAGGTTCCCACCCCATTATATGTTGCCTGACCCATTATATATTGCCTGACTAGTCCACCTTCAGTATTAGCTGGAACGACCAAGGTCTGAGTGAATGTGATGGAATACAAGTAGCCTGAACGAGTGGACTTGTTTTTGCTGAATAATTAGTGTAAGAATTGTTATCTAGTTATAAGTAGTATGTCCGTGTTAATTATTTCTAAGATCTCATATATTAAGATTGAATAAATAAAATAAAATGACATGTAGGAAAATAAGATTAAGTAAGTGCATAAATTATAACATATAATTAAGATTAGTTAAGTAATAAATTTGTATATAGGTATAGCCTTGACAAATGTTTGTATAATAATTTACTTGTTTAATAAAAAAAAAAAAAGGTTCCCACCCAGCGCAATCTACACTAGAAGATTGATTTTTTATCATTGCAATCTGATTTTTGTGTTGTAGAAAAAATATTGCAAAGAGTCAAATAAATTATGTAGAATGTGTGCACAAAGAAGAATATATGGGGTGACAATGTATGACAGAATACGAAATGAAGAGATAAGGGATGAATGTGAATTTAAGGCTGATGTAATGTTGAGTAAGATGAAGAAGAGCACTCTGAGATGGTTTAGGCACATGAAACCAATTAATGAAGAAAGGCCAACAAAACTATTTCACAGTTTAATTGTGAGTAGAAGGGAGGCAGAGGAAAGCCAATGATGTATGGTTTGATCAAGCGAATTATATTTTGGAAAAAAATATGCGTTTAAAGTTAGAGAAATCGCAGGAGTTGTATTGGAAGGTGTATGAATGTGTTAAGGCCATTCTGAGGAATATGAAGAACACCACTCTGAGATTGTTTGGATACGTGGAACAAATGAATGAAAGAAGACTAAGAAAAATAATATATAGTGCAAATGTGAGTGACAGGCATAATAGAGAAGACAAAAAAAGCATGGTTGGATCAAGCGAATGAGTTTTTGACTCAAACTGTTTTATTTTCTAACTGATTATCGGAATAGATTGTCAGTTTGAAAATGTACCGATGTAAGGTTAAATGGACATCCCTTAGAAAATAATTGACACATTTTTTTTTCTTAACATTTCCTTCCCTGTGTTGGGTATCTTCTACACGTTGCTTCTAATAACCATCAATATCTCTATAAATATAATAAATACAAGGTTAAGATTTTAGGTATTCCTCCATAATATATTTACGCATTGATTTAAAAAATAATATTAATAATAATCAGAATTTATCGACTACATCGAGGTGTTTTGTAAAGATCGAAAACAAATTCGCATTAAAACGCTGCGAGTGCCTCGTCTTGATGATAGGTGAATAGTATGCGAGAAGCGCGACACTATATTCGCATCTCACTCTTGCATACTAGACTGAATTGCGAGGAGCTGAATTGTCTCAACGTCGCAAGCATAAGCGTAAGCGCCGGGGTATGCGACTGACGTTCCGCGCCACTAGTAGCTTCTAGGCTTGCAAATAGGTTAGACGTACGCCCGTTCCGTGAGCGTTGCCAGATGGTTTTTTAATGTTTTCAGCAAATAAATCTCAATTTTTATAATTTTTGACTTCAATTATAATTAATTAAGGGGATTATCTATGAATGTTCTTATTTTTCCGATTTAAAATCGCTAATTTTTTATTGCGTACTCACTACCCAACACCGGAGCACGCGTATTATTTTTATCACCGTAAGGGAAGAGTTAATACCACAAAATTTGATCTGTGGATTGATTCAGATGTCAGGAAAATTTAAAGGGATGAAACGGCCTTTCTTATGTCACGTCTTGACTATCTTGTTAAATATTTAAAGATATCGACAGTTTTCCACAGTGTTCTAACTATCACGTTTGACCCTAAATGAAAAAGGCAATTAAGAGTTTTTTTTATTTCGATCAATTTGACATGTTTATTTTTTGTTTGCTTTCTCTATAAAACTGTATTAGATAAGGTTGTGGGAACCACGGTCGTCGCTGAATATTGTCAACACATACGGTCAACGACCGACGAAACGACCTTTGGATATGTCCAAAGGTCACATACCAAAACATTGACTCGGCCGGACAGCGCGCCAGTCCCGTAAACAAATTGTTTACCCACAATACTATTGACGATGCATTCCACAGTAGAAAGAGAACGCATCACGCTGTCTCGCCGTTTCCGCAAACAAATTTTTTACCCACAATACTATTTGCGATGTCTGCAATACTTCAATTAACCATTTCTGCACGCATAGAAGCGAGCTAAAAATATATCGCGGGCGCACTCCCGCGCCCATTCTGAAATGTATTAATACCCACTTACCGATAAATAAAAGATTCATTCACTCTCTCTTTCCGCATTGCTAATTGACGTATTTTATTTATTTACCAACAACTACTATCATCATCTCTTCAGACAAGAAGCATTCTGCTAAAAGGTCTGGTTTTACAGTTTACTTATTCTTCTTCAGTTTCAATCTTGGGGATTGGTAAGCAGCAAACTTTGCATCTCCTCTTCCACTCCGCTCGGTCTTAAGCGATCTCCTTGAGGTCCAGACGTAGATGTATGTTATGTTATATCCTAAGGTTGGAATCAGAATTCCATTATAAACGCCAGGTTTGTTTCTTTTGAATGTGAACATACTGATAAAGATTTATATTCCGAAGACCAGTCTTAATAATATTTCATTGAGTGGACCACGGGCAGAACGCTTTGCCTTCGTCTCGGAGGTTTCGGGTTCGATTGTCATTGAATCATGTTCATTTTGTAGTTACCTTATTTTTAAAAAAACACCCCTTTTTGTAGTAACTTCATTTTAAGAAAACACCTAATTTAATACTCGTAGTTACCTTATTTTTAAAAACACCTCATTTAATACTCGTTGTTACCTTATTTTCAAAAACGCATTTTTTTTGTTAAAGTATTTATTTAAAATAACCGCCAAAAAATTATTCCATAGAATATTTTATTTTCACTTTAAAAAAACCCAACATTGATCAAAAATAATAATATTCAATTAAAAAGCTGAAATATCAGATATAAAATCATTTTTCGCAAATAAGCGAACGAGTCGAATGAATTGGAAAAATGAATTTTCCGGTTGCGTTCAAAAACCAATCAATCATGATTATTAAAATCCGAAGGAATATTCAATTCCCATCCCTAATTACTGGTTGCGTAATCGAGTTCCCCCATCATCAGGTCCATACGGAATGGTTTCAGACGTGTTTCCTGAGCTGAAATAGGTTTCCATGGGGCTTTATGTTGTTTTCAGACTCATTAAACGTTTTGTAGGTCTATGGAGGGATCTACAATTTTGAGGCGTTAATTATGAATGATCTCTGCTTTTATTTAGCTAACTGGGCCGGTTTAAGTAAAGTCAATTCTCTTTAGTGAATCGAATATTTCTGACACTTGACGCAGTATCTTTAAGAAATACCCAAACTCTGAAACCAGTAACTAACTAAATGTATCAATAAAAATGCTATTATTTAGTACTGTTTAGAGATCACACTATATTTAAGGATACTATAAATTTAACGTGTTCCTCGCGGGAAGTACAAACGCCTGTAATCTGATTTGTGGCATTCCTTTGTGTATTTTACGTAATGTTTAGTTTATCTCCTTTATTTAATGAGTCTCCTTAAGAGTAATGACTATTATTTATTATCAGAAAATTACTTGAATGTCATGTTTACTTGGTGGTGTAATCAAATATCAGTGGTTCTAAACAGAATACGCGTTTAAACTTAGAAATTAAAAAAACGCCGAAATTGTGCCGCGCACAGGATTCGTGGAATTTGATTTTTAATGCGGTGTACAGGTTAAGTTGGAACCCACTCTTATTGAAAGATTGAAAAAATAGTAAAAAATAAAATAACTTCATTGTGAGGATAGGACTAAGGTGGCTGCGGCCATTATATTAGGTACTTCCCCGCATCTGCACATATTTAGAAAAATATATTTGGTATGAAAACGGTAGAATGATGAACTGCTAAAGAATCTGATTATACGAAAAACCTGATTATACCCTTCGTACCTTCTAATATATGTTATAATAGCAATTTATTGAGTTTTAGGTCGAATCTTGTCGTCGTTGCTGGGCCTCGTAGTCGAGGATCCCCTCGGCATTCCAACATCAATTCGGTTAGAAAGGGAAGCTGTGCCGTAAAGTTTTTTGTTTTTTTAAGTGCTTGAGCTGTTGCATACTGATGGCACACCAACGTGAGACGATCGGAGCACACAAGCATTTTTTTTAAAGAGTCTTTTAGTTCTTAATCCTTCCTTCCCTGTGATGTGTAACTAGTACACATTGCTTCTAAAAACTTTAATATCTCTATAAATATAATAAATACTGGGTTCAGATTTTAGGTATTCCTCCGTAATGCATTTACGCATTGAATGAGAAAAAATAATATTAATAATAATTAGCACTTATCGGCCACATCAGAGATATTTTGTAAAAATCGGGAATAAATTCACCGATACAATCAAACTTGTGCCAGTGTGTGACGTAGTTATCTTCATTCTAAAAAACCGCTATGGGTGAGGAAGCGACGCTATTCACGTCTCATTCTCACTCTACTTCGGTATATGGGAACGCAAGAAATATAATCTCAGTTCGCTCGTTTCTCTTGCTTCAGTAGCTTTCGGGCATCCGTTTGAGGTGGTCTCTTCGCCCGTTTTGTGAACGTCGGTCGATTTTTTTTTCATGTTTTCAGCAATTAAATTTCAATTATTATCTCTTTTGACTTCAAATTTAATTAATTTAGGCGATTTGCTATGAATATTTTTATTTTTCCGATTTTAAATCACTCATTTTTACATATGTATGTATTGAATACACATCACCGGAACGCGCGGATTTTTTTAAAACAGGAAGGTAAAGGTTAAGTTATAAATTTGTTCATGGGTATGGTTTTACAAATAAGTGTATTATAGATAAGTTTGTAACTTTTTAATACAGATTTTTAATAACTGATTACTTTTTAATACAGATTTTTAATAACTGATTACTTTTTAATACAGATTAAATAATTATTTCACTCATGGTAATATGGTTAACGAGTTGGGGTTCAATGTAGACGATTTGAGTTCTTATCCCGTAGTGTTCCATTTCACTCAAATAGTTTGAGTTTTTTTCTACCTTATATTTTCAGGTGTAAAGAATGAAAAAATGTTATCAGGAAAGAATGAAGTGTATATATTGTTATTGCATATCCAATAGGGACATGATGTTTTTGTATTTTATTACAATATATTTTTATTAACAGCTTGGTGGGCTTATTAACATGTGTCAATCTCCTTCAACCAATCAGAAAAATCTAAACGAGGTTTTAAGTGAAAACAGACCAGAATCATTTTTAAAATGTGGGTTCGAAAAGGAATCAACCCAGGCGTCTTATCCACAAGACCATAGAGAACTTGATGAGGTGATTACGATGACATTGCAGATATTTTTTTCAGGCGCAAAATGATTTCGCTGTCTAATTTATTACATAAAAAAAAGATTTTGTTTTATTTAAAACTATGAGTTAGTCTGCTCCTGTCTTTGCGCTATTGATAGCAAAAAATACATAATCAATAAAATCAAAAATGAAGCCACGTTCTGAGTTGGTAATTAGGAGAACATGACGAGGCTGCTTTTTCAATATATAATGACGCTGGAGGCTTTTTTATACATATCATGTTACTCTGAAAGAAGTACTGAATAATACGTCAGCATATGAACTTGAAAATTTAGTTTCCACAAAGGTGAAAGCGTTCATTTTTTAATGCGAATATTACTCTTAGACGTTTAAATTAATCTACTTGAAAAATGGTTGTGTTGTAAAAAAATAAAAGTCTACAATAAAGGCTTAACCCCATGGTCACTATCTTCCTACCAATATTTAACTTAATTTTTTTTTGTTTACATGATTATATATGGTATAACTAGCGGGCTTATTGATATACAGTAATTTCTTCCAGCCCCTGGACACATTAAACTATTGAAGTGAAACTTCTATAGGCGCGGTAGGGCAAATTGTCCTGAACGTCACGAAAAGGGAAACGGTGTATTATGTTATTATTTTGTTATTATTAAATTACAATTTATTATTTTTAAATATTAAATTTATTAATAAATTATTATTAATTATTTTAATATTTATAATTAGTAATAATAAATATTATTTTAATATTATTAAGAGTTTTATATTCTTATTAAAATTATTATTTATTATAAAAAATACTATTATTTATTAATAAAAATATTATAAAATACATTTTTTAATTTTATTTAGACTGATTTTCTTGAACGAAATTCCAGATAACCATTTTTTATTTCATAAAGAAAGATTTTCTTGAATTAAATTCCACATAACCATTTCCTAATCCTATAAAGAAAATAATAAAATCGTTAACAAATGGAAAAAAAGCAATGCATGAAATCAACTTTTCCTAAGAGCTAAGAAGTTTCACTTCTACCATGCGAGAGTCTCACGCATCTGTTTTTTTTTAATCCATGACATTATGTAAAACAAATAATAGTTTAAATGGCAATAAAAATAAATAATGAATTTCTTAACCATAATGGAAGATGAAGAAAAAAGTAGTTCGTTCTAAAAAAAGATTCAATTTAATTCAAAGGGCAGTTTAATATTGCGCCATTTAGAGTCCAAAGTCTCTTTAAGAGCTCTAAAACTAGGGACTTGAACCCACTAATATTAAATAAATCACATCTGGCAACTATAGCAGCGCCCAAGCGAATCATGTACAACGCTTTCTTTATACACAGTATAAAATAGTTGGATTTTAGTTATTAGGCAATCTCCTCCAACTAACCAGAAAAATATTTATGAGACCTTAAGTGAAAATCAAACTAAATACCTTTTTTTTAAACTGGGTGCCAGCGGGAATCGAACCCGCAACTTCTGGGTCAGACGACATGCATCTTATCAACTAGGTCATGAAGATCGTCAAGTCAAAGATTTTATGAGTTATGTAGTATTTTATCAAATTTATTAAACGTTTCGACTTTAGCTTTGTGGAACTCCATAAAATAATATTGTACAATAAATTATACCCGGCGATAAGTAATACACATCGAGCTTAAGAAAGAGACTGTCGGTTTGTAGAGCGTCGTCTTTGTCATTCATATACGTGTTCCGTCGCGATTTGTCAGTCGCATTGTGCGACAGAGACGATGCTCTTCAAACCGACAGTCTCTTTTTTAAGTCCGATGTGTATTACTTGCCGCCGGGTACTATACTTTGTAATTCCATTAATTACATGAACCCACGCCACACACGTTTCTATCTCATTTCCTTAGGCTAGAAAACACGTGAAAATTAAATAAACATTCTTATGTAATGTCTCTTCAATTCTCTCTTGATTTCTAAATAAGGATTTTGCGAATTTGATACCACCGGGAAGATTGTTTTACATCCCCCCTGAGTGAACCCCTAAATAAAATGAGGTTCTTACACTCAGTGTATTATTTTTATATTGTTAATTTGTCAAAAATAGTGGGTTTAAATTCCGAGTAAAATGGCCATTGAGAGAAGTCTGCTATTTAGACGTTGTGTTATGAATTGTTTTTTATATTATTTTTTTAATTTCGAAGACATGACGTATTATGTTATTTTGTTACAAATGATGACGATGATTTTATTTCTTCATGGAGATTTGAAACTTGTTTTTTTTTTTTCAAGAGTCGTATAAAAGTTACCCTCTTTCGTTTCAGCAGTATGTAAATTCTTTAGAGAATAATGCTTTATTGTTCCTGTTTAACACAAAACCAATGTGAATTAATTCTCTTGAAAATTTCATTAGCACACATTAATTATGGATGTGGCTACAAATCACATTTTGCGAGTATAAAGGTTAAATGTTTTTGCATATACACATATTAAGTTTGTCAGAAATACTTAAACTTAGTTTTAAGGTAGAATTGTAAGTATAATTTTTAATTACTTATGAAAATATTTTATTTTATCATTTCATTAACAAAATATGGATTTTAGATGTGAATCTGCTCAGTTCAATTTAATCACGACCCAAAATTTTGTGAGGGACAAAATAAGTAAGTCGATAAAGAGACTCCGTTATCGACTAATTTAGCAAAAAAGGACTTAAGGTTTATGTTATGAGAGAAGGTAATCAACTAAGTGGATAAAGAGACTCCTTTAGTG
The DNA here is from genome assembly GCA_949825065.1 of Odontocerum albicorne. Lineage (NCBI taxonomy): Eukaryota > Metazoa > Arthropoda > Insecta > Trichoptera > Odontoceridae > Odontocerum > Odontocerum albicorne. The sequence goes on along the minus strand of OX463860.1, from coordinate 2,748,322 downwards.
GCGACACAGCGTTGAGTGTGAAATTAATACTAGCAAAAAACGACTTAAGGTTTATGTCATGAGATAAGGTAGTCAACTAAGTCGATAAAGAGACTTCTTTAGTGGTGACATAGCGTTGAGTGTGAAATTATTACTAGCAAAAAAGGACTTAAGGTCTATGTCATGAGAGAAGATAATCAACTAAATCGATAAAGATACTCATTTTGTGGCGACGCAGCGTTGAGTGTGAAATTAATACTAGCAAATAATAACTTAAGGTCTATGTCATGAGAGAAGGTAATCAACTTAGTGGATAAAAAGACTCCTTTAGTGGCGACACAGCGTTGAGTGTGAAATTAATACTAGCAAAAAAGGATTTAAGGTATATGTCACGAGAGAAGGTAGTCAATTCAGACGACCTCCTTTGCCAAGTTGATAAACTTGTGGTTTCCACTGTTGGGTTGGTTTTACGTTAGATTTCTGATGAAATCCAAAACAATAAACAAAGAAAGAGCATTTGTTTGATGAAAGAGTTTATCTGGTAACAATTCACACATCCGCTATACGCATGCAAGTGTTGTTGCTTCTCCACATACAGAGTAGTATTTCAAACACGTGCAATAACAAAGTGTGGGTTTTGTGCCTACTACAATGTTTCCAAAACCGAAAGTTCGATTATTAAAACCTATGACAATATTGCATTGTATTATATTACACTTTCGTTGTAGACAGTAAAACCTGGAGGGCTTAATGCCAAGTGGTAATATTTTCCAACCAACCTGAAATGTGTTTAACAGGCTTTTAGGGAAAACCAGACTGGAATCCTTTAAAAAAAATAGATGCGTGAGATTCTCGCGCGGTAGAAGTGAAACTTCTTAGCTCCTAGGAAAAGTTGATTTTATGCATTGTTTTTTTTCCATTTGTTAACGATTTTTTTAGGATTAGGAAATGGTTATGTGGAATTTAATTCAAGAAAATCTCTCTTAATTAAATAAAAAAACGTTTTTTATTTTATTTTTAATAATAAATGTTAATAATAAATAATATTTTAATAATAATATAATACACTTACCATAATAATATTAAATAATTATTTTTTTAATATTAAATATATTAATATTTTTAAGTTATCATTATTTATTAAATTAATTATTTTTAAAGAATTATTTATATATTATTATATTATTTTTAATGTATTATTAATAATATTGTCATGTTATATTATTAATTAATTATATTATAATTAATTATTGTATAAGATACAAATAATATAATTATTAATATTATAATAACATATATTTATTATTATAATTATATATTAAATATAAATTATATGTTAAATAAATATTAAAGTAAATATGAAATAAAATAAAAGAAAATAATTTAATATACTGTAAAATAAAATTAATAAATGTTAAATTTATTAATATAAAAATAATATATAATACAAAAGATATAATTTTTTAAATTTTTATTAATAAATAGTAATAATTTGAATAATAAATAATAATTTTAATAAAAATATAATACACTTAATGATATTAAAATATTATTAATTATTATTAATAATAAATAAATAATTAATATATAAAATATTAATATTAAAATAATTTATGATTAAATAAAATGATTTATAATAATAAATAATAATTTAATAATCATTGAATAATAATAAAATAACAATATAATACACCGTTTCACTTTTCGTGACGTTGAGGCCAATTTGCCCAATCGCGCCAATATAAGTTTCCCTTCAAAAAACTGAGGTCCAACGGGAATCGAATATGCAAACTCGGTGCTAGGAGACAAGCGTCTTACCATCTAGGTCACGTAAATTGTCTCCCAGCCAGGCTCTCAAATATATCTGAATCGTCAAATAAGAATGATATGTTGGAGGGTTTCCATACAAGTAAATTACTTAAGATGGCATAAATTTTTCATGAATGTTAGATAATGAAAACATAACATATAGTATATGGTAGTTTAAATGATAACTGTTTTCTGGAAATTGATAAATGTGGGATTCCGCTGTTGCAAGCAAATGCGCATATTTATTAAGGCGACCAAAAGAATTTATAATGGAAACGTGTAATTAATTTCGTAAGAAGTGTGCTACAAAGCACCTACCTGCAAAGTGGAAAACCGTGAGTAATGTTCCTTCAGTAGGAATATGAAATATTATGCCAGTTGTCAAAAGACAAAATGATTTATTTATTTTTGTTTGCAACTGGCTTTTACTTCTTTTGTTGGCATATTAGATGAAATGGGGTTTAAGATTTCTTTGATAGTGAAATGGCCTACTTCTTAGTGTTCAATATATGGGTGGTTTGTGCAGCTTTAAAAGTACTTGAAGACAATCCTTTCTGCGAGATTTTATTTAAATGTATGATAGTTTATACACACTACACACAAACATTACACTGCAGCTAAAACTGCATGTGTTTTTATCACATATCGGAAGACCTTCAAACGTTTTTTTTCATAGATTGTCTTGCCTTGATAAAATTTTATATAAAATATATTTTTCTGAATGTATCAATTTCTGGCTGCAGATACAAATTTTCTATTTTTACACTCAACTTATATTTATTCACTTTGTATCATTTTTAATCTTTAAATATTAGTGGGTTCGAATCCTGAACTGGAGCGCCTTTGAGAAAAGTTTGCTATAAAAACGGTGCTCTATTAATTGTCGTTTATTATTTTTATTATTTATTATTATCATGCGTGACTATTCACCACAAAGTGCAAAGGTAATCCACTTCTGCAGGACAATTCGCAGATCACTTAAGCGTTGGAGTGACCAGGCCAAGATTGCTAATCAGAAACTCTGTGGACAATGGAATGCCAGGAAGACTAGAGACAATTGTGTACCACCCACAGCAATTCCTTTAGCATTGCTACTGATTTTCCGGGATTGGAGTTGCCCATTAATAAAATTCTGATGTTTATAGAGAGTGCCATAGATATCGACTAAGGGTGTCTGGATAAAAAGTGAACATATAAAAATGGGATTTATTAAATGAAAGTAGCACTGAACGTGGTTGTTAAGGTGTGATTGTCACAAAACAGAGTTTCTGAATTCAAAGATTCAGGCGTAACCTTTGATGTCGGACTCACGTTCGTTAATCATATCTCACGTTTGATATCGAACTGTTACAAACTACTTGGTTTTATAATGAGAATATCAAGAGAATTTAACAGTAACGATACCCTTTGAAACTTATATAATTATCTAATTAGAACCAAATTAGAATATGGATCTACATTTGGGCTCCTCATCAGCTCAAATATAAAAACAATATAGAACAAATACAAAAAAAAATCCTGAGATATTTATGGTACAGAACAAAGGGCGATTACCCAAAATATGCTCACCAAGTCGAACTTCTCACGGTGTGTAACTATAGAAGCCTCGAAACAAGAAGGCAAGAATCCATTGCGATATTCCTACTTAAGGATTTTCAAGGTAGCATTAACTGTCCCGGGATTCTAGAAGCACTAAGTTAATATGTACCTAATAAATATAACCGTGCAAGGAATCACCCTCTGTTCTACATACCTGCTTACAGGACGAATATCATGGCTAAATACTCAGCCACGTATGCTATAGAGTTACTGAACCAACTGAATGGCACTGTTGATATATTCTCGGTACCGACTAGCAGTATGAGAAGAATCCTGGCTGATATTCTTCCTAACGAATAAGCTAACGCTAGAATCAGACACTATTTGTGTAACGGGAGAAATCCGTGCAAAGTGGATAAAAAATGAGGCTTTTGCTTACTATATCTTACCTATTTATTGCTGGTATAGCTACGAACTGCAAGGCCCATCGTCAAAATCTTACCGTCCACGTATTAACTTGGATGCCTGTTTTTTAACTACGTGATAAAGCATATTCCGACCATATTTTCTACATGTCTTTAAATTATTTTTTTTTCAGTGGGAAACATTTGATGGAAAAAATAGTACGAGTACTCGTATATCTTGGAACCTAGTTCTACTCGTATATTATCCATTTCTACAAAAACAAAATTCAAACAGCCGTCGAATGTGAAAGAAAATTAAATTATACATTTAGTATTATTTTTCGATGCTGTGAATTTTTCAGCCTTGCCTCGCATGATCATAAACAAAAGGTTGATTATTTTTACCGATTATTGATTATTATTTAAATAAACGATTAACTCGTGCCACGCACAGTTTCAAATTTTTTATGATATTTCTAAACGTTTATAAAACTGTGCTTGTAAATGAAATATTATGTAATCAACTATTAACAACTTCCTTAATTTTTGTGTATCAATTTCACTAATAAAACATCACATTAGACACAATAATACCACCCTGATATATCAAGTGATTGCTGAAAGTCAAAAATATGAAACCTTCACTAGTGCCTATTATTTATTCAACCCTACGGTGCGTTAGACGAAGTTATTTCAATTAAATATTACAAGGCACACATAATTTTATTTGCAAAAGTGAAATATTTCCTAATTATTACTGTTATTACAAATCAGAACTATTTATATATTTTATAAAGCTAACGTAAATATAATATGTTGAACATAATTATGTATAAAATTTAAAGACAACATACATGAACAAGAAAAAAAAATTAAATTAGAAATAAATATTAGGTCGAAAAAACCAACCTCCATTACTAAGAAAGTGAGACTGGAATCAGGTACAAACCAATATAAGACTCGTTCCGTCCTTGGCATGCTTTAAGAAGCGACTGAAAAAACTTTTAATTTCTAATCAGCAAAATAACGTGTTTGACACCCGATTTTTCTTTTCCTTTCCTCTCCACCATCCCTTCCTTTTCTTTTGATTGATGATATCTCACTTTATATGAAAAATAATGTTCGGATGATTGTCCGTCTTTGTGGGGTTCGTGGGCACATATTTACGTATGTTTTTTTTTGTGGGGATTGATAGCCAATTGAATGATTTATGCAACCATGTATGTAACTTGCTTCAATTACTTTTGTCTGGTTGGTTGGAAGAGATTGTCGCCTGTCAATAAGCTCGCAAGATTGTATTTGCAATAAAAGTGTTAAATAAATAAATATAATAAAGCTATCACAAAAAAAACAATGTTTGAAAGATGTCAATATCCAAGGACCTAATAAAAAGATACAGTCGGTGAAACAAGGGAACAGCGTTTGAAAATTTAATTCTACGTATTGCCAGACTAAAAATATCAATATATCTATAACCTGAATAGTTGCCAGTAACATAAAACTATATATTGTAATTTGTTTCATCAAATACTGTTTATTCTACTTTTTGTAACAGTACTCGTATAACCCTACCGGTTTCAAGGATTTCCCCTCATCATCAGGGTAGCACAAAAAAGACGCGACAAGTCTTGTTTGTGCTCCCCTGATGATGAGGTGAATACCTTGAAACCGGTAGGGTTATACCATTACAAAGAGTAGAATAAACAGTGTTTGATTAAACAAATTACAATGTATTATGTATAATTTGTCATTTGTTTTATAAAACACTGTTTATTCAATGTTTTTGGAACGGTATAACCATACCGGTTTCAAGGCTTTCACCTCATTTTCAAGTGAGCACAAACAAGACTGAATAACTGAGATCGTCTCATCCCTCCTTTCCTCCCTTCCTTCCCCCTCCATTCACCCCTCCCTTCTCCCCTCCTTTCTCTCCACGCTTCCCCCACCATTCACCAATCCCTCAACCACCAGTCCTCAACCCGAATGTTAATCGTTAGAAGCGTGTATCTCAGTACCAGTTTGAACAAAATTCAGTGTTGTTTGTGCTCCACTGAAGATGAGGTGAAACCTGGGGTTTCAAGGCTTTCACCGTTAGGGTCATACCGTTACAAAAAGTGGAATAAACAGTGTTTGATAAAATAAATTACAATTTCTTTAAACCTCCACAACGTTAGTGCCTTAGTAATAAACAATATATAAAAATAAAACTATATGTTTTCTAACATACTTGGATTAAATGTTGCTCCCGTCAGCAGCTTGAAGGTATGAATAAAAATCTACTTAAATGTGAATTTCGATTTTGGACTATGCGAACGTTTATTATTTGGTTATTACGGAGGAAGAGCTGGACAAATTACGGCGTCTTCAAAATGTTTGATTTATTTTCAACTAGAGAAAGTGCGATTACATCACTTCATAGCACAAGGAGCTGAATTGGTTGAACGTGAGAAATAGATGTAAATTTCACATACTATCGCTATTGTATAGCAGCCTTGACTGTCCCGCCACCCTCTTTTATCTCGCCGAAAATATTCAGTATCTGAACTTGAACATGCGCTACTATCATTAATTGTTTTTTGGCTTTGTTATCTCAACGCTCAATCAACGCATTTGTTTACGTCGTCCTTTATTCTCCATGCAGTGAGACTCTGGAACCAGTTAAATACCAATGTCATTGGCATGTTTTGAAAAGTGACTGAAAACACTCTGAATTTCAAGTCAGTAATAATAACGTATTTTAATTATGATTTTCCTTAACTGTCCCGCCCCTCGATCTTATCTCACCGAAAATTTTCAGCGTCTTTCCGATTATGGATTAACACTATGCTTAGAGATTGTTTGTTGGCCTTTCCGGTTTACCGCTCTTCTTTTTTTACGTCGTCTATGCAGTGAGACTTTGCTGTCCATGCAGTGAGACTCTGGAATCAGTTACAAGCCGATATCAGACTCGCTTCGTCCTTGGCATGCTTTAAGAAGCGACTGAAAATACTTTAAATTTCAAGTCAGCAATAATAACGTATTTAAATCCTGATATTTCTTTCTTTTCCATCATCTTTTACATAACATTGATATGTAATTTTTAATTTTATTTTGTAAAGGTGAATAATTTTTTTTGCGATCATGTTAATTTCTTTATTTACTTTCTTTATCTACTGGTTGGTTGGAATATATTGCTACCTGGCAATTAGCCCGCCAGATTGTTTTACGACAAATTATTAAGTAGATAAATTAATGTACTATTTAGGCGACATGTGTTTTTTAACTGTACATTTTTTTTCCACTTCGGGCTGTTTTAAGCACATTTCAGATAGTCATTGTCAAAAATTCTCATTGGCTTGATATTGTGAATTCTCTTGACGAGTGTGATTTACAAGTCAACCTGGAATTAATAATTATTATTAAAGAACACATTATTTTGCCAGGGGTGTTCTACGAGTACCAATTGAAAGGCATTACTTTCTTAATACCGAAATTCAATCGACATTTGGAGATGACATTTTCAAAATCTTCTCCCTTTCGTACTTCTCCAAGTGTCAGAGTGACAGCTGGCATTCTGAGGGCGTGACACAATTTGAGGATATTTCATTTATTTATTTTGAAGGATTTCATCAAGTGTTGATGGTACGAGTATATGTCAAATGCCATCAAATGTCACATGAGAAAGAAATAACTTTTTAAAAATAAAAACTTAAAATATTGATACCTGTTGAATGAAACTTTGATATTAAATATTAAATTGGGTGACTCCATATTTGCTTGCGAGGATGTTTTTAATGTAGATGTTGTTGAGTTCAGGAGGGTTCTTTTCTGGCGTTTTCTGAACCTAAAGTCTTGAACTTGAACTTAATCTAAAGTTAAAAACCGGTTATTCCATTTTCATTGTGTTTCGGGGTTTTTTTTTTGTAATTTCATAATTTTTGTATTTTTATTGATTTGGTATAAAAAAGTATAGATATTTTGGTAGAGAAAAACCAATTAAGGTATGGTTGGATCAAGCGAATGATATTTTGGAATAATAAAAATCAAGAGGTAAGAGAAATCGCAGGAGCTGCACGAGGTGTATTCATTTGGAAGAGGCCAAATATGTGTGTCGAGATAGGACGCCTAGCGCTATGTTGTCTCTGACTACCCACCGTAGGGGAATATCGTTATTTTTCTTTCGTTTTACTCTATACATTAAGTCGTTAATGACATACAAACACGATTTTCTTTATTTAAGTATTATATAATTAGTAACCCGTGAATATTTCACGGAAGTTAAATAAATTCTACATTTATGAAAATATATATTCATAAATGTAAAATTTGTTTATACTATATATGTATATATCTATATCATTTATACATCGTCCCCTTTACACCGGTTCAAAAATTGTTAGCTAGGTATTTAAAATTCGTTCAGTATCACGGACCCACTGAGATTCAAATTTCTAATAACTTTCGGAGAGAACCCAAGTATTCCTCTCTCGCTCTCTTGTATTCAAAATTCGATTCTCGTATTCTTTCTTTGGCGACAACCATCGTACGGGTTTTGGCCTATTTATACTATGATTCGGGATGAGCCCGGACCTTTTTAATGTCTTCTCTCTTGAATGTATTTTTTTTGTCATCTATTTATTTTTGTGTTTTTTTTTATCTTCTTGTTCTACGTGTTCAAGGGTGTGGGCTGAAAAACATCTGGTGGCCCCGTGGCTGGGTTCGCCTTATATTGGTGGAGTGTATCTTGGCCGAGAGGATGCTATTAGATGAGCCCAGACCTTTTGATAGCTTCTGTATTTAATGTATTATCTGCAATTTATGTGCTTTAGAAGTGTTATTTAAATATATTTTGTACATACTATGTTGCTGTCAATAAACCTATATTTATTTATTTCTTTATTTAAGTATAACACTATAAATTATATTGTCAATACAGTATATTTTCTCTTTTGTTTAGTGATTGTTGCTTTCCTTTGTAAAAAAAACTATTTTATGCCGTCTATTTATTTTAATAAATAATTTATAAAAATGTCATGCCTAGAAAATATTGTGTTTTCGACTTTAATAACCAAATACAAATAAGAATGTAAATCAAATAAGATTTCTCATATTCTGGATTTGCCTTATTTACAATTATGAACCACTACTCACATTTTGTTATTTATTAACACTGTTAGCGATACTTAAGAGAGTATTCTATTCTAGAACTTTGAAAAAAAAAATCTTTTTATGCACATTATTAAAGTTTAGACATTTAAAAATATGTTCTCAAAAACGAAATTTTAAATATTAACGAAGTTATAGCTATAAATGAGGCAGCAAGTACGTCGTGCCGGAATGACTCGGACAATAATCTCAAAACTTTAAAAGCGTTTTTCTCGAAACTACTTTTTTCGACCTGGTGAAACTTTGATAAATGTTTTTATATCGTTCCTACCTTGGCAAATTCAAAATAATTTTTTCTATTTTAAAAAAAATTTAAAAATTGAAATTTTTTTCAGACAGTCACCATTTTACGATGTTTTTTCTCTTTGGTACCAACTAGAACAAAATTATTTTTAATCAAGAAACTGTGTATGTTTTTTGTTTCAAATTTTCCAAAAGGCTTAAATCAAGTCGACCAGGTTATCCCTTTTTTACAAGATATAACAGCAGATAACATCTTGATTTTTTTTTTCAATTTTTTTTTGTACATTCTCAAATCATCAATAAACAAACTGTAAAAAATGTATAGGAAAAATATTTTTAGTTTTTTTTATTTAGTCTGAAAAAAAAAACGATCGAAATTCACGCCTCTAGAGTAGAAAATCCCCTTATGAAGTTTAGATCAATGACGGGAGTCCTATGTGATCCGAAAATTCCAGTAAAGTTAAAAGGAAAAGTATACCAAACGATTGTCAGACCCGCACTCCTCTATGGTTCCGAATGCTGGACGATGTATAACTCTTACTCTAGGCAGCTGGTGTGTCTCTAAGAGACAAAATAAAAAGCTCACGGATTCGTGGAAACCTAGGTGTTACAGACATCAACAGTAAGATGGAGAAGAGGCGATTGAGATGGTATGGGCACGTTGGACGCAGAGCACCTGATCACATTGTGAACCAAGCAATCTCCATGGATCTTCCTCGAATAACAACCAGAGGAAGACCAAAGAACTCATGGGTGGTGCAAAAAGATAACCTGATGCAAAGGCACGCTCTGGGGGACGTAGTCCGGGACAGAAGAGCATACAACCTGAGGACGAGGAGAGCTGACCCCAACAGTCTTCGCAGACAGTGAGTCGGGATGGAGCCAGGGAGAAGAAGAGTAGAATACTCCCTTAAGTGTCCTTAATACTAAACAGTCAAACTTCGAAATCAAAATATAACGTATCAATATTAAATAAACTAATATAATAAAAATGGTAAAGAACTTTTATCAACTCTTATACGAACTCAGAGTTCAAATTAGCACGATGTAGTTCTTATAGTCCGGAGGCCGTAGGCCTGATGTCAGTTGGCACCTTTTTTTTTTAAATAATCCGGTCTGGTTTAACCTTAAAGCTTTTTTTAGGATATGGACAACATTAGACAAGTGTCAATAGCTAAGTTTATTTATGAATAATTGAGAAATTAAAAGTTAATACGGTGGATTTGCTGTTTGACGTTAACCCTTCCCTTACGGTGATAAAAATAATACGCGTGCTCCGGTGTTGGGTAGTGGTAAAGGTAAAAATTAGCAATTTTAAATCGGAAAAATAAGAACATTCATAGATAATCCCCTTAATTAATTATAATTGAAGTTAAAAATTATAATAATTGAAATTTATTTGCTGAAAACATTAAAAAACCATCTGGCAACGCTCACGGAACGGGCGTACGTCTAACCTATTTGCAAGCCTAGAAGCTACTAGTGGCGCGGAACGTTAGTCGCATACCCCGGCGCTTACGCTTATGCTTGCGACGTTGAGACAATTCAGCTCCTCGCAATTCAGTCTAGTATGCAAGAGTGAGATGCGAATATAGTGTCGCGCTTCCCGTATACTATTCACCTATCGTCAAGACGAGGCACTCGCAGCGTTTAAATGCGAATTTGTTTTCGATCTTTACAAAACACCTTTATGTAGTCAATAAATTCTGATTATTATTAATATTATTTTTTAAATCAATGCGTAAATATATTATGGAGGAATACCTAAAATCTTAACCTTGTATTTATTATATTTATAGAGATATTGATGGTTATTAGAAGCAACGTGTAGAAGATACCCAACACAGGGAAGGAAAGGTTAATTGCTCTCATCGAATTGCACACAGCTGTCACCAACAGAATGCTTTCATTTGAGTTATGTTTCGACAAATGTGTAGTAGTGATTTGTTCGATCTTTCAGATTTATATATGAAGGGGTTTTATTATTGGGAAAAATTATTTATGGAACTGAAACTTGAACTAAGGCAGAAGAAGGATTAAAGCGAAATTAACGCTGTAGAAATACGAGTATGTTATTTTACATGCACAAAGGAAAAATTGTCGAGTATCAAATGTATAAAATAACGTGTAATGAAACAACAGAAATGGATAAAATAGATGATGTTTTAAGTAAGATGTAGAGATGAGCTTTAAAGTGGTTTGGACATGTGGAGAGAATCAATGACAAAAGAATGACTAAGCTAGTTAGTATACATGTCAGAAGTACAAGGTACGCGCGGAAGAATTAAACCGTGGAAAACGTGGCTGGACCAGATTTCGAAATAATGAACATTATAAGATTGTGCATAACAAGATGTATGACAGTGAAAGAGGCATGTGTGCTTGACAAGACAAGTTCGGAGAACTGTTATATCTGCCTATCCCGCAAGGGACAAGTTGTTATGACACGTATGCGAAAAAAAAATACAAAGATAAAAATAAGTTGAATCAGTGTATCGTTTATACTCGTATATTTAAATGCAATATATCAATGAATGGAATAAATTGACTTATTTACAAAGGTACATATACACAATCATGTTATTCCCCTGTTGGGATAGGCAAATACGATAAAGCATCAGACTTTCCTATTTCGACACATATATTTCACCTCTACTACATCCACCTCCTTATATGTTACAACTCTTACGATTTTTCTGACTTTTAACATTTACTTCTTTCAATATAATAACTAGATACAACTATCATTTTCTTGGACTTCTTCTACCACACCGTTCCATATACTATATTAACTGGATGCTACTATCCTTTTCTTGGACTTTCTCTACGACACCTTTCAATATATTAACTAGATACAACTATCCTTTTCTTGGACTTTCTCTACGACACCTTTCAATATATTAACAAGATACAACTATCCTTTTCTTGGACTTCCTCTACGACACCTTTCAATATATTAACTAGATACAACTATCCTTTTCTTGGACTTTCTCTACGACACCTTTCAATATATTAACTAGATACAACTATCCTTTTCTTGGACTTTCTCTACGACACCTTTCAATATATTAACTAGATACAACTATCCTTTTCTTGGACTTTCTCTACGACACCTTTCAATATATTTACGAGATACAACTATCCTTTTCTTGGACTTCCTCTACCACACCTTTTACTCACAGTACATTTCTTTTGTTAGTCTTTCTTCATTCATTCGTTTTACATCTTCAAACCACCTTAGAGTGCTCTTTTTTTATACAATATAACTTAATACATTACATCATCCCTTATTAACATTTACTTCTTTCAATATAATAACTAGATACAACTATCATTTTCTTGGACTTCTTCTACCACACCGTTCCATATACTATATTAACTGGATGCTACTATCCTTTTCTTGGACTTTCTCTACGACACCTTTCAATATATTAACTAGATACAACTATCCTTTTCTTGGACTTTCTCTACGACACCTTTCAATATATTAACAAGATACAACTATCCTTTTCTTGGACTTCCTCTACGACACCTTTCAATATATTAACTAGATACAACTATCCTTTTCTTGGACTTTCTCTACGACACCTTTCAATATATTAACTAGATACAACTATCATTTTCTTGGACTTCTTCTACCACACCGTTCCATATACTATATTAACTGGATACTACCATCCTTTTCTTGGACTTTCTCTACGACACCTTTCAATATATTAACTAGATACAACTATCCTTTTCTTGGACTTTCTCTACGACACCTTTCAATATATTAACTAGATACAACTATCCTTTTCTTGGACTTTCTCTACGACACCTTTCAATATATTAACTAGATACAACTATCCTTTTCTTGGACTTTCTCTACGACACCTTTCAATATATTTACGATATACAACTATCCTTTTCTTGGACTTCCTCTACCACACCTTTTACTCACAGTACATTTCTTTTGTTAGTCTTTCTTCATTCATTCGTTTTACATCTTCAAACCACCTTAGAGTGCTCTTTTTTTATACAATATAACTTAATACATTACATCATCCCTTATTACTTCATTCCGTATTATGTAACAGATTTCCAAATTATGTATTTAAAGGTGCATCTGTATTCATTTCCAGCCCTCTATCAGCAATACCCTTTGGGGATGCAATTTAATCATTTATTTCACGAAATTTTTATGGTTGAATGCATACAATTAAATCTGGTTTGATTGGTTACGTCTAATAATGGAATAATTGCAAAATATTTTATGAGATAATCCGAAGCGTTTTGGCCTTTTTTACTCGATCAATTATTTCATTCTACTATAATAAATTGCACTGTTTTATATTGTATAACAATTTCGATGTATTCAGTACAATCTGGCGGGCTCATTTTCATGTGAAAATCTCTTCTAACTAAACAGAGAGATGTTTATAAGACTTTTAATGACAACCAGACTGGATTTTTTTTTAATCTGTGTTAAATTGATAATCGAACTCACAACCTTCAGGCAAGACAAGAGACTTTGTCGAGGAGGTCATGTACTCGGGTCTCGAGGATTCCAATCGGTCCGTGTAAATACAAGTTAACCAGAGACCAAAAGCACCAAGCTTTTTTCACTTATAATTCCATCACCTGGATACCATTACATAGGTGTTCTACGAATCAAGCTCTCTTATATGCAAGGCCCTCGAACTCCTTCGACACTACAATTGTCACATCGCTTGCTTCTCAAATAGATTTATCATGTAATTTTGTTCCCATTTTTCGGCGTTTTTTTTTTAATTTATCCACTTTGCACGAATTTATCCTCTTACACAAAAAGGATCTGCTTCTAGAAATAGCTCATTCGTTAGAAAAAATATGAGCCAGGATTCTTCTCATGCTGCTAAACAGTGCTGATAATATATCCACAGTGTCATTAAGTTGGTTCAATATCTCTATACCACGCGTGACTGAGTGTTTAGCCATGATATTCGTTCTGTAAGATGGTATGTATGTACTCGTAGAACAGAGGGTGATTCCTTGCACAGCTATATTTATTAAGTACATATAACCTTAGTGCTTCTAGAATCACGGGATAGTTAAAAAAACCTTGAAAAACCTGAAGTAGGGATATCGCAAAGGATTCTTGCATTCTTGTTTTGAGGCTTCTACTCGTATAGTTACACACTGTGAGAAGTTTAACGTGGTGAGCATATTTTGGGTAATCACCCATTGTTTTTTACCATAGATATCTGAGGATTTTTTTTGTATTTGTTCTATATTGATTTTATATTTGAGCTGATGAGGAGCCCAGACTGTAGATGCATATTCTAATTTGGTTCTTATTAGATAATTATATAAGTTTCGAAGGATATCGGTACTGTTAAATTCTCTTGGTATTCTTATTATAAAACCGAGTAGTTTGTAACAGTCCGATATGAAACGCAATACGTGGATAACGAACGTGAATCCGACATCAAAGGTTACGCCTAGATCTTTGAATTCAGAAACTGTTGATTGCTGCTCCCTGTTTAGTAACTGATGGTGGATTAGCAAAAACGAAAAAAAAACTCCACGACATTGAAGTCTTTTTTATGTGACCATCAAAAACTTAACCCATCATCCCCACAATTAAGACAATAATACTACAAAAATTAGCAACTTGTAGTGGAATAGTGTTGAAACCATGCTAAACGTGCTTGAAGCCTTCTTTATGTGACCATCAAAAACTGAACCCACCATCCCCAGAATTAAGACAACAATTCTACGAAAATAAGCAACTTGTGGCAGAATAGTTTAAAAAAACCTCTACGTGATTAAAGCCTTTTTTTATGTTACCATTGAAAACTTTACCTATCGTCTTAACTTAAGGTCATGTGTATTAGATTTATGATACTGTTCACTTACAGAATTTTGGTGATAAAAAACAACCCTTTTCCTATTAAATGTGTATCTTTTTTCAATTCGTAAGAAGGGTGAGTAATAAGCTAATATACTTTTAACCTTCGTAAAAACGTTTAAAGTAACCGTACAATTTAATGTTAAAGTAAGTGGGTGAAAGGTAAAGTATATTTTGATTATCCTTTAAAGTATTATCAAGGATATCAAATATCGAATAAACGTTGGTTGAAACATGTTTCGATTCGGGAATTGTGCTTAGCCCTTTTACTTCTGTGATGGGATGTGTCAAAAAGGTTTTGATAAATATATGGTGGAATGAACCTGTAGTAAGATAAAAACGAAGATGATATTTGAGGAGAAATCTAGATTATTATGACAAAATTTGAGGAGAAATCTAGATTATTATGACAAAATTATAACAATAAATCATAGTGAAGTGATAGACAAGTGTAAAAAACAAAGAAGTAAATGCAATGTATGGGTGAACAGTAAAATATTGGAGTAAGTTGAGGCATTTTTCTATTTTGATAATATTTTTTCAGATCACTGAAGAGTTATGACAGATGTCGAACGGTGTTAAGTGATAAGAAATAGAGCCAATGGGTCACTAAAACATATTGTTATATATACACCCGAACAGGACATTATCAAAATATTCATTCACGTCAAAACCACAAAAGTATTTTAGTAAAAACTTTGATGTATATGAGAAATCGTGGATGACAAAATAATTAAAGAAGTCAAATGAATGCTGTAGAAATAGGTGTATTAAGAAGAATCATGACATGACAATATACGAATATGATACAGAAAACCATTATTAGACTCGCTCCGTCCTTGATATGCTTTAAGCTCTGTCTTTGATATGCTTTAAGAAGCTCCGTCCTTGATATGCTTTAAGAAGTTCTGTTCTTGACATGCTTTAAGAAGCTCCTCCTTGATATGCTTTAAGAAGCTCTGTCCTTGATATGCTTTAAGAAGCTCTGTCCTTGACATGCTTTAAGAAGCTCCGTCCTTGATATGCTTTAAGAAGCTCTGTCTTTGATATGCTTTAAGAAGCTCCGTCCTTGGCATGCTTTAAGAAAAGATTAAAAAATCTTTTCATTTCTAGTCAGTTACACACCATCTTTCATTTGTGATTATCCTTTTCTCTCCACCTTCCTTTGACTAACGATATCTCATATTTACTTTAAATATGTTTATAAGTCATAAACTCCACAAAGATGAATAAATATTTGAATATTTTTTGCGAACATGTTACTTCCTTGATTAACTTTTGTCTGGTTGGTTAGAAGAGATTGCCATCTGGCAATAATCTAGCAAGAGGTTTTTTACAATGAAGTGGTAAATTTATTTGGTTATATATTCATTTTTAAACCAACTCCTTTGCTGACCTCAGCCAATTCTTGCAGTTGGTGCTGAAGATCATTCGGGTTTTCGTTTAAGGTATAGTATTGTATATTTATGTAGTGTTTATATAACATTAAGGCCTTCCAAAAAGGGTTGTTTTCATGTGATCGTTCGTTTTATGGATTTAAAATAAACCATATTATTAAAAAAGTTTTTAATCAAAGAGAGTAAAGCAGGAAGCACTGTAGTATTCCCCAATACTTGATCCCCGATAGTAAATCAAATTATCATAACATACCATGCATACCGATACACCAATCCGGTTTAACCTTTATCATTGGGAAAATCTTTATATTTTTCGTATTTTCCAATTTATGGATACAAACGTAAAATGATAACAAATTTTATTTGCCAACGATAATAAAATGGGCAAATTGGATGAATCTCAAATGGCTTACTGAGGTAGATATTGGATTTTTTGCAGGTAATCTTGGGTAACGTTGATTCACGTTTATTTTGTTTTTCAAAAATTACCTTGTTAACATGATAAATTATTTTTACTTAATGAAGACTATCGTCTTCATACAAAGTTTTTATTTAAAAAATATTTAAATAGCCCTTAATTCGAAAATCGTTTTTGAGAAGAACTTTTGAAAACCCGCATTATACTCGTACATTTTTGTTTTATTTTACAGATGACAAGAAATATACATAATTTTGACACACAATTTTAATGGATCTGGGTTTGTTGCCTTTCATTTGTCGTGCCCCTAGTACCATAAACTAAGCTTTTGTCTGTATTTCACAGAGGACATATAGCATGAAAAATAGAAATCGATGCTTCTTTCCGATTTTTGATTATACAAAAACCCCGTTGCACATTCTCATCAACCTGACAAACAGTGGCGCTCAATAACATATGTATACATCACGCGAATCAAACCCCTCACACTTCATCCCTTCAAATGAGCCAAATCTAATTATTATTTAAATATTAGCCTATTTCTGGTTCTTGAGTCATATTTTTTGTTAAATATGCCCCATTAAAGTACCAATCACATTGAATACATAAAAAAAAACCAATCAATGTTTACTTAAACCGGCCTAATACTCGTAAATCTAATAAAATAAGTTCAAAAATACACAGACATCACTCATTTATCTATGCACTGAAATCTTTTTTTGAAGTGTCTCTCTGAATTTTATTATGACGTGTCTATCTGTTTCTTATTATAAGGTGTTGATCTGTTTGAAGTGTCAATCTGTTTTTTATTTTGAAGCGTCTACCTGTTTCTTATTATAAAGTGTATATCTGTTTCTTATTATAAAGTATCTATATGCTTCTTATTATGAAATTTCTGTCTGCTTCTTATTATGAAGTGTTTCTTTGTTTTTACATTTTTGAGGTGCACATATTTCTTATTATGAAGTGTTGATCTGTTTGAAGTGTCAATATGTTTCTTATTATGAAGCGTCTACCTGTTTCTTATTATAAAGTGTATATATGTTTCTTATTATAAACCATCTATCTGCTTCTTATTATGAAATGTCTATCTGCTTCTTATTATGAAGTGTTTCTTTGTTTTTTATTATGAAGTGTCTGTCTGTTTCTTATTATGAAGTGTCTATCTGTTTTTTTCATTATGAAGTGTCTATTTGTTTCTTATTATGAAGTGTCTATCTGTTTCTTTTTACATCCAATCACGTGCACGAGCTCCGGTTCCCTAAATTAAAATTGGCGATTTCTTTCAACTGCCTATAAAACAATTACTGAACTCGATTAATTTAATTTATATATTGTAATAAAACTGCTTTATTCAACCCGGTTAAATGCCACTTAAAGTTATTAATATTTTATTATCGTTACTATCAACATTTTGCTGTGTTAAATTTTAATAAATAATTTCCAATACCCGTTCATGTCATATTACCTTTATTTAACTTGGCGTGTTTTCAGGCATTAAATTGCACAGCGTGAAGCAATGCTTCCATCAATTTCATTGTTATTTGCTGTGAAGTCAAAATAAATTAAGTATTTCGCTGTTGTTGTTAAATTAAATTATATTATATTTGTCACAAACTAAATGACTAAACATTTCATCATCATAATTGTCAGCCAGAAGCAATTCACTGTTGGATGAAGGTTTTTCCAAGTTGACTCCCAATGATAAGGTTTTATGCTCGTTGGTGCCATGTGATGCTGTTATGCTTCCTGATTACATCCATCCAACGTATTTTGCATCTTTTTTGGACCTTTTCCCTCCATCCATCGGGAATCTGACAATCTGACAATCTGGCTAAATAAATAAATAATAGGTTTATTGATAGCAACATAGTATGTACAGATTATATTTGAATAACACTTCTAAAACACATAAATTGCAGATAATACATTAAATACAGAAGCTATCAAAAGGTCTGGGCTCATCTAATAGCATCCCCTCGGCCAAGATACACCCCACCAATATAGGGCGAACCCAGCCACGGGGACACCAGATGTTTTTCAGCCCACACCCTTGGACACGTAGAACAAGAATATATAAAAAAAAATAAACACAGAAAATAAATAGATGACAAAAAAAAATACATTCAAGAGAGAAGACACTAAAAGGTCCGGGCTCATCCCACAAACATTCCCCCGGCCGAGATATACCCCACCAATGTAGGGCGAGCCCGACCGCAAGGGCATCAGGGGGCTTCCATCCCACACCCCCGCATATCTAGATTAAATAATAAATAGAAAAAAAAAGAAAAAAAAAAACGTATGGCAGAAAACAAAATAAAAAGTAAACCCACATATACCACCTCAGGTTAACTGTCAGCAAGAACGAGAAAAAAAAAAGAAAAGAAAAGCTTCAAAGGAGTCCAAATTTTACATAGTGACAAATGGGAAGTAAGATAGTTGAGACAACATTGAAATAGTTAGGCAGTAATACATTGAAATAGATAAGCAGTTTTAAAATAATTAATGAGGAAATAACGCACAAACACGTATGCACAATCCTCGATTCACCACCAGCGAAAAGAAAGAAAATAAGAAAAGAAAAGCAAACAAGAGACCCATTAACCACTGAGAAACCCATTAACCACCCAGAAGATAACGCTTTAGAGCATATCTGAAGGTATAACTATTCACCCGCTCCTTCAAAGCCTGGGGCAACTCATTCCAGCATTTGCTGGCTGAGTATGAGAAGGATCCCCTGAACAGTGTTAGGTTATGGTTTGGGATAAGTAAAAGAGTCTCTCTGCCTCTAGTTTCGTAGCCGTGAAAGTTTCTAGCCCAATTCAGTTTTTCGAAGAGATAAAGTGGCATTTTTGTACTGGTAATTTTATGCATGAGTATGCTTAAGTGAAGAAACCGTCTTTGTTTCATGTCAATAATTTTAAAAGCTCTCAAAAAAGGGCTGATGTGTCCTCTGGGGGGAATGTTGAAACAATACCTATAGCAAGCAACCTTACCACTTCATCGTTTTGCATACGTCTTATATCTTTATTTAGTTGTAAATCCAAGAGTTTATTTTACAGCCTCTTTTGGTTTATCTCAGCATACACCTGTTTATATTCTTCTGTGCGAATAAATAAAATATTTTGAATAAATCAAAAAAGTTTTATGATGTATGTAAAGAGGACCGATGTTCAAAAGCATTTAATTTATTTCTTTAGTTCACTCTTATCCTGAAAGTTGTCTGGCTTCATCGGTATTGCCACCTGTTATAGTTTCAGTATCTTCTGAATCAACCTCACAAGCTATATTTACAGTAGCAAGTCGTTCAACTTGTTTGAAATTTCAAGAGTTCTTCAAAAAACTCGTTTTAATTTTAAATCGGGGAAAATTCTTAATTAACAATATTCATCGAACAATCCATATTCATTTAATATTTATAAAGTTTTCTCTGAGAAAGGCACCTTCTTATACAATATCTCTGAGAAAGGCACCTTCTTATACAATATCTCTGAGAAAGGCACCTTCTTATACAATATCTCTGAGAAAGGCACCTTCTTATATAATATCTCTGAGAAAAGCACCTTCTTATACAATATTCCTTTGATTTTTTTTTGCGTTTCTTTCTTTAAGCATATCATTCACTTGATCTTTCCTTAGTCTTTCTCTCACTCGCCTTCCACTCACATTTTCACATTACATATAATATGGGTCGTTCACAAGCCAAGTGAACCGAGTCCATTCTGGTTAACTTTGAGTAAACTACGTTCAAACATTTTAGTTTTTCTAATTTTGTACCGTATTTTAGTGATCGCAATTCTGAAAAGTGTTATATTGAGTACATTTATTGCACTTATTTTGTACAAAAGCATTTTCTGCTAAAAGCTAAAGCTTTTCGCACACCTTTCATGCAGTGATCTAAAATTCAATATTATTGGACTTGGTTCACTTGGCTTCTGAATCATCCATATATCGTTATGTTAGTATTCTTTCATTCATTTATTCCACACGCACAAACCATCTCAGCGTGCTCGTCTTCATCTTAATTAACACATCAGCCTTAATTTTGCATTCCCCCCTTATCACTTCATTCCGTATTCTGTCATACAATGTCACTCCATGCGGTCTTCATAATGTACGCATTTCTAAAGGAATTATTCCTTTCATCGCAGTATTTTTCCACGTCCACGTATAAATAAATAAATATTGGTTTATTGAAAGCAACATAGTATGTACATAATACATTTAAATATATTTCAAGAACACATAAATTGCAGAAAATACATTAATGAAACAAGCTATCAAAAGGTCTGGGCTCATCTAATAACACCCCCCCCCCCCGGCCAAGATACACCCCACCAATAAAGGGCGAGCTCAGCCACGGGGACACCAGTTGTTTTTCAGCTCCTCCTTATCGCTTCAATACATCAAGGTTCCCACCAAAATACAATTGTCAACTAACATTTTAGTAGATTTTGATACTCTGGTTCAAGTGCCATATATGTTTAAATGCCCCATTGACTTTTTTCTTATCACTACACGGCGTTTGATATCCCTCTTAACTATTTGTCTATTTGAGAAAATACTACCCAAATAGAAGAATCTCTTAACTTGTCCCAATTTTTCATTATTCACTCATATATCGCATTGACCAAACGTATGTGAAACGTAAATAATGTTAAAAATGAAACCAAATTTTTTGAAGCATCGGGCAAGTATTCTGTAGTTAGTTTAGATTGGTCCGTCCCTTTTCTATACTAATAAAAACCTTCCACTCTGATGTCATAATGATGGTTTTATTGTGAGAAACGTAAAATAATAATAAATATAACTCATTGTTTAGAATATAAAATAGCTTATGTCAGCATTACAATGGAATTTAACTATAAATATTTATTATACTATAAGAACTTAATCAGTCGAAAGATATTTTACGTTCAAGAGGTTACAATGGAAATAACTTTTTTAGTATTTTCAAGGGGAGAAAATAATAGCAATAGTAAAAGGTTAAACAACTCATAAAACACTTTTCACAGAGTAGAATGTCTGCTCGATATCCCTTGTAACTTTTCCCGTCCTACCTGAATATTAAAAAAATACTACCTAAATATTAAAAAAATACTACTTAAATATAAAAAAAATACTACCTAAATATTAAAAAAGATACTACCTGCATATTACAAAAATACTACCTAAATATTATAAAAATACTACCTAAATGGCTGCTTGCTCCGATCTTTCATTACCCACCCATATCGCGCATTTACTTTTTCTCTCACACGTTTCTAACACCGTGACTTTGGATTTCCCTACTTTCATTCCTAGACCTTTTTCTCTCATGCAATTGTCTTATCAGACTGTGTAATTAATTCTCATTCTTAGTTTACACTAACATGTCATATAGCAATCCGTATACATTCCTGTTCGAACAATGCTTTTTCTCGGGATTCGAACATATTATTATTGAAATATTAAAAATATAACAAATAAATGTAATAAACGTTGAGGGTAAGTTTATGAATATATTATTTATAGTTAAGACATTTACATTGTGGAGGTTTAAATACATTGTAATTTGTTTTATCAAACACTGTTTATTCCACTTTTTGGAATGAACAGTGGAATAAACAGTGTTTGATAAAACAAATTATAATAAGTATAAGAAGGCGGTGGTCGCTGCCATGAGATAAGAGACGTTCGGTATACGGATATATTAGAGGCGTTCTGTATACAGATCTAATCCATGTTTTTGTGTAAACCATCTTAAAATGCTCTTTCGATTAAATAAACACGTCAGTCTTAATTTCACATTCATCCCTAATCAAATAATTTCGTATATATCATATATTGCCACCTCATGTATCCTTCTCAGTACACGCATTCCTATAATATTTATTTCCTATCTTTCAGTTTATTTCTTCGTCCATGTTTCACTTAAATACATCAAAGTTGATATTAACATACAATTGGTGGATATTACATGATATGACTGGAAGATAATCGGTTAAAATGTAAATACACTTTCAGCAGTCTGGCCATCGAAACACTTAGCCTTGGTGGGGAAATGTGCTAGGGATGTACCTCAACCCAGACTAGTAGCGTCAGATTAAAGAGTATTTCGTTCCGAAACAGGAAAGTTTCTCGGTAGAGGACCATTTATTACATGCAGTGACTCTCAAATGAATGGCGAAATTACCAAGTGGGTTTCTGAAGGGTTAAGTTAAAACCAGACGGGAGATACTCGTATAAGCCCACTTAACATAATTGTACACATATTATCCTGAATTTCTGGTTAAATTTTAGTACTTTCCACACCACCATCAAGACATTTTTTATTTTTCACTTTCTTTTGTTCAATATTTTATTGTACTCGTATTATGCTTTAGTTGTATACAGTACATCTTGGCGGACTTATTTCCATGTGGCAATCTATTCCAACGAGCCAGAAAGATGTTTACATTTCCTGTCCTGTGATGTGTAACTAGTACACATTGCTTATTAAATAATATTAATAATAATTAGCACTTATCGGCCAAATCAGAGATATTTTGTGAAAATCGGGAATACATTCACCAATACAATCAAACATGTGCCAGTGTGTGACGTAGGTATATTCATTCTAAAAACCACTATGGATGATGAAACGTCTCACTCTCACTCTATTAACGTCTCACTCTCACTCTACTTCGGTAAATGGGAACGCAAGAAATAGAATCTCAGTTTGCAGTTGTGTTTCTTCCTTCGAGGTTATTCGTTCGAGGCTATTAATTTATTCCTTCGACATACAGTGTTAGTCCGTCTCAGGTCTCAGTCGCTCCAGCGCATTCATCTGAGATGGTCTTTTAGCCCGTTTTGTGAACGTCATCCCATGTTTTCAGCAATAAAATTTCAATTATTATCACTTTTGACTTCAAACTTAATGAATTTAAGCGATTCGCATTCGACTCATTTTTACATGTGTATTGAATACACATCACCGGAACGGGTAGATTTTTTTTAGCACAGGAATAGAAAGAGTAAAGAGGCCTTAAGTGAGAACCGGACTGGAATATTGTATAAAAAAATCTGGGTTCAAGCGGGATTTGAACCCTCAAACTCCGGATTGAGAGACAAACTTCTTACCAACTAGGCCACGGAGTTCGTCACAATATTGCAAAGAAAAAATCTGCCATATAACTTCGAGACCTCTACAGTGGTAATCGTGATAAATATTTGGGGACGCTTTTTTCTTTTTGAATAATGACTGTGAACTCCTATATATGAAAGAGTGTACGCCAGTGTTAAGTGATGTCCACTGCACAGAATCTCGTTAGTTCTGTTCACACGAGTGAGTTTATTTTTAAAATCACTAAGATATGATCGTAATATTTTTTTTCGTTTGGATTATTATAAGACCACACACTTCGAATGTTATATATTACATCATAACTCTAGTCACAAACCAAAATTATTCAACCTGAAGAGAACCTCGAGATAGGAAGTAGAAACACGTATCGTTGAGATTAATGGAATAACTAAGTTATTCATCATCCAATTTCTGTACAACGAAAGTCTTGATATGCTGATGATTATGAGGAATGTCAAGGAAAAATAAACCAGATGAATGGACCAAAGAAATAAGATAAAAGAATGCTATTTAAAAGCTGCAACCAATATGACAAAGAACTGAGAAAAGGAGGACAAAAAGTGCACCAAGTTTCAGAAAAAAATGTAGACTAAGATGGTCTTCATAGATAACAGATAAAGAATTAAAAAAATCATAAGAATAACAAAAACATCTCAATGTCTGATTTATACAACTATTAGAATAACACAACGAATGAACAAATAGTTTTTCATGTTCAGCTAATACTTTTAAAATGCGCTAAAGAACAAATAGCACTTCCACTCCAAATGTAGAGCGTCTTTCTAAAGAAAGAACGATGCCCACAAATGAAATAATAGCCCACCCTGCTCTACATCTGCAACTTCCATAAACTAAGAACTCTTCGTTATCACCCTGAGACCAGACCGCGCCTCCTCTGCAGTACAGAACAATGAAACACAGTATTTTGAAAGCAAATAGAACGAGTGGACTGTTCTGGCAACTATTCAAAATCGCTTTTAGTCTGTTTCTTTGAAATGTAAAGTCATTTTATATTCTTTAGAATAATGTTTAAATAAAACATTCAATGTTTTGTACTAAAAAAAACAAATATTTTTAAAGAATTAAAATATACATAAATGCATACATCACACCATGTCATTTTTGTTTCACTCTATACAACTAATTCATATTACTGATTCGGACATATTGAAGAGCGTGGCCGGAATATAAAATTATTATTGACTCAATATTTGATACTGTATACTTGTCGAGTTTTTTGCCATGTGGCAATCTCTTCCAACCAATCAGTAAGATGTTTTATAGGCCCTAAGTGTTAACCAGACTGGAATCCTATTTAAAAAAATCTGGGTTCCAGCGGGGATCGAACCCGCAACCTCCTTTATATACTCAATAGATTTAAAACCACTGTGGTTAGTACGAAACTCGGGATTTATCATCCCACGTGTTGGCAATACTACCCCGCACGTGAGGAGGTCACTAAAGTCACACATGTCTAGCGTTCGTGAGTACAATTATTAGACAAACTTTTTTTATCACAGTGATACTTTGGTTTTATACAGTATAACCTGGTAGGATTGTTTTCATGTAGCAATCTCTTTCAGGATCTTGTGTGAAGCCACACTGAAGGCATTTTTGCAAATACTGTTTGAATGTTAAGCGTTTTACTAAGGTCGTCAATAAAACATACAAAAGTTAAAACAAGTAGAAGAATTCGAATTTTAGTAAATTATGTTCTAAGATGACAGAAAAGTACAAAACAGATAAAAAAATATCGAGTTCAGCTAGAAAAACGTCAATGGGACAGTAAAAAAACATATTTTCAAATCAATTAATAACGAAGGGAGATATATGTGTATCTGGGTTGAATAAAATGAAGGTTCGTTATCTCTGCTTATCCGAATAGTGTTAGAGCGTGATTGTGACTTTCATAGTATACGGTATAACCGAACAGGTTGATTGAGTTTTATAGAAAAAGAGAGCTTAACTTTTAATTAATTTTAAAAGCCACTCGCCGAATTGATCAAAATACAAAACAGCCGATTGCCTTTTTCATTTAGGGGTTGGTCAAAGCTAATAATTGGAAGTCTGTGGCAAGGAAACTTTTCGGATACCTTTTAATACACCAAGAGAAAAATACAGTCTTATTTCTTTTCCAATTAACTTTTTTTTTATATTTCTGTAAATTTCCGGCGATAGGGGTCATTTATTATAGTATATTTAATTTTTTTATATAAGTTTAGTAATATAATACATAATGAAACTTAAGTGCCCATCAATACAAACCATAAGATGCTGCAAGGTGTAAACATTAAAATATTACATTATTTATACAAAATTACTCATTTGGACGCTTAAACAACATCTTCAAAAGTATTCTCCCAATATCCTTAAAGCAAAGGGTCTACAACCAGTATATTCTCCCAGTACTCACGTATGACTGCTAGACATGGACGCTCACAGTAAAGACCACCCAAAAGCTCCAGATCGCACAAAGGGGCATGGAGAGATGCATGTTGGGATATACTAAAATATACCGTAAATGAAACACCTGGATTCACAATATAACAAAGGTAGAAGACGTTATAAAGGTGTGCAAAAGAATGAAGTGGCAATGGGCTTGACCCGTAGCCAGAATGTCAGACTCCCGATGGACATCCGAAATAATCCAATGGTACCCAAGAGACATAAAGAGGCCCAGAAGAAGACCGAAGGTACGCTGGATAGATGAAATCAGGAAGCATGGCAGCATCACATGGTATCAACGAGCATAAAACCGAACAATTTGCAGTCAACTTGGGGAGACTTTCATCTAGCAGTGGATCGACCCTGGTTGACAATGATGATACAAAACTACGATTAAAAAACACACACAGACAAACACACAGCAGGCCAAAGCCCAGAGAAGTATATTACGCTTGAGATATCTCTTAAATTACAGCATACGTACATTTTTACACCATAGTTTTGGAATAAACAGTGTTTGATACAACAAATAACAAAATCATAGTTTAACGTCAAGGAGAACGAAAATATCTACAAGGGGTAATTTTTCTAGTCCGTACTATGGCAAACTGTAAGTTACTTGCCTACTACAGTGGTTCTTAACCTTAAAAATAAGATTGTCTTACTAGAACTGCAGACAACATTATTTTTAAGTCATGCTCACCAACTTGTCCACATTATCATGGTAAGGAAGTCAAACATCCTACCAATTTAACCATGTATATCATCGTTAACAAATTTAAAAAAATGTTTATAGGTTTAAAGACAGTGTAATTTATTTTATCAAACACTGTTTATTCCACTTTTTGTAACGGTGTAAACCCTACCGGTTTCAAGGCTTTCACCTCATCTTCAGGGGAGCACAAATAAGTCTTATTTATGCTTCCCTGATGATGAGGTGAAAACTTTGAAACCGGTAGGGTTATACCGTTACAAAAAGTGGAATAAACAGTGTTTGATAAAACAAATAACAATAAATTTAAAAAAAATATTGATGCTCACATGACAAATTCTTTGACAAAACTTGTACACCTTGATATGTTTATTGTTTTAGGTACCATCGAAAATTGAACCCAAAACACTCGGGAGGAAACCAAGTGGTTTACAAACTAAACTACAGATGTCAACATAGCGTGGGGTTAAATATTTTATTCACACCTCCTCTACTTTTTTGGTGGCCAATAAACAATAATTTGATTAGTTTATATTTATTCTATTGATGCGTGACGGGAAATAATGAAATAAATGTGAAAATTATTTGAAAATTATTTTTCCACACTTTTCTCCATAAACTTTTAGAAAATGTTATTATATTTCGTGTTCACAGCACATAACATAAATTTTAAGTAGTGTACATTTCAGAAAAAATATGATTTAAAAACTAAATGTTTTATAAATTAAGCCTTTAAAGAAAAGTTTTTTTTATTAATTTATTCATATGTATATTTATTTATTTTATTTTACACATGAGAATAAACATACATCATTCAAAAGAAAAACAACGGGCAATTTAATTTGAACACACAATTTTAATGGATCTGGGTTTGTTGCCTTTCATTTGTCGTGTCCCCAGTAAACTAGGTTTTGCCTGTATTTCAGTGAGGACATATAGCATGAAAAAATAAATCGATACTTTTTTCCGATTTTTGATTATACAAAACCCCGTGGCACATTCTCATCAACCTGACAAACAGTGACACTCAATTACACATGTACACATCAAACGAAATCAAAGTCCTCACACTTCATTACTCCAGACATACCAAAAACATTCATCCCACAATGCACCGTACACAATTATTAAAACAAAAATATATAAAAATGTCAATAAAAAACACCACACACAAGAGCTCACACAAACCTTTTCCAAAAGTCATTCCTCTTGCAGGCCCAAGTACTCAAACTTTTGTCGCAATAACAACCACGCTCTGATCGACTGCCTAAATTGTTTTCCTCCCTTTGCCTTTATTGAATTCGGCACCCCATTGTGTGTCATGGGAGCGAAATAGGCATATTACTTTTGGACAAAAGATGTTTTAACTCTAGGGATGGTGAACATTTGATCAGTTGCTATGCGTGTCATCTGTCTCTGCTGAGTCTACATCTTCCCTTCCTCTCGATGGTAGTATGGTACGCTTCAACAGATCCAATTAATATAACACTTGATATAGTACTCGTATATAGTACAACCTGGTTGGTTTATTACCAGGTGAAAGTTTCTTATATTTTATTATTTCTCATGACGTACAATAGCGTGCCAAATTCAATAAAAACCATTAAGACAGTCGATCGGAGCGTGGTTGTTATTGCGACAGGATTTTGAGTACTTGGGCTTTTAGGATGAATGACGTGTGGGCTCGTGAGTGTGGGTTTCTTCTTGTTGTTTTAAATTTTGTTCTTTTTGTGTTTCTGTATGTTTTTTATTTTTATTCTTATGATTGTGTGCGGTATATTGTGGGATGAATATTTTTGGTCTTTCTGGAGTGATGATGTGTGAGGAGTTTAATTTCGCATGATGTTTCCAGTTATAATTGAGTGTCACTGTTTGTCAGGTTGATGAGAACGTGCAACGGGGTTTTGTTTTTGTGTAATCAAAACTCGAAAAGATGTATTGATTTATTTTTTCATGCTAAATATCCTTAGTGAGATACAGACAAAATCCTAGTTTACTGGGGATACGACGAATGAAAGGCAACAAACCCAGATCCATTAAAATTGTATGTCCAAATTAAATTATCTGTTGTTTTTTCACAAATTATGTATATTTCTTGTCATATGTAATAATAAAAAAATAAATCAATTTTATCAGAAATGTTTTTAAAAGCTCTGAATTTGAAACCAGACTTAAACTGTTTTAAAATTAACTAGGACGCAATGGAATTAAACCCTTAATCAGAGGGCTGGAAGACAGGTACCTACCTTAACAAGAAGATTATGGAGTTTGTTACATTGAAGAGTGTGGCTGGGAGATAACATTGTATTCAGCATCATTAATCAGGTTTAGAACCACTAGGGAAGGCAAATAATTAATTAGTACGTAATTGTGTTTTTAAATTTAAAAAAATATATTTTTAAATAACAACTTAAGTTATTTTGTTTCCGAGTAAAGCTTTATAAAAATCGATTATTTTTATTAACTCAGTGAAGCAATTATTTTAAAAGTTTCTCGTTTGTATGACTTATTTCATTAAATGTTAATTAAATATTTATCAGGACACATAAAAAGACATCAAACACGCCACATGCACAATTGCAATATAATTTGATAAAATTCAAGCAACGCCAAATCATGTTTTGAACAAAAATTACATGTAAAAAATTTCATGCTTATTATTAATAAATTATTATTTTTCTTAAATCACAACAATGTCTACAGTCACTACACTTAAGTCACTAAATGCATAAAACATCTATATTGTTTACAGTAAAACCTGGCAAGTTTATTGTTACGCAACAATGTCTTACAAGCAATCAGAAATATGTTAAATAGGTGTGAAATCAGGCTAGAAACAATTGTTAAATAAAATGTATTGACTAATAACGGATATCGAATCCCTTGTTCCCGGAACGTAAGTTAGACGTCTTATCAATATGCCACATATATAATTGAAGCCTAGTGTTACTAAAAACGCAATGAATGATAATTAATAAAAAGGTATTTTTATTTCTATGCGACTGAAAATTTCACTCTAAAGAACCTTGCTTTACGTTAACAATCCCTATAAGACATTTAAAAATAACATTGATAGAATATTCTTCGTGACCGAGTATCATTGTCAGCCGTTGCGTGAATAAAAGACACCTGCGCATGATTTCTTTTTATTTATTTATTTAATTTACGACACAACAGTGTCTTTTACAAAAAAAAACTCAAATCGCTGCTCTGGAGACTTAGAATAGTAGGTCCGACTTTACTTTAGCATTATAAGTACAGGCTTCCAAAGCATCAGCTGTTGCCTGACTAGTCCACCTATAGTATTTGCAGGGAGTACCAAAGTCTGAGTGAATATGATAGAACGCAAGTAGCCTTTACGTGTTAACGAGCGGGCATGTACGTGCTAAATAATTAATTGTAAGAAGTGTTATCTAGTTATAATATATTATGTGTTAACTATTTATAAGAAATTAAACATTAAAATTTAAAAAAAAGGATATGTTGGGAATTAACATTAAGTCTACTTTTAGTTATAATATGGAAATATATTAGTTCTTTAGTTCACAAGTCATAAATTTGTATAGGGTTGATGCAAAAGTTCCTCCCGTTTTTGGCGTTGTATCGTAAAACCAAAGTGTTATTAACTTCATACGTGTAAAGTTTTGATGTTGTTTGAAAGAGAGGGAATTTTAGCGAGTATTTGCGGAAAACATGTGTGATTTGGTTGTTGTTTTTTTTTTACATTTTGTGAAGCATTAAAAATGGCAGAAAATAAGGAGCATTTTCGACATATTATGCTTTTTTATTTACGGAAACGCAAGAATGCTTTACAGACGCAAAATAATATATGTGATGTGTACGGTGAGGGTGCCATTGACGATTCCACGTGTCGTAAGTGGTTCAGAGTGATCGACATAAAACAACTCGAGAGATCGGAGAAATTCTCGGAATCAACCACTCAACAGTGTCAAGGCGATTATTACGTCAACTTGGAATGGTTAGCAATACCGATCGATGTATGGGTGCCGCATGAGTTAATGAAAAAAAAATTGATAGACCGAATTTTAGTTTGCGCTTATCTATTGAAGCGCAACGAAATCGATTCATTTTTAAAGCGGATGGTTACAGATGATGAAAAATTATATTGTGAATAATAATGTAAAGCGTAAGAGATTATAATCTAAGCGTGGAGATGCCCCTTCAACCAGTGCCAAAGCCAGTTTACATCCGAAGATGGTTATGCTATGCATATGGTGGGACTGGAAGGGAATCGTTTATTATAAGCTGTTTCCTGAAAACCAGACTATTAATTCGGAGAAATACTGTTCACAACTAAATGAATTAAAGCGAGTAATCGACCAGAAGCGGTCTGAATTAGCCAACAGACAGGGTATTGCGTTCCATCAAGACAATGCTACCACGCGTGTCTTTGACCATCCAACACAAACTTTTACAATTTAACTGATACATTTTGGTCCATCCACCGTATTATCTCGACCTTGCGTTCTCCGACTATAATTTATTTAGATCGCTTCAAAAACAGCTTAGATGGTAGAAACTTTTCTTCCTTGGAAGACTTGAAAAATCACCTGGATCAGTTCTTTAGCTAGAAACTTCAAAGCTTCTATGAATGCAGAATTATGCAGCTTCCAGAGAAATGGAGAAAGGTCATTCAACAGAACGACACATTAAATGTAATTTTTAGTCAATAAAAAATTTCTTCAATTTTTATATAAAAAGTTGGGACGAATTTTTGTATCAACCTAATATATGGGTATAGCCTTTTGCAAATTTGTATATCGGATATTACTAGCAAATGGATAAATTTGCTTCTTCTTTGTTTGAATGTAAACCGTTAGGTTAGGTTAGGTTGACCACCACCCTGTTGGTATTTGCAGAAAGGACAGAACGTCAGACTTTCTTATTTTTACATACATATTTGGTCTCCGACATATCCATAAACTTTCCGTTACAATATCCATAAAACTCCTACGATTTATATGACTTCTTACGTTTCCTTCTTTCAAAATATTATTCACTTGATCCAACCACATTTACCTTGATCTTCCTCTATAAAGCTTTCCACTCAAATTTGTACAATATATTTGTTTTGTTAGTCTATCTTCAACTATTCATTCCACGTGTCCAAACCATCTCAGAGTACTCTTCTCATGGATAATTGTTTATTAAAGTTATTTTATCAGCCTTATTATATTCTCTTCGGCTTTCTTTCTCTACCACACCTTTTACTCACATAAACACGTTATAGTTGTATTGTTAGTTTTACTTCATTCATTTCTTCCACTTGCCCAAACATTATTTTTATTTATGCTACTGTTACATCAAGGTCTGCGATAAAAAAATAATTTTAATAAGTTTAAAAAAAATAAACATAAGACGTCTTTTGAATATCTCTATAACATTAGCTTCTGCATGGATTAGAACTTACCAACTCTTCAATTTGCATATGCGGGGAGTTGCAAATAATGATCATGCTTTGAACAGAAAAGGGTAGCCACAAATCCTTTTGTCGGGTGTGGTATAGAGTCTGTTGGGCCTCCCGCACATATGCGAAGCCTCCAAACACAATAAGAAGAAAAATAAGTTTAAATAAACTCCAGGGTAATTGTATTTCATTTGCAGAGTTAGTTGGAGAAAGGTAATAGAAATTCTCCTTTATGGAGTGTAAAAAATGTAAATGGTTGTATAATAAGAATAAAAACAATTCTAACAATACCAATAATATTAACAATATCTACAGTAATCTACGTACATATTTAGCAGGTTTCGACGTTTAACGTCAATGCGTTTCTACGAGTACTACACTTTTGTCAGGATTCATTTTAATTCTAGCATTTTTGTACGAAAAATTGGTTTTTCGTTTGTCAAAAGTAATGAAATTCATTCAAACTGGAAAATATTGACGCAAAATATTAAAATTTCACAAAGTGAGAGGATTGGGATGAAAAACGCGAAAAAGCGTTAAACAAACAATAATTATGTCGTGATTTTGTACATATATTCGTAAACTTGGTCGTCAGTGGCGGTTTTTCGAGTAAAAAGTATGAAATTTCAGTATATTACTAAGAAATATATCACAATTAACGTCAATGCGTTTCTACTCCACTTTTGTCATGATTCATTATAATTCTAGCATTTTTATACGAAAAATTGGGTTTTTGTTAGTCAAAAGTAATGAAATTAATTCAAATTGTATTTTTTTAATGTGTTTTAAGATGGAGAGTTATATACCTGACACACAATTGATACGAAATTGCATGTTGTACAAATACTGTCGAAAAAGTAATGCAACAACTGATCTATGCTGCACTATTTTGCATCTAAATCGCAAAATTTTATTCTGACGGTATTAAAAATTTGTTAAATAGATGGAAAAAGGTTGTGTCTACCGAAGGAGAATATATTGTATCGATGTTATAAGAAAATACATCGATCTTTCACATAAATAAACAACATTTTCATCCGGAAAACCTATTACAATAAAAAAATGGATAAGATTTCTTAAAAAGTTGCTTCCTAAAGCTACACACGCCACCCATATATCTAAAGAGGCAGAATATTCCACACCGTAGGACCAGAAACTGCAAAAGCCCTGTAAAAAGACCTCGCTCTGTCAGATCGATTTGGAACTATCAACTTATTACATGATGAAAAATGACAACCTCTTTGGCCTAATTGGTAAGACGCTTGTCTCTTAGCCCAAAGGTTGAGATTTTGATTCCCGCTGCAACCAAGATTTAAAAATTAAAAATATTCCAATCTGGTTTTAACTTAAGGCTTCATTAACATTTTTCTGGTTAGCTGGAAGATATTGCCACATAATAATTAGCTTACCAGGTTTTACTGTATACAATTAAGGTGTACTTAAATACCAAAATCAACGTATCCTAATCGATGTATCAAATCTCATAGCCGCATCTACCATCTTTCCATCGTTAAACTAAATTAATTTGTTCTTGTATTATTTTTAATCTATCATACAAGAAGATTACAAAATACAAATCTCATACAACATCTTTCTGGTTGGCTGGAAGAGAATGCCACATGGCAATAAACTCGCCAGGTGAAATAAAAAAAGATTAAAGACCATGACGATGATATTTTATATTACAATTTCATTGCATAACACATCGATCAATAAGTCCCGGGACTAACTACTAAAACAACATTTGTTTGCCAAAATTCTTCTTTATTCATCAGCATAGTCTCTTTCAAGAGCGATACATTCCTTCCAACGCTTTCCTAACTTTTCTATGCCAGCCGTGTAGAACGATTTATCTTTGGTTTCAAAATAGGCGTTAGTTTCGGCAATCACTTCTTCATTGGAGCCAAATCTCTTTCCCTGGAGCATCTTTTTGAGGTCTGCGAACAGCCAATAGTCGCTGGGGGCTAAATCTGGAGAATACGGTGGGTGCGGAAGCAATTCGAAGTTCAACTCTTGCAATTTGGCCATCGTTACCATCAACTTGTGACACGGTGCATTGTCCTGATGAAAGAGAACTTTTTTTGCAATTTCTGCATTCAAACGCTGCAATAACGCTATGTAATAGTCCAAATAATGGTATATCTTAAGGGATTTATTGCTATGTGGCATTTTTTTTCAATCAACCAAAAATAAGTACATATTATAACAAACCTAACATGAAAACTATACTGGATATATTTAAAAAAAAAGTCGGAATGATGTTATGATAGATGTGATACTGTGTCATTGAACGGTATGTCTCTAAGTGCGATATGGATGGCGTGTGCAGATTTAAGAAGCATTTGAAGACATCCCTTTTTGGAAAGTATTTTCAAAATTTATTAATATGTCTCTCTGCATATAACAATAAAAAAACTGCGTAATAGTACGTAGTTTTGCATTTTATTTCGTTGCGATTTAATGGATTTGGTCAAGTATAATTTCCAACAATTAATTATTTAATGAGATTTGATGCTCCAAGTATTTTCTAATACTGAACATTAATTCCATATTGCATTAAAAAAATCGTTAAGTGCACCATGGCATGTCCCTGTTGCATTTCCGTGTCCGCCAATACTGATTACAGTACATTCTCTTGTAATTGATATGCATTCTGTTCAAGGAAACCGCCTTTACGCTTCGTAAGAATACACTCCTTTTAAATATCCTGCAAAATTGCCGGGATGTTCACACTTAAAAGCATTTCAAACGTTGGCTCCCTTTTGCTGAAACGTCTAGCAATTTTCTTTACCACTGCATTGAGGCTATGTTCAACGGTAATGTAGTTTTCTGTTTTTCCATACCAAAGCAATGTACCAATTATGGGACAGTTTTGTTCAAAAGGAAAATAAATAAAACCAGTAGTCTTTTTCGGGTCGATTCGCGATTATTCGGGGTCGCATTCGATTATCCCGGAGCGCATTCGATTATCTGGGAGTGCATTCGATTTTCCGGAGTTGCATTCAATTATCCGAGATGACATTTACCGGATTGTGGATAAACTGGGGCAATAAAAATATCGTTTTTTTATACAAACATATATATCGTCACACCATGTCCTTTGCAGGGTAGGCATAGAGAAATAATCTCCAGATTTTTTTTTCATAACAAATCAAACTATTAGTTTATATGCTTTGCATAACTTTGGAAACTTTTATTGCCTCAATAAATCCGCAGTTCAGCTAAAGCGACTCCGTATAATTTCATCATTTTATTTACAAAAACGAGTATAGTAGTATTTCCCCTCATATCTGAATTGTCGATGCGGGAATACTGGAAAGCGTGACCGGAAGACACAATTGTCTTACATACATACATACTTACATACCATCTTGATATTTTCCTGTTGGGTTATGCAGAGAGGACATATCGCCAAATTTTCTGATCCTCGCATTAATCCTTCACCTTTTTCACATTGTTACACATTCTCATTCATTTTTCTGTGGTATTTATGCTATCGGCCTGATTTTTTTTATGAAAAACTGTTTCAGGAAAAAAAAACGAATCTGGAATAAACTGCTCGCTTAGTGTGAGTGCTAGCCGTTAGACCACGTATGCAAAAAACACATTAGAATACTCGTAGGCAGACGAGTTCCGTTTGCTACGCAGAATGTTTACGTATCATCTTATCTTCTCGTAAGGCTCCTTCTGTGTCTTTTACTCCTCACCTTTTCTTTTCTTAAAACTTTATTCACTTGATCCAACCACACTTTTTTCGGTCTTAATTTACCATGACAGCTACTTATATTTCAGTCCCATCAATCAAGTTTTCCTTCTTAGAACCATTTGAGATCGCACCAACTATCACTTGTGAAGAGACAAGAACTCATTTACCAGAATAAGCCTTTTTTTCAGCTACCATCGGGAATTGAACCCAAAGCTCCCGGATGGAAGTCATTCACCTTACCAACAATGTCGTTAAAGTCGTTTATTTAATTAAGTTAATAATATTCTTAATTTAATATTAATTAAATTGTTATTTGTTTTATCAAACACTGTTTATTCAACTTTTTTGTAATGGTACACCCCTACAGGTTTCAAGTTTTTTACCTCATCTTCAGAGGAGCACAAACAAAACTAAATTCTGTTTGAACTGGTACCGAGATATACGCTTCTAACGATTAACATTCGAGTTTAGGACTAGGGGTAAATAAATAATATATAATATTAATTAATTTGCATACACATATGTTACATATCATTACGCCATCTCCTTGTTGGGGTAGGCAGTGAGGACAGAACATCAGACTTTTCTATCATGACACACATTATAAGACTCCTCCACATCTATATCATCGTCGTCATTACTGCCAATCAGGTTCGATGTACTGCTGGATGAAGGTCTCCCCAAGTTGAGTCCAAATAGTTCAATTTTATGCTCGTTGGAACCATGTGATGCTGCCATGTTTCCGGATTTCATCTATCCAGCGTACCTTCGGTCTTCTTTTGGGCCTCTTTATACATCTTGGGTACCATTGGATTATTTCGGATGCCCATCGGGAATCTGACATTCTGGCTAAGTGCCTGCCCTGCCCATTACCACTTCATTGCCTAACACTAATTTATTAAGTTTTCTACCTTTATGTTGCGCATCCTGGTGTTTCGTTTACGGTTTCTTTAAGTATATCCCAACATGCATCTTTTCATGCCCCTTTGTGCAGTCTGGAGCTTTTGTGTGTTCTTTGCTGTGAGCGTCCATGTCTCAGAGCCATACGTAAGTACTGGGAGAATACACTGGTTGCAGACCTTTTGTTTCTAAGAAATTAGGAGATTTATTTTCAATGTCGGTAAATAATACACATCGGGCTTAAAAAAGAGACTGTCGGCCATAATCGACTAACTTCGACTTTGTAGAGTCGCGACGGAACACGTGTATGAATGACAGAGACGACGCTCTTCAAAGCCAAAGATAGCCGGTTATGGCCGACATTCTCTCTCTTAAGCCCGATGTGTATTACTTACCGCCGGGTATTGTACCTTCTTTGATTTCTAAGATTTCTACTGCTCCTTTTTTCTAGATATCATTCACTCGAACCGACCAACCAACTTTCCTTAGTCTTCCTCCTCTTAAACACTTTCTACTCTCAATTGCAATATATTTATTTTATTAATTTTTCTTCTTGATATTACACCACATATTTTTGTTAGTTTTATATATTTTATTTCAAAACTGAAGTGGTAGCATGTCCCATTTTTGTCGTGCCAAGCTCTCACAAAACCATGTATTTTCCCTGCAGCCCGGCGAACGGAATGCGATTAAGCCCATGTAAGGTGCAGAACGGTGTGAGATGTGATATCGGCCAATACATCGTGATGCTCGCTCCAATATATTTTGTACCACGCCATAAACCCGTTAGCTGAAGCAAAACGGTAGGGGAAATGAGTGTAGAACATTGTGGTTGGGCTTTGAGAGAAACCTCTATAAAGGACGGAAGTGTACTGGAGAGAAGCAACAGGATATAGCCTGGCTGATCAAATATTTCCCGACTTAGTGGCATAGTTGGAAAAAAAGATTCGTCTCCAATTTGAGGGTGGAAAGTTCGAGAGTCACTTTAAGCCTTTTTTATATATATCAAGTAATTTGAAAGAAATTGAATCTGCATAATGATTAACGAAACAGATTTTACTGTATACAATAAAAAAATGTAATTTGTTTTATATAACAATGTTTAATCCACTTCAAGGTTTTCATATCATCATCAGGGGAGCACAAATAAGCCTGAATTCCGTTCAAACTGGTACCGACATACACACTTCTAACGGTGAACATTCAAGTTGGGGATTGTGGGGAAAGGAGGCAGGAGACAACTTCAGCAAGCAGTGGCGAGATTCAGGGGAATATATTTGTTTGCCAGGTGTTCACCCCGATGAACTGACTTAGAAATTATTAGGGCCTCTAATCTGTCCAATTTATTTCCGTTACTACTGATATGTAATAATTTGGCATCATCGATATAAAAAGTATGGTTTTCACGGTGATAATGATTAGCCATTTCAGAATAAATTACAGGATTTGTTAAGGCGGATTTCTGTTCACGAAATCTCTTTTCAAATGATCTTTCTGTCTTTCCTATATATAAATTATCCTATTATAAAATTATTCAAATGATCTTCCTATTTTTCCTACTAAGGATAATTTCTATATAGGAAAGACAGAAAGATCATTTGAAAAGAGTGAACACAAATCAACACATTGTTGTTGGGCGTCAAATCAACACGTAAAATCAAAGCAAATCAACACGTGAACACAAATCCGCCTTTACAAGTCCTCTCATTTATTATTAACTGATTAATCATTGTCACCATGAAAATTAAACATTTTCTATCGATGATGCCAAATCTTTACATATCAGTAGTAACAGAAATACAATTGGACAGATGAGGCTCTAGAAATCTCTAAGTCTGTGCATCGGGCTGAACATCTGGCAAATACATATATTACAAGAATCTCGCCGCTGCACACTGAAGATATCTCCTGTTTCCCTCCACCCACAATATCCAACCCGAATGTTTACCGTAAGAGGTATGTATGTCGGTACGAGTTTAAACACAATTAAGTCTTGTTTGCGCTTTTCTGATGCTGTGAAAACTTTGAAACCAGTAGGATTATACCGTTACATAAAGTAGAATAAACAGTGTTTCATAAAACAAATAACAATGTCTTTCGACCTCCACAATGTTAATGCCTTAATTATATATTATATAAAATAAAAATGTTAAATAGTACGCCCAATAAATTCAGCTATATTAAATATTACTTTCAATCCCGTACCGCTTATTTTATCCGTAATTTAAATATTTTTAATGTAAAGATAAAACGTCGTGTTCAAATATTGAATTATACCCAAACTCGCCATTTTGTGGATATGGAAACCGGTTCACTAGGTCAGGCCTTTGATTAAGTGGTTTCATTTCTTAATCAAGTATTTCATATACATTTCCAAAATATTAAAACACCCAGCTGAAATATTCATATTTTTTTATTAATTTTTTTATACGCAAACTCCAAATCAAGCGTTAACATATGTACATAATTCAAAATTAAGCATAATCTTTAAAACCATATCAAAATCATACATAACAACTCCTCACTACACACTTAACATCAGTCATTCACTCATATTCCTACGTGACCTAAAGGTGACCAAAAGGTCCCATTCCTTGATTTCCCCTGTGGCAGGGCCATATTTTAATACATTTTTGTGCCTTAAACCCTTCCTTCCCTGTGATGTGTAACTAGTACACATTACTTCTAAAAACTTTAATATCTTTATATATAACATATAATAAATACATGGTTCAGATTTTAGATATTCATTCGTAATACATTTACGCATTGAATGAAAAAATAATATTCATAATATAATTAGCACTTATCGGCCAAATCAGAGATATTTTGTGAAAAACGAAAATAAATTCACCAATTCATTCAAACGTGTGCCAGTGTGTGACATGGGTATATTCATTTAAAAAAAACCGCTATGGGTGAGAAGTGACGCTATTCACGTCTCACTTTCACTTTTCTTCGGTATATGGGAACGCAAGAAATAGAATATCAGTTAGCTCGCTTCAGTAGCTTGCGGGAATTCATTTGAGGTGGTCTCTTCGCCCATTTTGTGAACGTCGGCCGATGTTTTTTTAATGTTTTCAGTAATTTCATTTCAATTTTAATCACTTTTGACTTCAAATTTAATTAGTCTTAGCGATTGGCTATGAATATTGTTATTTTTCCAATTTTAAATCGCCCATTTTTACATGTGTATTGAATACGCCGCACTGGAACGGGCGGTTTTTTTAAGCGCAGGAAGGGAAAGGTTAAGGACGAATGTGAACTTAAGGCTTATATGTTGAAGAAATTAGATAAAGAAAACCTCTCTTCAATGGTTTGGACACTTAGAATAATGAATTAAGAATGATTTACAGATAGCTAATTATCTTATACTTAAGTCAGTTTCTCATTGAACGCCTTGGCCAGTCAAGTTATCATACTGGTCTATCAGATAGCTAATTCTCTTATACTCAAGTCAGTTTCTCATTGAACGCCTTGGCCAGTCAAGTTATCATACTAGTCTATCAGATAGCTAATTCTCTTATACTCAAGTCAGTTTCTCATTGAACGCCTTGGCCAGTCAAGTTATCATACTGGTCTATCAGATTCTCTTATACTCAAGCCAGTTTACAACGTATCTTATTTTTTTTTTTCATTTTAATAAAAGCACTAACACTATATTAAATGTGAAGATTCCGTTAATTTTGACTTAGTATATTCAAGAATTTAATGGAATGTCTCTATTGTTTGTAACAGAACTAGTCTGAAGAATGTAACCTTTGATACGAGCTGAACGGTAAGATTACTTCCTTCTTAATGGAGTATTTGCAGCCTCTGGGTAAATTGTTATTAACACAGCAAATGTCAAATGGCATGAGCTTGTTACGAAAACCAAACATTGTTCAAATAATATTTCTATCAAATAAATATGTTTTGCTGTATGAAACGATATTGAGATTAACTCAAAACATTGTGACGTCATAATACCCGTCGCTCAATTGAATCGGTAGTAAACAGTTTATTCGTCGTTGTGATGACGTTTATTTTAGAATACTCGTATTTCTGGTTAATTGATAATTAATAAAAACAAGGATTTATTGGTCGACAAAACTATTAACCATGACAGTTATTATAGTAAGTTTTTAATAAGTCCACTTGTTTTGTACATCCCATTTTTTTGTACATTTTCTCATAGTGTTATGTCATGTTTACATGAGCTTAGTACTTATCATTAGTACGTATCGTTTGTACTAAGCTGCTTTGTGACAAATGAGAAGAAATCGTTTACACGTTGGTATTAGGAAGAGGTATTAGTTGCACGACATCTGCCCGGAATGAACAACCGCCGCAGCAGCCTTGTTTTAAGAAATGTGTTCAAATACCAAAACAAAAACGAACACGTGCGCTCACTTGTCATTTCAATCTGTCACTAAACACTTGCCGCGGCTGTTTAGACGACTCTGCAAGCGACATGTGCTACGTTGAATTGTGGTGGGGGTAGCTGCTTATCGCTTAGTAAATAAGTCAGCCTCCTATTCACTTGCACTTGCCAGATTTACTAATGCTTAGTACTAATATGCTTGTTTACACGTGGATACAAGTGCGAGTGACCAGTGTAAGTGAGAAGTACTAATGACGAGTACTTAGCTGGTGTAAACATGGGATTACATATTTTTCCCTTAACCCTAAATAAGGGATGCATCAACAAAATAAATAAAAATAGTGTAAAAAGCTGGCTTTATATGACTTGGATTTTTTTGGCTATCTCTTCTTCTCTTCTTCCCATTCTTCCAGGCCTGTTGGCCTGTTATGGTCCTGCATCATCGTTTCCCTCTTGTGACATCGACTGCCAGCTGTCTTTCCATCTTTTGGGAGGTCGTCATGGAGGTCTGCTTGCTCGGGGCATACTGTTCCTGGCCATTCTTAAGGCTCTTGGTTCCGCCATTCTGGATACTTGTTCGTTCCAGAAACTTTGTCTGTCGTCCACACCTGACAATATCTTCAACTTCGCACATCCTTCGGATTTCTACGCTTCGTACTCTATGATGAAGGGTTTCTGCCAGCGATACTCCTGAGTACCTTCATTTCGCTGGTTCGAAGGAGATTTTTGGTTCTGTCAGTGTCGGCTCTGGGCTCTATGCTGTATGTCATTATGGGGCGGACATAGGTATTGTATATCCTCACCTTGCTTTGGATGTTCATATATGTTTGCATGCAAATAACACTATCTGGCAAAACAAGTATGATAAATGAACATCCAAAACAAGGTGAGGTTATCTCATATATGTTTTTTTATAGATAGATCTTTGCTCCATTTATAGGTATGCTTATAGGTGTCGTTAAATACATGATCTTTTATATATGGGTTTCTTTTTTATTTGGTTTGTATGTCGGTA
Source organism: Odontocerum albicorne (assembly GCA_949825065.1). NCBI lineage: Eukaryota > Metazoa > Arthropoda > Insecta > Trichoptera > Odontoceridae > Odontocerum > Odontocerum albicorne. Next base: position 2,705,845 of record OX463860.1, on the reverse strand, counting down.
CTAGTACGAATAGAATTCCATCTTGTTTGTGCTCCCTGATGATGAGGTGAAAACCTGGAAATCGGTAGGGTTGTACCGTTACATAAAGTGGAATAAACAGTGTTTATAAAACAAATTACTTATCTTATGTTTTGTTGTTTGTCTTATTGTTCATGTGTTCAATACATTTACTTGTCATCTAAATAAATAAATAAAGAGAGATAATAAATAAAATGTAATGCCATAAAATAAATTCGAATAAATTCAGTCAATATCGAGTGAAAATATTGATGCGAAATATCGTGCGGTGGACGTTTATGCTTTTATTAGTGAATCTAAATGGAGCGGGGGGGGAAATTTATTGGTTTGTTTGAAATAATTAATGCATATTCAATTTGACAGCTGACATTTTGTGATGACGCTTTAACGCCTGAATTGTATACAAAATTTATACATAACTGTAATTTATTGCGAAATAACAGTCGTTGTATATGTAGATACGAAATTTTGGAAGCAAAAATCACAATAACAAACAACTGAATGGCGTTTTGGTAATGAGGTACATGTCATCAATGGCTTATTTGTCAGTTTGAAGTTTTGCAACACTTGTATTCCTGAAATATAGAGCTCAGGTAAATTTTAAAGGTAAACTTTGAATACTAAATAATTTATGTATTCAAAGTTTACCTTTAAAATTTACTTGATGTCTGTATTTCAGGAATACAAGTGTTGCAAAACTTCAGACTGACAAATAAGTCATTGATGACATTTACCTCTTTACCAAAACGCCATTAAATTTTTACTTGAATATATTTTGTAAGGTAAGTTTAAAAATATATTTTATTCTAAATATTAATTTAATTTTTTTTTAATACCAGATCATAAAATAAATGGGAGTAAAGATCATTAAAAAGGACGACTCAAGCGGTCAGCAAACATTTTTTATAAAGGGTCAAATAATAAATATTTGAGGCTCTGTGGGCCAAAAGGTTAACTCATGGATATTTATGTTTGTATGTTTACTTAAATATCAAGAATAAAAAATTCTCACAGATTCGTTGAACAAAATTAAACGTAATAATAATAAATAGTTTGAAAAAAGCTACAATTGTTTGAAATATGGTTCTATTAATAAGTAAAATGGGAAAGCTTTTTTTTTTCAATAACATTTCACAAAATTAGGGTTCAAAGTAAGTACTCCCTATCATCAACACCAATTGATGATAGGTTAATACTGATTTGTATTGAGATCGAACGTATTTTATCTTTAATAATATTTTTTCACACAGATACAGATAATCGTGGTGGCTGCTAAACACAAATAAAAGGTCTTCCAAATTGAGCGGTTTTTCTAATTCCATTTTTTTTTAAATTCTTGAATAAAACACACAATTTGCTTTGATTCCAAAAAAACTTTTTATTGGTCATTGAAGTATAATGTGTGACATTTAAACACAAAAACAATTTCCGCGAAATGCCCACCTTTTGTAGCTCCACAGATGTCCACTCTTATGTCAAAATTTTCGATGACATTTTGGCGTCATTGCGGTTCTTACTCACCAATAACGCGAATAATTTCGTCCTTCAGCTCAGGAATTGATCGGGGGTCATTCTTCTAGACCTAGTTTTTCACGTAACCCCAGAGAAAATAGTACAACGGTGTCAGATCACATGATCTTGGTGGCCAATTAGCATCACCGTTTCCGGAGATTACAATACATAAAATAATTGAACAATTTGAACGTGTTGTTGTATTGTATACGACTCCATTTTTATAAATGTCATGCATTACACTTCTCAAATAATCACAAAACCCAGGCAAGTTTGCGACGCCATCTGTGTATTTATCGAAGAATTAAAAAAAAACCGCTCAAATCGAAATACCCTTTATGAATCCCCGAGTATTTTATCTTAACTGATCATATTCAAGGCTTTGAAGACATGTAAAAAACTGTGTATGATTCTTTTTTTCTAATTTACTTTTAATCATGTCATCACTTTGTAGATTAATCACTTCCAATTGATGGTAAGGCAGTAGTTCTTCAATTAAATAGTCAAATGGATTTTGAAATATCTCCTGCACTTTCAAATGAAATTTCAAACAATTTGAAATTTTAAAATCCATTCTTAGCTCGCAGACCGTACAAAAAGAGGCAGCTGGCAGTCTTGGCCCGCGAGCCATAGTTTGTCTACCACTGGTCTAGTCGTTAAGAGGCACGATTTGGGAATTTTGTGATCTATACCTTGTGGTTCAAAATACAATGTTTTTTTTTGTAACTATGCTTGCACACGCTGAGTGCATGTTTAAGTGTTTTCTTTATTTTACGTATTGTTTCCAACATGTGCAATGATGAAACACGAGTTGTGTACCTTTACCAGTGGTCCTAAAGCCCTTTTATATGTCTGAATCATCAATTCAGATATATTGAAGGGTACTATACAAATGATGAACAAGAAATGAAAAAAATAGACATTTTTAACTTTATGTATGCTACAATTCGGCCCAAAAAAGGGCTAAAAATTTTAATATTAGGTTAGTTTGACTTCTTTTGGAAAAAAAATATTTTGGGCGAGAAATTTTTGTATACGAGTACATACAAACGCGTCTATTTCCTGTCAGGGTAGATAAAGTTGACAGGGCGCCAGTCTTTCCTTTCTTGAAACATATATTTTGTATGTTTCACATTTTTACAACTCTGAAACCATTTACACTTGCTCCATCATTGGCATGTTTTAAAAAGCAATTGATACTCTAAATTTCAAGAAAGCGACGTTAAGTGTTTCATTCCCAATTTTCCTTTCCCTTCCACCATCCGTTTCTTTTTCCTTTGATGGATAATATCTTTAATTCATTTTAATTAAATATATATCGTTCATGAATTTGTACAAATAATTCTTTTTTTTTTGTTTGTTAGGGCCTTTGATTACTTGATCTTGTCCTGCCCAAGTTAGTATTTTATGTGTGGTAAACGTGTACGTATAACTTTTTGATATTTCTTTGGTATATGATTCATGTAAATATTTTTAATATTTGTAACAGGTTGTATTTCTATTAATGCTTTTAAAAATATTTTTAATAGGTTGTATTTATATTCATGCACTTCAAAATATTTGTAAAAAGTTGTATTTATATTCATGCGCTTAAAAATATTTGTAACAGGTTGTATTTATATTCATGCGCTTAAAAATATTTGTAACAGGTTGTATTTATATTCATGCGCTTAAAAATATTTGTAACAGGTTGTATTTAAATTCATGCACTTAAAAATATTTGTAACGGGTTGTATTTTTATTCATGCGCTTAAATACGAGGCATATCCAGAAAGTAAGTGTACTGAATTTTTGTATGTTAAATTTTTTTTTATTTAAACAAAAAAATTACGTGGTTACCGTAGTACATATATAGGCTATTTTTCGACATAGTCGCCATTCCTCTCAATGCAGGTGGTGAAGCGGGTTATCAACTTTTTGATGCCTTCCTCGAAGTAGTTTCCCGCCAACCCTTCCGTCCACTTCTCCACCTCCTCATTTACCTCCTCGTCGGTTGAAAACCTTTTCCCACCCATATGCAGCTTCAGGGAGGTAAAGAGATAGAAATCTGAAGGTGCTAGGTCAGGGGAATGCGCGGGATGGTTCAGGACATTCTATTTAAACGAGGCGCGCAGTTCCTTCGTGGCGTTGGCCATGTGTGGTCTGGCATTGTCGTGCAGCAAGCAGACTCCCTTTGTCAGCATGCTTCTCCTCTTGTTCAGAATCGCCCTCCGCAATTTTTTAGGGTCTCACAGTATCTTGCAGAGTTGATGGTCTCCCCTTGAGGCATATATTCAATTAAAATTATGCCTTGACAGTCCCAAAACACGGATGCCATAATTTTCTTGGCTGAAATTGTGGTTTTGAACTTTTAGGCGGAGGGTGAAGAGGTGTGACGGGACCGTTTTTAAACTCGCGACACCACTTGTACACACTCGTACAATTCATAGCTTTATAATACAATTCATAGCATAGACACTTCTCAACGTACTGACTTCGAACCGGTCTCGTTGCGGAAAGGAAGGGTCAGGCTACACGGAAGTGTAGCCAACATGTCGAAAATAAAATCCATCCGGTCGTGAGAGCCTCAGTACACTTACTTTCTGGATACGCATAGTATATTTGTAACAGGTTGTATTTATATTCATGCTCTTCTAAATATTAATTTGAGTATAACTCTTTGAAGTTTTTTAATGTTGATTTAAGACCTTGTGTTATAATAAGATTAAAATAAAACCATAAAGAATTTTTTTTTAAGATTTCAACTGGAATCGAACCTGCGAACCCCAGATCCGGTGACACGTATCTTACCAACAAGACCTGCATTGACGCGTTAAATTAATGACCTCGACAAGGTTGCATTGACGCGTTAAATTAATGACCTCGACAAGGTTGCATTGACGCGTTAAATTAATGACCTCGACAAGGTTGCATTGACGCGTTAAATTAATGACCTCGACAAGGTTGCATTGACGCGTTAAATTAATGACCTTATAAAACATTTTCAGTTCTGTGTTTTCAATGGATCTGGATCAGAATAAATAATGCATTACATTCAGATTTCTGATTTATTTAATAGTTAAATTGAATCATAAACTTACTTTTAAATTTATTGGTGGAGTAACTGTAACATTCGACAAAATTTAAATAAAGATAAGCCTTTAGCCTAGGATTATCGCTATAATTAATCTGAATCCATCAAATCCCTTTAATGCTCAGATATCGCTGAATAACGATCATATCATTTGCAAATTTGTTGTGATGACCATAAATACCGCCATCCACTCAGACGGAATAATTTAAACTGGGTGATCAATATTTATTTGGCTTGTTGTTTATATATATTTTCAATATTTACATGTTCTGCATGAGTTCTACAAAGTTTTATTTGTTAAAATAACTCCAGCGTGACTTTGTGGAACTCCAAAATCTATATTTATTTTACACATGACAAGAAATAAACATAATTTGCGAAAAAAACAACAGGCGAAAAAAACAACAGGAATTTTAGACTGATGTGTTGAATAAGGAGAATAAGAGGTGTTGAGTAAAATTATCACCCTGAGATAGTTTTGGACATTTAGAATATAATAAAGAAATATTAACAAAACGTGGATTTGAAAAGAAAGCGTGGTAGAGAAAGGCTAAAGAAAAGATAACGGTTAGATCAAATGAATTATATTTTGACAGAAGAAAACGTAGAAAGTCATAGAAATTGTGCTATTTGTATGAGAATCTGTATGAATGTAAAAGAGGGGAAGAAATCTTTCAAGGTAGGATAGCTTGACGTTCTGTCATCTTTGCTTACCCAGAAATATATGGTGTATTTTTATTGTTTTTATTTTTTTATTTTATACATGACAATAAATAAATATAATTTGCGAAAAAATAACAGGTAATTTAATTTGGACACACTATTTTAATGGATCTGGATTTGTTGCCTTTCATTTGTCGTGTCTTCAGTAAACTAGGCTTTTGCCTGTATCTCACTGAGGACATATAGCATGAAAAAATAAATCGATACTTCTTTCCGATTTTCGATTATATAATACCCCGTTGCACATTCTCATCAACCTGACAAACAGTGACACTCAATTACATATGTATACATCACGCGAAATCAAATTCCTCACATTTCATCACTCCAGACAGACCAAAACGTTTATCCCACTGCTCCGCCACTTTGTATTGTGCCTTCTATTATTCTCGATACGAGTAATGAGGATTCATTCATTCAGACAGTACAATCTGGTAGATAATAAACCACCAAATAATATAGGTGTTCCTTCCATAATTTTTCAATTTTTGGGTCAAGATTTAGGTATTGCTTTCGCAATAAACCGGGGTCATTCAAATTGAAGAAAGTCTCAATAAAGGAGGTAGAAATATGTGTTGCGGGAATAAATGTTATGACTGGAATAACAAATAATGTATTATTTAATATTCTTAGATCATTTATCAAAGGTTTAAGCTTTAACTTTGTGGAACTCTATATTATTATTTTTATTGTTATTGCACTAATAATCTTATAACTTAGTTATTCTACTGATCAACAAAAAAAAATTATTTTTCTACTAAATAACAACAAATTATTTTGATATTCAATTTCTTCGTAATTCCACCAAAGAACATTTAATTACTCTGTTATTCCACTTTATTACAATAAATTAATTAGTTTGAAATCAAATTCCTTTGTTATCCTCTAAATAACAATAAGAAACTTTTAGATTTCTTTGTTCTATTCCACTAAGCAATATTAAATTAATTCGTTATTAAATTACTTTGTTATTCCACTTAATAATAATGAATTGTTACAATATTAAATCGTTTCTTTATTCCATTTAATGACAATAAATAATTTTAATATTTAATTACTTTCTAATTCCAATAAATAACAATGAATTAATTTTATATTGAATAATCTAGTTATTCCACTAAATAATAACAAATAAATTTGTATCTTTTTTATTTTTGCACTCAACGACAGTAAATTACTCTAATATTCCATTAAATCATAAGTAATTACTAGATTCCAACAAAAAAGAGTACATATATATGTTATTTAATTTACAGTAATTTTATAATTTAATATTCTGAGGTAATTTTGTATACAATTTGAACGAGAAGAAATAAAGCCAATGGGGAACAAAAAACAAAAGACTTATCGACAGTATCTTCCTGTCGAAGCTTTAAAAATCACTTTTCGTTCGTTAGAAAAATAAACATTACATTTTATTTTCTTTTTCAAGTCGATTTTCTCTCACGGTTTTCTAAAAGGACAAACAAATTAGTATATTTGACGCCAATTTTGTGGGTTTCCTCCCTTAAACCGCTGGAATAATCGTAAACCGAGTTTTTTCATTAGAGCTCTAAATGTAAATCCCAAACGAATTTCAGACTTGCAAACACATAATGCGGTAAACATTCAACAAGTTATAATTTACACAGTTAGAATTCATTCTGTTGGCTCTGCAAACTAATTTTGAATTCTGGAAGGCTGTTTTACAACACTTTAGGGGCAAGTCGGGACTTCAAATTGTCGAGGGTAATTTTTGAATTGGGCTAATTTGATGTTTCATTATTAAAAATATAAATTTTTTTAAACCTTTTTTTGTTATATAAAAAGTGGAACGTCAAAATAATTTTGCAGAATTTTTAAATTCAATTTGACACATTAAAATATATACACAATCACGCCATTTCTCTAGTGGAGTAGACAGAGAGGACACGTACTGTCATGACACACTTCATTCGTGTCATCTCTTAATCCATACATCTTCTCATTGTTTTGTAACACACTATCTATCAATCTTACGGGTATAATAACTCATTCACTCATTCATTCAAAGGAAAACTGTATATAGCGCAAAAAAAGTCTTCTCAAGGGCGCTCTATCTCGGAACTCGAGAGCATTTTGATTATACAAGGCTTGTGACGAAGTGGTCTTCTAACTTAATCCCAAGTTTCATATTTTGTCTTTAAAACTAAAACAGTCAAACGTCATTTGTTGCCTAGTTGATTAGACGCTTGAATTTTGGGTTTGATTCCTGATGGTACCAGAAAAAAAAAAGATTCCTTGTCTGTATGAAGAGTACTTCTGCTAACAATGTTCATGCGCACTAAATGCGTGCGAATGTTGTTGTCTCTTCCCATCCGGTAGTATAGTTAATTCTTCCGACCACGAACGAAAAGTTCCCTGCCTTTTCTAATGGTTTTAAGTGAGATTACTCGATTTATGGGGCTAACAACGTTTTCTCCCTTTCATGCTTTTTAATATATGGGATAAGTTAAAATGTGCGGTATAAATGAATTAAAGTTTTGCTGAACATTCAATATTTTGTCTTTAAAACTAAAACAGTCAAACTACACAATTTAACTCTTTAAGACAAAACAAGAGGAGACCACAGGCTAGATGGTCGGACGATATAAGAAGGGCCGCAGGGGTGAAGTGGATGCTGTGTGCCCGAGATAGGGAGTCGTGGAAGACCGAAGGGGAGGCCTATATACAAGGATGGATCTAGAACGGTTGAAGAAGAAGAAGAAGACAATATAAACCTGAAGAAACCGTATAACCAATTTGTATATCAAAGGAGAGCTTACTATCAAAACAAGCACCAAGAAACTTGATGCATCGACGTACAAATTTTATTTTTTTAAGACTATAGAAACCTAAAGAAACTGTATAACAAATTTGTCTATCAAAGGAGAGCTTACTATTGAAACAATCACCAAGAAATTTGTTTCTGTGTTTTGGAAAAATGCTATCACCCATAATCCATAACGCATGTGTTGTCTTCGCGGTGAAGTTACATAGAAAAAAATTAACTTTAATTTATTTTTTGTTATCCAATTCGATACTTGGATAATGCAGTTAGAACTATCTTGTTTTAGAACATGTTTTCCACTTATTCTATAATTTGTTTCTACCACATCATATCACATCAAAACCATATCCAAAAATTCTTCACCCCACACTCTACATTCTCATCAGTCATTCACATGTCTAAGTGGATACCTCTAAAAGGTTCTCACAACTCGTTTTCCCCCGATTTTCATTAAGTCATTTATTTCACCATCTATTCAAGCCTCCTTTCATAACTTCGCTAAGTATATTGAGTTAGAAGACTTTAGTTATTGTATATTATCATGTATAAACATAAATATTAGGCTAAGGTTTTAAGACGAATTATTGTCCAGTTTTTGTTTATGTATAAACTATAAGCAAAGTGTGTGTAAATTTAGACCTTAGTACGTTACATGGCTCTATCCATATCACCTTCAAACACAGGATCTACGCAAGAAGGGTTCCGCCAACGTGAGAAAAAGTAATATTCCAACTATAACCGAATACGGGGTATTATCCATTAGTTACAAAATCATAGTTTTTGCTGTATTTGATTACTTAACCATTTAAAATGAGGTTCTAGAGAAGGATGTTACGAATTTCATCGACAAAAAGGCGAACTAACGCCTCCATTCTCGAAGAACTAAGAAACAAGGGTGATGCAAGGGTGTAGGATGAAAAAAATCTAGTGCCCCCGTGGCTGGGCTCGCCCTATATAGGTGCCCAGACCTTTTGATGGTGTGGCGGTCGTCGCGGAATATTGTCGCATACATACGGTCAATGACCGATGAAACGACCTTCGGATTCCTCGATAAATTATAGTAAACAGTCCGAAGGTCACATGCCGGCCATTGACGCCGGCCGAGCGACCGCACCACACGCCAGAGAGAGAGAACGCACCACGGGTATCTCACCAGTTCCGTATTTAGATGAATACCTACATACGACAATAACCGTTTCTGCATTCACAGAAGCGAGACGTAAGCATATCGCGAGCGCACTCTCGCGCACATTCCAAAAATATATAAATACCTACGTTACTAATAAAATTGGACAGACTCTCTCTTTCCGCATTGCGATCTAACGTGTTTTATTATTTATCAACAAATCATCATCATCTCTTCCAATAAGAACCCTTCTGCTAAAATGGCTTCTTTTTTTAATGTATTCTTTGCAATTTATGTATTCTTGAAGTATATTTAAATATATTATGTACATACTGTGTTGTTGTCATTAAACCTATATTTATTTATTTATTTATAAAAACATTGTCGACAATGTGCCATCGACGGATCCTTCGACTCTTTGGGCATATTGTTCTTCGCCAAGAATAAAGCTTGGAGAGGTTTGTGGTTACTAAAGCCGTGGAAAGACGGTACATAAGAAGAATCCCAATGTGTTGGACTGACCTAGCGGGAGACGCAACTGAACTACCCTTAACAACTGCCTTTTGGGCCGCGGAGTGCAGGGATGGATGGAGAGGAGTCACCAGAGGCTATCATGGAAGACATGACGTTCATTCATGAACTATACGACATGATGACGATTGGTTAAGAAATCGATTTCCTAACCTTTTTAAGACCAATAGCCCCTTTTCATTAATTTAAAGGACTACTAATACTAAATTCTTCTCACATTCCCTCTAGCCTGGGACATGAATCCACTATTATTGAAAATATGTGTGTCATTTACGTGCAGTACATATAAAAAGATGTTTAATGAAGCCTTAAGAGAAAACCAGGCTGAAAATATTTTATTTAAAATAAAATGGGTTCAAGCGGGAATTGAGTCTGCAAGTTCCGGGTCGAAAGACAAGCATCTAACCAACTAGCCCACGGAGGTCGTCAAATGCCTTGAAGTGTCTAGGGATAAGTCAAACCTCTTATAAAAAAATTGATATTTTAGCTCTCGCAATATAGACAAAGTAAAATAAAAACATTCAATAATACGAAAATTTTGATAAATTAATTTTTTTCAAAGAAAAGAAAGTCCTTTGAAAAAAGATTTCGTGAACGCAAATTCATCTTAACCAATCTTCTAATTAATTCTGAAAGGGCTAATCAATGTTATAGAAAATTTCACATATTTTCTTTCGATGATGTGTATCGATAATTGCGGAAATAAATTGGATAAATTCGAGGCCTCGGAAATATCGTGGTTTGGAATATTTAATAAACATATACAATTCCAAGGTCTCACCACTGCTCGCCGAAGTCATAATTTGCCTCCCTTCACTCACAATTCATACTCCAAACTTTTATTGTTAGATGCGTTCAGTATGTCGGTGCCATCTCGAATATAATTTAGACTTGTTTGTGGTCCCCTGATGATGAAATGAAAACCTTAAAACCGGCAGGGCTATATTGTTATTCATAGTAAAAAAAAACAGTATTTTGTCAAACAAATAACAATGAAATAAAAATGTTTTTGATTGGAATTTTTATATTATTTATTTATACATGACAATAATTTATATAAATATATAATTTATTAACAAAAAAAACAAGAGAGAATTTAATCGGGACACACCATTTTCATGGATTTGGGTTTATTGTCTTTCATTTGTCATGCCTCCAGTAAGCTAGCTGTATCTTACTGAGGACATATAACACTGTATCTTATTGAGGACATAGAAAACTGCATCTTACTGAGGACATATAACACTGTATCTTACTGAGGACATATAACACTGCATCTTACTGAGAACATATAACACTGTATCTTACTGAGGACATATACCACTGTATCTTACTGAGGACATATAACACTGCATCTTATTGAGGACATATAATATAACACGGAAAAATAAGATGATTTTTTCCGATGTCGATTACATAATATCATATTATATATTCTCATTAACTTGATAAACAGTGAGATTCAATTACATATGTATATATCATGTGAATCAAACCCCGCATATTTTATCATTCCAGACAGACCAAAAGTTCATCCAACAATCCGCCGCTCAAGAGTTTATACAAACCTTTGCTACAAGTCATTCCTCCTGCAAGTCCAAGTTTTCAAACTCCTCACAATAACCATCACACTCCAATCCACTGCCTTAATTTTTGCCTTAATTGAATTTGACACCCAATTGTATATCATGAGAGCCAAATAGGTATCTTCGAGCAAAATATGTTTTAAATCTTGAGATGGTGAACATTTGACCAGTTCCCTTAAGTTTCATGTGTCTCTGCTGAGCTTTCATTTACTATTTTTCTTTATGATAGTACCAGGTAATGGATTTGGAGTGCACATAAGTTGGCTAAGTTAAGGACCCGATACCACTGCTTAGCAGTGCGAGAAGAATCCTGGCTGATATTTTTTATAACCAATAAGCTAACTAGAATCACACCCTCATTATGTAACAGGAGAAATCTGTGCAAAGTGGATAAAAACAACTCTCAGAAGAGCTCCGCTGTAGGATAGTGGGCAAAAAGTGTATTAATATTTTTTTATAATTAGCTTTTGGGAAACCTGCTGTATATAATTCTGTGTTAAGGTGCATCCATCCTAAACCGATATACTGCAGGAAAATTGTTTCTCTAGTTTGGTTGTTTTTTTACATATGTGAAAGTAGCGGCCCTGGTCACGTTACAAGACAAGTTTAAGTCGTAAACTAACTAATTGTAAAGTTTCTCACTTAAACTAGATTAAATTCGTGTCTTAGGACTTCCATTCATTCATGTATATAGCCTCCGACACAGCCTCCGAAACCTAAGTAAACTCCAACAGAACACCAATACGCGTATCTATCTGTTACGAGTACACACAGCATTCATTCTTTGGTATACAAGAGTAATTAGATCGGAAAGATAATATTCAAATAGTGAAGATTAATTTTCGTTTTCTTACTTATTACGTTTTCTTACTTATTACGTTTTCTTACTTATTACGTTTTCTTACTTATTACGTTTTCTTACTTATTACGTTTTCTTACTTCTAACGTTTTCTTACTTATTACGTTTTCTTACTTATTACGTTTTCTTACTTATTACGTTTTTTTACTTATTACGTTTTCTTATTTATTACGTTTATCTATCTAATAACTGTGCAGACCAAATGTTCTCTGAGAAAAAAAAACAGTTAACAATTTGTGGTTAAGTTACAACGAATTTTAACTAACTTTGAGTACAACAAACTAACTTCCATGACTTAGCTGGCAAAAGACTTGATTTTCACCTGAAGGTTTCAGGCTCGATTACCGATTGTACGAAAAACATATTTAAAAGGCTTCAGCTGTAAAGAAGTTTGTTTTGTAACAATACTGCATTTATTTTTACCAAACAATTTATATTGTACTATACTGTAGTTGTCTGTCCATTTGATGTGGAATTGCCAACAGAACGCGAGTATTTTTTTACTATTGTAAAAGACTCGATAGCTCAGGTTGAAGACTTAATTGTCTCCCGGCCACGCTATTTATTAACTTAACAAAAAAATTATATGATGTACTAAAATAATTTTATTTTAGTGTCATATTTGAAATGTGAGATTGAAACGTTGATTAAAAAATCTGAAATTAATGAAATCAATGCTTTAGAAATGCATATTAAATGAAGTGACAATACATTTGTCTTCAGTGAGATACAGGCAAAAGCCTAGTTTACTGGGGACACAACAAATGAAAGGCAACACACCCCATTCCACTAAAATTGTGTGTTCGAATTGAATTTACTGTTGTTTTTTCGCAAATGATGTATATTTCTTGTCATGTGTAAAAATAAATAAATTAAAAAATAAATGACAATATGGAAAGAAGAGATAAGGGATGTGAATTTAAATGCATTAAGTAGGGTGACGAAGAGTATTCTGAGATGTTTGAGCATGTAGAACGAATGAATAAAAAAAAATTCAATATTACAAATATAAAGTAACACAATGAGTAGAATGTATGGTAGAAGAAGACCGTAAAATGTGTGGTTGGATCAATTAGATTATATTTTAAATAAATGATATGTATATGGTTAGATAAATCGTTTGAGTTATATGAAAATGTGAAATATGTGTGTCACGATAGAAAAGTTTGGCTCTCTGTTCTCTCCACCTACCACGACAGGAAAACGGCGTTATAATATTGTCTATTTGTAAGTTTATATAATAAATACTCGCTCTAAAGTTAAACCACTTTGAAACTGATCCTTAAAGTGGTGTGTTTTTTCACGTTTGAATTTTGTGGAACATTAATCTGATTTCACTTTTAAAAGCCTGCCAATACTCAAGGGAAATTATTCGGGGAATATCTAAAATCAAACACTGAATTGAAAATTAAAGAAACTGTATCTTATAATAAATATAGTGCTAATCCCCATAGAAACCGTTTTACTCTATGTAGAAGCCGAGATATTTAAATTTAGGCACGGTATCAGGTAAATGATCTTCAAATGTCGAAGGTTTTTCTATTTACCATAAATTTCCGCCGTCTTAGTTAATCCGCTAAGATTTTTCTCTGTGTATTTTCATCTCAAAGGCGTAGATAAGGCAGGGATATGTCAAGTGGGAGTATAAAAAATGTATTACACGTGGGTGACAAATCCTTAAAAAAACCAGCTCTTTTATATTCATGGTACATTGTGAACAATATATTTTTAATGGAACATTGGTTTACAATGTATAAGTAGGCAATTTTTTATTTATTTTATTATAATCATCTTCCTTCTTAATCTCTGTTGGAATAAGTATGGATAATAAATCTCTACTTCATTCTATTCTAGCTCACATCTTTCCCTTCTGCCAAGTCCATACCCAATAAACTTTATTAATGAAGACGCTGCGCAGGGATGTGAACTCTTCAATTTTTTTAGTCGCATCCCCTTTCAAAATGACCGGTGGTTTGTAGGATGGCCTTCTGAAGCAGTTCAATTTCGAAGGGTGGGAATATATAAATGAACTGTTGCATGCTAATGCCATAGTAATTTCAATGGAGAAAGAAAATTAACTACACCTTGTGATAAGTGAACTATGCGCGAAGTACGAATTAATAGACTTGAGAAAGATTTTTGCAAACCCAGAGATTTTTGCATATCACCTTAAAATGATGAAATGAAAAGTAAATACGACATTCTTGGGAATAATGAAAGACTGGAAGAATGTGATACACGCTTCTTCTTGCAATGTATGTTTTCAGCGGTGGGGCCGGTGAGTTTGCTGGTGTATAATGGATCACTTACTTATAAAAAGGAACGGCAGGAGATCCCCGACACGCTTCGTTTTAATTGAGTTGACGTTGGATTGGCGAGAGGATCTTCGACTACGACGGCCAGCAACGACGATGTTCTCAGACGATGGAAAGGTGAAACGAGATACAACATACCTAGATATATATTCAAACTAAGCATTGATGCATATGAGTGAAACGTGGACTAAAAAAATATATTTAGGACCCACATTACGGGATCTAAAATATTTCTGATTTCATCTTCCCCTTAGAGAATTTTCATCGAGCCGCAACATAAATTTTCACTGTAGCTATATACATTTTAATAGCGAATAAAAAAAACGAGTAGATTTTTTTCTACAGCATTCGCAATGTCTTCTCCACGAGTTTGTCTCTTGAGTGGCGGCAGTCCTAGAAGTTCGTCTTTGGGATCTTGTGCCAACATATATCGGACAAAGAGTAATACTTGTGTTGTGTCACTTATGTCACATGACTCATCGATTGCAATTGATATTGCAGAAGTTAGCTTAATGTCTTTGACATTTTGGCAGTTCTGGTGCCAACACGCAGGTAGAGAATATGCATTGCGATTGTGCCGTTTGTGTTCATTCGGCGGCCGTGTTCATGCTCATCTGATGAGGCTGCGGAGTGGAGATGAAGATGGAGTTGAAGAGTCGCTAATGCCTATGGATAGAGCCACATGCGGCTCGCGAGCCGCGTTTTGCCGACTCTTTGCAATCGTACAAGGAGTGAGAAAAATTCATAATTTGTGAAATGAACCCCCTTCCTGAATACCCTATTACATGTAACAATTTGTAAGGAACATTTGGAGATATATTTTACATGAGTTACCCATAGACAACCTAATTTCTCAGGAGTCCCTATAGAAATATTGCACTAAACATTACCCGCCTCTCTTTTAGATGACCCAGTTTTAGTATTCAGCAAACGGCTTCATAATTACTATGTTGTATTTCAATGGCTATTTAAAAAAAACAACATGACTTAAAGGGTTAAACGTTAATTAAGTTAATTCAATGTGAATGTTTAACTATAAAACTGCCTCAAAAAGCATTAACAATAAAACTAAAATATTAACCTAACCTATATCTTATCTCTTACAATAAAGCCTAACCATTAAAGTTCAAAGTAGCTTTGTAAGTTAAGATGTTATCCAAATACAGCCGCTTATTTTAACGTTTCAAGAATAACTTAGCCATATAAATGGGAATTAGAAGCTCCTCGATCCATCTCTTTCCTTAAGAACCTTCGAGACTTGGAAAAGCAGCACCGTGGAAGAGTTTTGGTTGCGTGATCTGCAGCAGTTAGTTCAAGACTCGAAGTAATATTGTTGTAATTGGAGGCAATTTGTTAATTTGTTCAACAACTTTGCTGGGAAGCGAAAGAGAAAAAGGTCTTTTTGGTAAGAAAGAATAGACATTAAATATTTTGTTCGAATGATAAATGAAAATACTTAATTACAAAATCCAAACTGTTATAAAAAAAGTCGAGGAATAATCTTTAAATCTGACAATCTTTTTAATAAAAAGAAGATTTGTAATATTGAAAAAAAAAAATTATAAAAGTTCAGAAACACCATTATTGACTTAAATACATGGTGGCCCATGAAAGGTTGAAGGATAACATTGCTGTACTGCGCTCACTGGCATCGTCGCACTGGCAGTGTGCGCCGTAGCTTCATACTGTTGAAACAATACCACTTGATTATCTTCGACCGCTGGGCGTAAAAAAAATCAAGCATTGTCTTATACAGATCCTCATTGATTCGTTCTAGCTGACCTTCCCCATTTTCAAAGAAATAGGGACCAAAAACTCTTTCAGCCACACCAAACAGTGCATTTTTGGGGATGCAATTGATGCTGGTGTAATTCTCCGAGATTCTCGCAGTTTTGTTTATTGATGTACCCGTTTACATGAAAATGGGCCTCATAACTCATTATCAAGTTACTGTTATCTATAGCCAGGTGTTGAAATCAAATGGCGTACATCATACGTAGCCATTTCAATTTTCAAGGAATGCTCTATAATTTATAATTTTTTTTAAAAAAGTAATGGCTTTTTTAAATCTTTCAGTCTTTCAGTGGCTACCCTAAGACATTTATCTTTATGCATCAAAAACACTTTTAATTTATCTGTAAATTCAGAGAGAAGATAAGGGTTGTCAAACAAGTTTTAACTGACCAGTGATACTAGAAACACTAAGGTTATATATCCCCGATACATATAGTTCTAAATACCAACTTGTAGAACGAATATCATGACTTATTACACTCAGTCATTAGTATAGAGATATTGAACTAACTCAGTGACACTGTGGATATATTCTCGGCACCACCTAGCAGTATGAGATAATGTATATGTAAGAGAAGAAAATTAGATTTCTTTGAACGTATAATGTGATAGTTTTATGAATAAAAAATGAGTTCATGCAGTGAGACTCTGGAATCAGTTACAAACAAATAAACGATTCGCTCCGTCCTTGGCATGCTTTAAGAAGCGACTAAAAAAACCCTTAATTTCTAGTCAGTAAAATAACGTGTTTCATTCCCGATTTTTCTTTTCGTTTCCTTTCCCCCATCCCTTCCTTTTCTTTTGATTGATATCTAACTTTATATGAAAAAGAATGTTCGGGTGATTTTCCGTCTTTGTGGGCATATGTTCACGTACATGTTTATGGATTTCGTGGGGATGAATAGTCATTTCAATGATTTATGCGACCACGTAACTTGCTTCATTTACTTTTGTCTGATTGGTTGAAAGAGATTGCTGCCTGGCAATTAACCCGCCAGATTGTATTTGCAATAAAAACGTTAAATAAATAAAAAGAAAATAAGATTTTAATGTTATTCGGTTCGAGTACATATATTTTAGTGCTCCACCGCCTTCGTGTTTTATCGATACACGTCGTTAGACAGTGTTTTTAATAAGTGTATATATTTTTAAATTATGTTTATTTAATATAAATATTTCTAAGTTATCGAAATAGGAGAAAAAATAATGAAATATAAATCCAAGTCAAATATTTTTTCAAGCATAAAAATATTGATATATTAAATTTTTCGAAAACCATAGCGCTGTTTAGAGAGAAAACTCTCCTTTAGGGCGCCCCTACTCGGGACTTGAACCCACTATTAGTAAAAAAATACACTATGTTACAAAAAATGTACAAGTTCAGGATAAGACAGTATTGGAAGTGACCATTAGAATGGATAGTTTCCTATATCTGCGTATACTTAAAAAAACATATTTCGTAAGAAAACTGCTGAAAACTTATCAAAGGAATACGAACTACAAATAAAACGTTATAGATTTTTTTATGTATGGTGGTAACACATTCGGCTTTAGGTGTTGTTTGTATAGTAAACTAATACAACAAGTTTGGTAACTACAGCAGCGCCCAAGCGAATGAGCGTAAAGAAAAATACAAGATTCTTGAACTTATATTGTAGGGCCAAAGAACAATAGTAATAGAAAAGACGTATCTTGTTGTTGAAGAACACATTGGAGAGGTTTCGTGGTAAAACCACTTCTTTTTTCAGAGCTGTTGCCTCAAACTCCAAGACCGCCATGACGATTGCCTGCTTCCAAAGATGAGAGAAACTTTAAAAAAGAACATTAAAAAAAAGTATTTATCTTAAAGAATAAAAAGGTACTTAAAAGGTCTTATATAAATAAAAAAAAAACACCTTTAATTTTATATTTCTTGCGTAAAAAAACCTTTTGAGCGTCGTGTTCCTTAATTCTCTCGGTAGAGATCATTATAAAATTGGAGCAACATTATGAAAATTTAAAAGAAATTTGATTGCGCGTATTAACTTTATAAAGGCACCTGTCAGCGACAGAAAAGGAAATTAATTCGTCTTTTAGAGTCTGCTTGTTATATTGTGAAAGTTCCAAGTCATTTTCCTGTTGAGTAAGATAATGCTATGCAGCCGTTGGGATGAAGGACTTAGTTGTTTTACGAAGGATAAACAAGATTAATTTGGTGACCTCAAACTGCCATTGGAATTAATTCATTTATAAAAGAATTAAATATAGCACATATAACAAGGACGAGATGACAAAATAGTGTTGACGAAGAGTGAAGATGAATTGTAAAAGTTGATAAATAAATTGTTTGAGAGATGAAAAGAGAAAGATCTGATAATGAATGCTGTAAAATCCTAAGTAATGGGTATAGAAAAGTGTGAAAGGAAAAGTTAGTGTGACGTATGGGTGAACAATTAAAATTTGTAGCGAATTGATGAAATTTGGTTCTTTGGTAGTATTTTCTCAGATTATGGAAGAGTTAAGAGAGGTAACGAATTATGTGTAGCCATGTTAAACAAAGCTAATGAGACTGTATTAAAATTTACTAAGTTGATAGTCTACAATAGTATTTTGGTGCCAACTTTGATGTGTGGAAGCGTAACGTAGACGCGGAAAAAACTGAGAGGATTGAGTAAATATTGTAGTAATGCGTGCATTGAGAAGAATACATGGAGAGACAATGAATAACAGAATACGGAATAAAGTGATAAAGGATGAATGTGAGCTTAAGGCTGATGTGTTAAGTAAGATGAAGAAGAGCACTCTGAGATGGTTTGGGCATATGAAACGAATGAAAGAACATTACAAAACAGATTAGTAGTGCTAATGTAAGTGGGAGGCGAATGAGGTGAGTACCAAGGAAAGCATGGTTGAATCAAGTCAGAGAAATCGTAGAAGTTGTAGGAGAATGTGTATGGATTTAAAAGAGGCCAATTATATGTGTGAGAGAAAAGTATGGCCCTCTGCATATCCCGACAGAGAAATGGCGTGATGTACGAGTATGTATGTAAAACTAGTTATTAATTAAGATGACTACTTTGAAATACTTGGGAGGATGAAATGATTGGTTTAATAAATGTTCACGTATACATACAAATCATCCCGTCGTGCCCCTTACGGGGTAGGCAGAAAGAACAGATATCCAAACTTTCCTATCAAAGCACACAACTCTCGCTTTCTCTACATTCATATATCTTGTCATACAAAGTCTTCCATCATTCATACATCTCCCTTTACCTTCTTTCAAAATCTGTTCCAGCCACGGCTCCACGCAAAACTTACACTTCTGTCTTAACATGCTCGCTTAGTCATTCTTCCATCATTCATTCTCTTCAGATGTCCAAACGAATATATCCTGTTTTCATCTTACTTTAACATCCATTTCATAAATAATATCCATAGTAAATGTGTGTTGTTTTAACCTTTCCTTTCCTGTGCTAAAAAAACAGCGCGTTCCGGTGCTGTGTATTCAATACACATGTAAAAATGAGCGATTTAAAATCGAAAAAAAAAAAAATATCTTTTCATGACAAATCGCTTAAATTAATTAAATATGAAGTCAAAAGTGGTAATAAATGAAATTTCATTGCTGAAAACATGAAAAAAACATCGGCCGACGTTCACAAAATGGGCAAAAAGACCTTAAACGAATGCCCACGAGCTACTGAAGCGAGCGAACTGAGATTCTATTTCTTGAGTTCCCATATACCGGAGTAGAGTGAGAATGAGACGTGAATAGCGTCACTTCTTCACCCATAGTGGTTTTTAAGAATAAATATACCTACGTCACACACTGACACACGTTTGATTGTATTAGTGAATTTATTCCCAAATTTGACAAAATATCTCCGATGTGGCCGATAAGTGCTAATTATTATTAGTATTATTATTTTCATTCAACGCGTAAATGTATTATGGAGGAAAATCTAAAATCTGAACCCAGTATTTATTATATTTATAGAGATATTAAAGTTTTTAGAAGGAATGTGTACTAGTTACACATCACAGGGAAGGAATGGTTAATAAATTCACAATGTTTATGCGACACTAGAAGATGATATCAGTTCTAGAAGACTGATTACCATTGATGATGACCAAATCAAGGTTTTGATCAATAATTACCAGCGTTATACGACACGAGAGATTGCTCAGGTACTGAAAATATAAAAAAAAAAAACGGCGCATACATTTGATTTAAAAACACGAAAAATATTTTCCGGATAACCCAATAAATGATTATTTATACGTTCTTCCAACTTTTTCTGTACGTTTCTATTATTTACTTTCCCCGCTAAACTTTCTTTCGTGTTAAATCAATTAGAAATAAATTAATTTCCCAAATTCAAAGTTTTTACAAGAAAAACACATAGAAATAATAATTTGAACCGTACGAAAATTGTATTTATTACCTAAAGGTTTATTCTCAAGATTTATAATTGAAAATTTCTGTCATCACTTTTGTCCCTATAAAATTTTAACCCTTTCGCTGCCGGCTGTTTTCCTAATTAAATACTAGATAAAAGTTTCTCAGCAAGTTTCGAAGTGCCCCAGTCTCATCCCACCACTGAAACACTTCGATTAATTTAATTTTATTACGCATAAAATATCCAACTAAAATATATATATATAAAAATCAAAAATTGTCCGTGGTCTTGTTTTAGTATTCACATCAAACAAGGGGATGCCTTCCGTTGAATTGCTGAAAGATATTTTTTTTATATAATATATCATTTATAGTTAAGGCATTCACACTGTGAAGGATTAAAGATATTGTAATTTGTTTTATCAAACACTGTTTATTCCACTTTTTGTAACGGTATAACCCTACCGGTTTCAAGGTTTTCCCATCATCATCAGGGAACACAAACAAGACTTCTTGTTCCATTACTAAAAAAGTTCAAAATACTTTAAATAAAAAAACAATGTTTAAAGGTGTCAATATCCAAGGACCGAACAAAAAGAGACAATCTGTGAAACAAGGGAACAGCGTTTGAAAATTTTGTTCTACGTATTGCCATTCTAAAAATATCAATGTATCTATAATCTGAATAGTTGCCAGTAACATAAAACTATGTATTGTAATTTGTTTCATCAAACACCGTTTATTCCACTTTTTGTAATGGTATAACCCTACCAGTTTCAAGGCTTTCACCTCATTATCAGGGGAGCACAAACAAATCTTGTTTGTGCTCCACTGATGATGAAGTGAAAGCTTTGAAACCAGTAGGGTTATACTGTTACAAAAAGTGGAATAAACAGTGTTTGATAAAACAAATTATAAATATATTGTTTTAAGTCAGCTGTTTTCCGATCAAATTACGTTCTCTACGAATATAAGAACGCTTCCTAATTAGTTAAAAAAAAAACTATTAGTTGAGTAGCAAAAATGTCGCTTAAAAGATTGTCATCTGATTATCTATTATAAAAGCTGCAGAAAATTTTTATTTCAGATTATTACTATATACGTTCACTACACACGTTCACTACACTTCACCTAAATTATGTTGCTATATCATGTTACTATATACGTTAACTACACAGGTACACTACACTCCACCTAAAATATATTGCTATGTCATATTACTATATGTGTACACTACACACGCACACTACACTCCACCTTAAGTATGTCATATTACTATATGTGTACACTACACTTCACATAAATTATGTTGCTATCTCATATTAATATATATATATGCTCACTACACACGTACACTACACTCCACCTAAAGTATGTCATATTACTATATGTGTACACTACGCTTCACATAAATTATGTTGCTATCTCATATTAATATATATGCTCAGTACACACGTACACTATACTCCACCTAAAGTATGTCATATTACTATATGTGTACACTACACTTCACATAAATTATGTTGCTATCTCATATTAATATATATGCTCACTACACACGTACACTACACTCCACCTAAAGTATGTCATATTACTATATGTGTACACTACACACGCACACTACACTCCACCTAAAGTATGTCATATTACTATATGTGTACACTACACTTCACATAAATTATGTTGCTATCTCATATTAATATATATATGCTCACTACACACGTACACTACACTCCACCTAAAGTATGTCATATTACTATATGTGTACACTACACCTCACATAAATTATGTTGCTATCTCATATTATATATGCTCAGTACACACGTACACTATACTCCACCTAAAGTATGTCATATTACTATATGTGTACACTACACTTCACATAAATTATGTTGCTATCTCATATTAATATATATGCTCACTACACACGTACACTACACTCCACCTAAAGTATGTCATATTACTATATGTGTACACTACACTTCACATAAATTATGTTGCTATCTCATATTAATATATATGCTCACTACACACGTACACTACACTCCACCTAAATGATGTCATATTACTATATGTGTACACTACACTTCACATAAATTATGTTGCTATCTCATATTAATATATATGCTCAGTACACACGTACACTACACTCCACCTAAAGTATGCCATATTACTATATGTGTACACTACACTTCACATAAATTATGTTGCTATCTCATATTACTATATATGCTCACTACACACGTACACTACACTCCAGCTAAAGTATGTTGCTATCTCATATTACTCTATATGTACACTACACTCCACCTAAAGTATCTCATATTGCTATCTCATATTAGATGATTTACAAAGGTTTCTTAATAGTTTGTCTTTCCATGGTTAGTCTTTTGCAGTTATCTTACCAAATTTATAAACATATGCAGTTGTGACGAAGTACCCAATCTATTGGCCGCAGTAATTTCTTTCACATTCTTACAATTAACTTATTTTTTTAAATCTGTCAATCTAAGAACTCTCAATTAAAAGTCAGTAATATAATGTGTTTTGTTCCCAATTTTGCTTTCTTCTCCACTATTCTTTCCTTTTCCTTTGATTAATGATATCTCAATTTTACTTTAATATGTCTAAGTCCATAAATTTCACAAATAATCTTGAATATATTATTTATAGTTAACGCATTAACATTGTGGAGGTATAAAGATATCGTATTTTTTTTTATCATACACTGTTTATTCCAAAAGTGGAATTAATAGTATTTGATAAAACAAATTACATTCATCTTAAATATTTTTTGCGACCATGTATGTTATATATCTTGCTTTCTTTTTTACTTTTGTCTGGATAGCTGGAAGAGATTGCCGCCTGGCATTAAACCCGCCAAAGTGTATTTACAATGAATGTTAAATAAATAATATTGGGTTCGAATCTTGAGTTAGAGCGCCCTTGAGGAGAGTCTGCTCTTCTCTATAAAGGGCTATCTATTAATTATAATTAATAGAGCGCCCTTTATAGAGAAGAGAAGACTCTCCTCAAAGGCGCTCTTACTCGAGATTCAAACCCATTATTATTTATTTATTTATTTAGCATTCATTGTAAATACACTTTGGCGGGTTTACTGCCGGGTGGCAAGATAATTATCTTTCATTAATTATCTTTTATTAATTATCTTTTACTAATTATCTTTTATTTATTATCTTTTATTAATTATCTTTTATTAATTATCTTTTACTAATTATCTTTTATTAATTATCTTTTATTAACTATCTTTTATTAATAATCTTTTATTATTATTATTTGACGTTTGTTCCGCTCTGCCTTCACTTACATATCTGTTTTTCATCAAATATCTAATTTTGCACAGGTAATTTGTGGATTGGGTCGTTTACGCATATATACCCATCCGATTGTCAAACTTCATTAATTCCCTTCACAATCACGTTTCGAAGATAAAGTTTGAAAAACGCTTTAAAGGATTTGGGAAAATATTTGTCTTCTTGAAAGTTTTAATGTCTCTCGAGGGGTTAAAGCAGTTGAAATCAGTATTTGAAATTAACCCTAATTGGTTGGGTACCTTATTTGTATGAAAAATATTTGAATTGATAATTAATGTCAACGCTAGCATCATAACTATTGTTTCCTTATTCTCTTTTCGGGTAAGAGTTGTTTTATTGCAGACACTAGGAAGAAGAAGAAGAAAAGATTGGCTGTAAATGAGGAAAGGCTGTAAATGAATAAATACTGAAAAAAGAGAAATATATATAGCTCTTCTTCTTGAAAGATTTTGTAAATATTATACAACTAAACCACTTTACAGGAAAGCATGAACAGAAATTTTCCAAAACCTTTATTTATATTTACGAAAAGCTCTTTTGGGCCTGAGTTCCAATTCGTATTCTTTATGTGTGATATATTTGAACATAACCTTATATACGAGTATAAAACAGTAAAAAAGAAGTATAAAGTATGGTATATTAGGTGTTAACATAAGTTGTGTCTGTTTTTTCCAAATTTAAAAATGAGCATCAAAAGTAAAACAAAATGGTAAAGGTTATACGTCATTCGAAAGAAAATTTTCTGCTCTACAAGATATTGTGTTTGCTTTTACGTTACAAATATTATTTTATTTGACTACAAGCCTTCAAAATGGAATGTCAAGTACACGAAAGTGAGCATTTTCGACACCTCCTTCTGTTCGCGTTTAGTCGAGGGAATAAAGCTGCCAAAGTTGCTCGCGATATTTGCGAAGTGTACGGTGAAGATGCTATGAATGTCGAATTGTCGAATATTGATTTTTGTCGTTTTCACTCAAAACATGTGGAACCCAAACGCCTAACTTTTGTACTTTTTCCATTGATTTAAGATGGCCGTATACAGTCATGTGACTACAATTCATCAGCTCAGCCAATTCTACGGTGTTTTGAAGGCGATCTTCATGAATAATGTGGTTTAAGCGGTCCTCTTTGAAGTCCACTGGTCACTTTCAGGTCGAAATTATCGTCTTTGAAACGCAAAAACCATCGACGAGCTGTCCTTTCATTTATATCATCTTCACCGTACACTTCGCAAATATCGCAAACAGCTTTGGCAGCTTTATTCCCTCGATCGAACGCGAACAGAAGGAGGTGTCAAAAATCGTCACTTTTGTATACTTAACATTCCATTTTGAATGCTTGTAATCAAATAAAATAATACATGTAACGTAAAAGCAAAGACAATATCTCATAGAGCAAAAAAATTTCTTTCGAACGACGTATAACCTTTACCATTTTGTTTTACATTTGGTGCTCATTTTTAAATTTGAAAAAAAAAAACGGACACAGCTTATGTTAACACCTAAAATATTGTGTTGCATTTCAAATGATTCTTTATTCAATATATCACGAGTTAGGCCATGTTCAGAGAAAAAGTTGAATGATTTGGTAGAAAAGAAGACAGGAATTCCATATGTACCTTATACTTAGTAAAAATACTTGTGTGTGCTTGTGTAGACAACTTGAAGTCAAGTGTTACCTACGCAGAAATCGAGAAATAATAGTTAGATATTCGAGTATTCAGACGATAACATATATTATAATACCGAATAGTCAAACGAATGAAATAATAAACATCCACTTGGTATTCTGAAGTCAGCTTTAATCAAAATTGAGCGATCTCGTGTGGAATATCAAATGAACAGTTCCCCTTGATGGATTCAAATAACTTCATAAATAATTCAACGCTTAAATATATTAATAAACACGGGTTTTACTTTAAAATTTACACCAGCACTTTTTTGTAATCATGGTAATGAATAGTTTTACTACCATATATAGTATTGAGGTTAAGATTGGTAATAAATGGTTTAACTACCATCTTTTGAGGTTAAGATTGGTAATAAATAGTTTAACTACCATCTTTTGAGGTTAAGATTGGTAATAAATAGTTTTACTTCCATCTATTGAGGTTAAGATTTAAAATAATTTATACAAGAGTTGGAGACCTCTTTATTAGATATATCATTCCTCTATCTTGATTCTCTCTCACGACATCTTGACTTTTTCTTACGACATTTTGACTCTATCTCACGACATCTTGAATCTCACTCATGGCATCGTGATTTTCTCTCGAGACATCTTGTCTCTCTCTCATGACATCTTGACTCCCTCACATGACATCTTGATTTTCTTTTACGACATCTTGACAATCTCACGTATTGTCTATGTATTTTAATGTAAAGGATAGATTTATGTATTGTTGAGTTTTCAAACATATGGGACTGAACATTTCTGATGTAAATTGATAGATGTAAATTTATAGCGGTAAGTGATCCTGTGTATCAGTGTCAAATGTGGTTTAAAAATTCGTTATCATGATACGTCGAGAATTAATTTATTTACCAATTTTATTGCAAACACGATCTGGCGTGCGTATTGCCTGGCGGCAATCTCTTCCAGCCAATCAGACAAAGGAAATGAAGCAAGTTACGTGTTCGCATAAATCACTCAAACGACTATCCATCCCCACGAAATCCATAAACACATACGTGAGCATATGCCCACGAACCCCACAAAGATGGACAATCACCCGAATATCCTTTTTACCTATAAAGTGATATTTTATCAATCAAAAAGAAAGGAAGGAATGGTGGAGAGGAAAGGAAAAAAAATGAGGAATGAGACATGTTATTTTACTGACTAGCAATTAAGAGTTTATCAGTCGCTTCTACAAGTATGCCAAGGATGGAGCAAGTTTTATATTGGTTTAATTTTACTCTGGCTTGGAAAAAAGATATCTTACCAATTAGGCCATTGACGTCGTTCTTTCCATTCAAATCAAATTTAAAAATTACTCACAAGAATCCATTTATTGTTCAATCATATAAAAAAAATACTTTTGTGTACGTACTCGAAGCATTAAACTCATCAAAATAATAAAATACTATCGTTAAACAATTTTAAATATCTTTGATAATGAAACAACCCTTTATTTTATTTTGTAAATAAATTCTAACACCCAGTCAGTAATAAGTTTAATTTAATCCCGTCTGCTAGTTTTGCTTTAAACCCCGTAATCAATTCAATAAACCTGTATTAATTGCCATTATTGCAAAAAAACGATTAAATATTTGTATAGGATTCGGCGAAGGTTTGCACATTTAAGACTTTATTGGGATTTATTTTAAGCTAAGGACGGGATAAATTAAAAGGGTAATTTATTCATCGTCTCGTCTGAGCTTTTCTAAGGCATTATCCAAAGTCGTGGCTTAGTTTGTTAGGCTAAATAGAATTATTTCAAGATTCAAAAAACTTTAATTCATATAAAAAATGTTATATTTATTTTTGTTATTGATGTTTAAATAAAAAAAACCTACATTGTTAAAAAAATCGAAAGACATACCAATTAAACGTAGAGTCCGACAAGGTTGTATTTTGTTACCTATGTTATTTAATCTGTACTCTGACATAGTTTTCAAAGAAGCACTATATAACTTGAATCTGGGAGTCAAAGTGAATGGTGTATGCGTCAATAACATCAGGTACGCAGATCATACGGTTGTTCTGGCGGACAGTATTGACGACCTTCAAACGCTTATAGATAGAATTAATGAAGTCAGTGTGAGGCTGGGGCTGAACATGAACGTGAGTAAAACTAAGTTCATGGTGTTTGGCCGGCAGGATCACGTCTTAGATAGAGAGAGTGAAAAAATTTAAATACCTCGGAAGTATCCTAGTGGACGACCTCGACCCAGAAACCGAAGTCAAGTGCAGAATTGAATCATCTCGTACGACTTTTAATAAAATGGGAAACGTATTCTGCGATGATAATCTAAACTTGAAACTTCGACAACGGTTAGTCAAATGCTACGTTTGGTCAGTGTTATTTTGCATGGAGTGGAATCATGGACCCTCAAAGTTGGTAGTATGAACCGAATGGAATCATTCGAAATGTGTATGCACCGGATAATGCTACGGATACCCTGGACGGATATGGTCAGCAACACAGGGGTTCTTCAAATAGCCAAAGTTGATAGAGAGTTGCTGACTAATATTAAAATCCAAAAGGTGTCCTACTTGGGCCATGCACTTAGAGGAGCAAAGTACAAATTACTGCACCTGATCATCCAACGCAAAATAGAAGGCCGAAGAGGTGTTGGCAGGAGGCAAACTCTCCTGGCTCCGCAATATACCATATTTGGACTGCCATAAGGAGCGTTGGATAGCTTTTTCGGGCTGCCGGGGACAAATATATCTACTCTCAAGTGATAATCAACGTTGGGGGGACTTGACATGACACTGAAAAGAAGAAGAATATTGTTAATTTTTGATTAATTCTTAATAATTTTGGATAACCGCCCTTTGTTCTGTGCCATATTGTTTTTATATTTGAGCTAATGAGGAGCTCAAACTGTAGATGCATAATCGAATTTGGTTCTAATTAAATAACTATATAAGTTTTGAAGGATATCGGTACAGTTAAATTCTCTTGATATTCTCATTATAAAACCGAGTAGTTTGTAACAGTGCGATATCAAAGGCGAGACATGGTTAACGAACGTGAGTCCGAAATCAAAGGTTATGCTCCTCTTTAAGTGATCAAGATGCTGTAACTTGCAGAGCTTCACAGTTGAAAACAGTTAACTGTTCTTATAAATCCTAGCAAACACTTCCATATTTGTAACATGATCTGTCCTGTGAATCTTGAGGTTCTGTCTGTAGATCCACTTATCAAAAGCCTTTATCCAACGTTATGTTTTCAGGTTCAATATCCAACCCTCCATCCTCGAATTGGCAAGGCAAGCCGGAACCCTGAAGGTACAGCCTTTATATGACAAGTTTCCGGTGAGCTTCGCTAAGAAAACACTCAAGGAGATAACACACTGGAGCTGGAACGAGCAATATCTCAAAGATATGGCAGGAAAGAACACCAAGGGTTTTTTCAAAAACATTAGCGAGGCAATATCATACGCCAAAACACACTCCCAGAGCTTTGAGGTGACTCAGGCTCTCTCGGGTCATGGTGCCTTTAGGTCTTACTTGACAGACGGTTGAACATGTGCTGCTAGAATGTCCGGCAACGGAATTGGAGAGACACAAGACAAGGTACCAACTAAACCGGGGAATACTAGATGTCGGAGACATTGGACGGATGCTGGGAGACAAAAAGACGTCGAAAAAGGTGGCAGAATACATAAAGAAAGCAGTAAAGGCAATAAAGGCGATGAACGAAATGGATCTCAAAAACACTACACAGGGAACGCAACAGGGACAATAAAGCCGAGGATTTAAAAATCAAATCGGAAGGCCAATGTGCCGGCCACCCCGACTGAGTTTGCTGCGATTTCTCAGTCATAAGGCAAATGCCGGGGTGGGTCCCAATCAAGTCGTGCGCAGACGCTCTCCTACCCATCCTAACACATAAACATGAATTATATAATACAAATAACTCAGGCAAAACATAGTGGGGAAAGTTACACGCGGGTAAGACCGTGCTGAACCAATTTAAAGGCGCTGATAAGCCCTGTATGAAATCACAGTAGGGCACTCACTTACAACTCAGTCCAAAAAAAAAAAAACCCTCCATCCTCTAGATGAGAGTTGAGAGTGTGTAATAGCGAACCACACGCATTCTCAATTCTAAGCTCAGGTCTCAGCTTGTAAATGGAGATTTCATTTTAATTTACACACTTCTCGCTAAAATAATTTTTAATGCTAAAAATATGCATTACATCATTTAATTGAGTACTTTAACTTATAGCAAGAGTAAGTTGTAACGAAAGTTTATATTAATTTCAGAATGTTATGCGTTTTTTGAAGGGTGTATGGATGACATTGTGAAATGAGTTATTGATTTCTCCGTAACAGTCAAGTAAACACATTTGTTAAAAAAAAACAATCAAGTCTCATAACTTATCGAGTTTATAAGAATTTTTAACAAAGGTATTAAAAACTTGATTACATGATTGATCAAAAATCGATGAAAAGCATTAACATTATGTTTCATGTAAATATGCTCACAGTAATAAGCAGGTTTACTGTAGACACAGTAAATGAAAAGAGCTTTGCTCACTTTTATATAAATTGAGTGTCCACTTAAAATGACGTGTTTTTCATTCACTATGTTAACATATAACTGTTTGTTATGTAAATAAATAAACAAAATAATTAAATCTACAGACGTGTGTTAAGAATTTCTAATAAGGATTATGTTGAAAACGGGGAAATGCTTGCTAGTTAGTATCTATGATACAATGACCAAGAACTGCTTAAAACTTCGCTAGTTGCAGTATCGCGGTCACATAATGAGGTTACTCGGTCACACAGCTGATTATCCAGAAAAAAAATAATGGCAAACGAGGTAGGAGAAGACGCTGCATACCTTGACTTAACATGTTGCAGGAGTGGTTTGAGTGCAAGTATACTGAGTTGTTCAAGACTGCAGTAAATAATATAATAGTATGATGGCGACGAACCTCCAATATGACCCGGCTCTTTAAAAAAGAAGTTCAGATAACATAATCATTTGTGTCGTTTCTAATCGCGTTCCCCAGCGACGCAACATTACTTGTTGATATGCAATGATTGTTAGTAATTAATCGTTAGTTCGCATTATACACTCATGTATTCTACAGCGTCTTCAAAATGTGTGTCTAAGATTTATTTTCAACCTACGAAAGTACGATCATATAACTTCATACCAGAAGAAATTGAACTGATTGAATGTTAGAAAAAAATGCTAAATTCACGTATTGTCTCTACTGTATAATATCCTTAAAAGTCCCACCATCCTCTCTTATCTCGCCGAATATTTTCAGCGTCTTTCCAATCATAGATTAGCGCTACGCTCAAACAGAGATTGTCCATTGTACTTTCCAGTTAACCGCTCCTTTTTTTACGTCGTCCTTTACTGTCCATGCAGTGAGATTCTGGAATCAGTTACACACCAATATAAGATTCACTCCGTCCTTGGCATGCTTTAAGAAGCGACTGAAAAAAAAACTCCTAATTTCTAGTCAGTAAAACAACGTGTTTCATTCCTGATTTTTCTTTTCCTTTCCTCTCCACCATCCCTTCCTTTCCTTTTGATTGATGATATCTCACTTTATATGAAAAATAATGTTCAGTGATTGTCCGTCTTTATGGGGTCCGTCTTAAAGCATGCCAAGGACGGAGCGAGTTTTATATTGATTTGTAACTGATTCCAGAGTCTCACTGCATGGACAGTAAAGGACGACGTAAAAAAAAGGAGCGGTGAACTGAAAAGTCCAATAAACAATCTTTGTTTAAGCGTAGCGCTAATTTAATAATAGCGCTAAGTTTCAGTGTACCGTAAATGAAAATAGTATGTTCTTTTTCCATTAACATCATTACTCCCACATACACATAAATGGCGTGAGGATACATATTTACTCGTATGTAAAGCATTACGGTGTTTAAAAACAGCGTATGTTGTATGACATACAATTTAAATTCATTCAAAACATTTTCTGAACAAGGAGGCTTTAAAAGTGTAAAGAGAATTCTGGAAAAACATTTAAAGACAATGTTTTAGCAATTTCTTTGAAAACAAATCCTCTTTGTTCGCAGAATAATCCTGAAATGTCCCGAGGAGTAAACGTTTATTTTTAGAGCATTCTTATCTTAATAACCTTTTTTTCAGCTGAGATACATAAAACGGTAAATTTACTAAAAACAAATGACAGACATTCACGTGTCTCGAAGATATTTTCTTACAAAATATTTTGTAACATTATATATAGTATATATAAAATTAAATATTAACCAACAACAAAATGTTGTTGCTGCATTGATCAGCGTTTCAGAGAAAGGAGTGCTTTTTCAACATTATTAAAATAGTTTTTTTATAGTAATCAAACAAAATAACTAGTTGTTATTAATTTAGTCAAACACTTTTTTTCCGCTTTATGTAACGGTATAACCCAACCGTGTTTTCACGTGATAAACTAGATTAACGTTAAGTTCCGGTCCCGTGTTTTAACGTGATTAACTAGATTTACGTTAAGTTCCGGTCCCGTGTTTTCACATGATAAACTAGAGTTACGTTGAGTTCCGGTCCCGTGTTTTCACGTGATAAACTAGATTTACGTTAAGTTCCGGTCCCGTGTTTTCACGTGATAAACTAGATTTACGTTAAGTTCCGGTCCCGTGTTTCCACGTGATAAACTAGATTTACGTTAAGTTCCGGTCCCGTGTTTTCACGTGATAAACTAGATTTACGTGTTCCGGTCCCGTGTTTTCACGTGATAAACTAGATTTACGTTGAGTTCCGGTCCCGTATTTTCACGAAATAAACTAGATTTACGTTGAGTTCCGGTCCCGTGTTTTTACGTGATAAACTAGATTTACTTTAAGTTCCGGTCCCGTGTTTTCACGTGATAAACTAGATTTACTTTAAGTTCCGGTCCCGTGTTTTCACGTGATAAACTAGATTTACTTTAAGTTCCGGTCCCGTGTTTTCACGAAATAAACTAGATTTACGTTGAGTTCCGGTCCCGTGTTTTCACTTGATAAACTAGATTTACGTTGAGTTCCGGTGCCATATTTTCACGTGATCGATATCTCTTCCAAAAAATACACATTCTTGGTATCTTGCAAATATTTTTGTAAACAATTCAACTTGTGCAACGATAGTCTTCTGATTTCTAAAATGGACAGTATCTTGTACAATCAAAATATTTATGTATTCTGACGCGCGTAATCAATGTGGAATGATGTGTCAAATCTTTAAAATTTTGATATATGAATCTAAAGACCAACTACAGTCTAAAGCAATTTAATAAAACCTTCACATCAATCAGAATCCCTCTAAACCAAGATGGGTACTGTGAAAGGTTGTCTCGATTTTGATCGGGTCTTAAAGTGATAATAGCACGACAATAATTTATGATAAACAGTGATAATAGATCTTAAAGTGATAATAGCACGACAATAATTTATGATAAACAGTGATAATAGATCTTAAAGTGATAATAGCACGACAATAATTTATGATAAACCGCAGAAGAAAACAAAAATTCAGACATTATAATATAGTCTAAGAGTAACACCAATATGGAATCGAATCCACCGGAGAGAAAATTCCTCAATTTATTCTAATCTTTCATTATTTACCCACATATCGCTTTTATTTTATTTTCACACTTTTCTATCACCATTACTTTCAATTTCGCAACATTACTTCTCAAATCCTTCTCTTCGCATCTCTCAAACAATTTTTTTCCTTGTAATAAAGTTACAAAATTAATATTTCTGACATAATCACAATTGTTTTTTTTTCCTGACGTATTTAAAATAGTTACAATATTTTTATGGCAGTTACAAAAATTTATTTTTCTGTTCTATTATTTAAAACCAGAGGAGCTCCATCAAGTACGTGGCAGTTTTGCGAACTGTGACGTTTGTTAATTTTAGCCGTCTTGTATTATTTTTTTTTATAGCTTTTCAGGCATCTCGCAAATTGACGTATTGCGTTTTCATACATATTTTTGCCTTGAGTTTATTGCCTCGTGATGTTCGGTAATTGGTAAAAAAAACAAACGAAAATTGCTAAATAAAAATTGTCTTCAAATAATAGGGTATTGACATGCAGCTAAATTTATTTTTTCTTAGAATTATATTTTAACTGTTTGATTTTTGATATGTTACAAAGGCGTGAGAGAGAAACTTCTCAGTTTTGAGAAAAGATTACTTAGGATGGTTCATGGGTGTTGCTTTTACACATTTTGAACTTTTTTGGTCGTGAACACCTAATTAGGAAGTAAAACATAGGATTCAGGGCTTTGGAATAAAGATCTGCAGACGTATCCTCAAAATGCTCTGGATAGATCATGTGTCAAATGCGGACGTGCTTGTTCGTATTTAACATAACATAACATAACATAACATAACATAACATAACATAACATAACATAACATAACATAACATAACATAACATAACATAACATAACATAACATAACATAACATAACATAACATAACATAACATAACATAACATAACATAACATAACATAACATAACATAACATAACATAACATAACATAACATAACATAACATAACATAACATAACATAACCTAACCTTACCTAACCGAACCTTACTAGAAAATAAAACGTTCACGCTTTTGAATTAAATATATGCAGACGTGATCTTGTGTTGCCAATATCATTTATTAAATACGATTGCCGATCAGCTTCCTTGCAGCAATAAAAAACCTCTCTTGGTTTACGTATAAACTTGCAGGAAAGGTTGTTGTGTTGAATTGTTTCATGTTGCAGTGAACAGGATAAAGATTATCTTGATGATGGCCTACCTCCAATAGGACACGGTACCTCACGCAGAAAAAGTTTATTAAAACAAACATTTTTCACTGGACGCTTAGCGTCCAGCACCGTGGCTGGCGGAATTCATTAGCACAGTAAAGCAAGTGTTGAACTTGGTAAATATATTTGTTATTTTAATCAATACTTCGGTTGCTACTCACGATATTTTCCCAATTAATACCCAAATGCTGAATGTGATGAAATGATGATATAATTTGCCCTTCTTATGGGTCTCCCCACAAATCCCTAATAAGTGGGTTAATTATTACGATGACCAAAATATGTCCACAAATACCGTCTCTATTTTGTGAGGAAAATGGTGAACAGGGTGGGATTAGTTAATATTATTGAAAGTTATTTCTTGGACTTGTATGTTATATTTGAAAAAAATATTTTACAGTGTTCAATATGGCAAGAATATTGCCAGATGCAAATCTCTTTCAACCGTTCATAAAATTATTTAACAAACTTTTTAGTAGAATATTGCAAATTTTAAATTATTTATATACAGCTTTGTGGCTTAGTTGGTAATAGACTTGTGTACTAACTCGTGGGATGGTGGTTCGATTCTCATTAAAAATCAGATATTTTCAAACAAAGAGTTTTCAGTCTGAGTTTCAGATATGTCCTCTTAAATTTTTTTTCTGGATTATTTGAAAATACTACCAAATTGCAGGTTATCAGTCAGATAGAATTGTATACAACGAAAGCGTTATATTATGAGGAACGAAAATAAAAAAATTAAGTTTAAAAAAATTGCTTAAAAATTTTAAATGTCATCAATTGTCAAAAGAAGGAAGGGATGATATTTCGATAAAATGGTTTACATCAAGAAATACTTGCCATATATTTGAAGGGAGGCAAACAATTAAGAATATACTTTTTGAATGCAGTTTTGATACATCTCACTACCGTATTTCATCTTCGTGAAGGACATTCTCTCTTCAGGGTAATTCGTCATCATTTAAATTTTCTTTTTTGAATATTTTTTTTAAAGTTTATTATTGAGTTCCATCTTCAATATTTCACAAATACGTGAAAAGAAAATATTTAAAAATTCATTCAAAGAAGTAATTTTGTGTTCGAGTGGAGATTTTCTTAGTAACCCAGTTCGTAAATATGGCTACAGAAACATTCACGATGGCATAAACACGTGTCAGGTACATAAAATAAGATTTTTTACAATAAGCAAAGATTTTAATATTTTTCCTCTCAATTATTTATATTATATATGTAAAAACAGTTGCGTAGATCTCTTAATACGTGTAAATAGTCAAGTCTAGCAAATTCATTAAAAATATGTATAAAATCGTCCATATAGAGATATATTTCATATAAAATAAATATTGAAAAAGGTCAATTTCTAAGGTAATGTTTATGTTGCAGACTAAAGGCAAAAAGCTACAGAGCAAACCCTTTCAATATTTTTCAATATCGGTTTCACTCAACAAGCATCTTCAGAAACATTAGCTTCAAGTTTAATTGGTATATGAAAAGCAAAATAGAATAATTTTTTTAAACTTTTCTTTATTTTTATGTATTATACAATTCCACCATAAATTATCAATAGAAAAACAATAACTAAAGAGTTACATAAAGTAACGGTGAAAAATTATTTAACCTTCATTCCAGCCCTGACTTTTGGCATTCAACAACGTATCAGCACGTCACAGCCCCGAAATTCTTCGATATCGAATCCAAAACAAAGCGAAATCCTGACTTTAATGACTATCCATTAGACTCAAGGAGGCAAATATTTATAGAGCGAGGATCAAATATCCTTAACCTTTACAATATTTTAGTTTGATATGTGTTTACATTATATATCATCCCCTAATAATGAAAACAAATCAGTTTGCGTTTCAGCTCTTGAGTCTTAAATAAAATGAAGAAATTTTCACTTGTTTCATAATTTAACATAATCAATTTAAAAATTAATACTTAAAAGGTTTTTCAAAACTTTTTTTGAGGCTTGCGATTTTATTTTTTTTGTAAATTACTTTCGTTTCGTTGTTGGGCCTCATAGTCGAGAATTATTTCCCTATTTTGACGTCCATTCAATTGGAAAGCGAAGCTGTGCCGTGGAGTTTTTTTAAGGGAGTGAGCCGTGGCATATCATTCAAATCATTGGCCACATATCTGGACTGGATAAGATAGCACACGGAAGAGAGATGATCAGAGCTCACCGGTGTATTTTTTTGTCTTTTTTTAAAGAATACATGTAATTGAAGCCATATGTATTCTTATACCCTCGAATACGAGGTGGAAAAATACCTGTGTCATTTAAAGGGAGTTGCACAGTGCGGGGTTCGAACCGGCAACCTTCCACCAGCGGCGAATGGTCTAGAGGTGCGCTGAACCGAAGAAATAATTTGCAATAATTAAATTATATATTCCCAAACATGACTTCCAAAAATGTTAAATATTTGTATAGAATAAATATGTATAAGCATACTGACAAATAGTACGAGTATTTTTATTTACGAGTATGTGAAAATTAAAAAAAAATTAAAGTAAAATTTAAAAAAATTTCCTTTCAAATTGACCGGCCAAGTTTGTCAATACTACCGGAGCGTCCAATACGCACCGGACGGAAACGCATTCATATAGGGCAGACAGAGCCATAAATTAAACCGTGAGACAGCGATATTTCATATTCACTAAGCGTCTTGAGGTGCTCAGCTCACCAACGCACCTCGAGACCAACCGCCGCTGCCTTCTACACGAAAGTCCAGTGCGTTACCGTCCGGCCGTACACCTCTGAGGTTCAAAAATTTTCGGACTGATCAAGTAAGAGCGTGCGTGGACAGATACTTCAAAGTTTTATTAATAAAATAATGCCAAAAAATATTGAAGAAACTAAGGGCATACTATATTTTTGTTATCCAATATGTGTGGTTTATTCTTGTATGTAAAAAGTTAGTTTCGATCTGAGAAGAAACGTAAATGAAGGTTTTTTGATATAATATGATATGAGTAGATATAGGATTATAATTGAATTATAATTACTCAACAATGAGCCTATAAACAATAGAGCTTTATTTCTGTATCTAAAAATCATAACTAGCTCTAGGCCGGACTCACTATTTTGGAAGTGAGAACACTTACATAAGATCTAAATTTAAAAGTTTTGTAAATTGAACCTGAAAAATAAGCTTTTTGAATAAAACTTAACTTTGTTGTTAGCAGACATTATTTCTGAAAAAAAAAAAAAAAAACACAAAAGTTTTAAGATTTGCGATGTTTTACATACATGTATTACAGAAGATTACAGAAAAGTAAAATACTGAACCAAATTTATAAAATTTTTACACAAACACTAATTTTAATCTCCGAAAACTCTTATTTAATGGGAAAGGCAAAAATGGAATACAGCAACAGTGGTGTGTATAAACTTGTATGTGCTGACTGTGATAATTTATATATAGGAAAAACAGGAAGATCTTTTGAAAAGAGATTTCGTGAACACAAATCCACCTTAACAAATCCTCTAATTTATTCTGAAATGGCTAATCATTGTCACCGTGAAAACCATACTTTTTCTATCGATGATGCCAAATTCTTACATATCAGTAGTAACGGAAATAAATTGGACAGATTAGAGACCCTAGAAATTTCTAAGTCAGTACACCGATCCGAACATCTGTTGAACAGTTATTTCCCAAAAAGCTCTCCGCTCTTGGCTGAAATTGTCCCATGCCTCCCTCACCCCTCAGCCTCCAATCGTTGAAGCGTGTATATCGGTACCAGTTCGAACAGCATTTAGTATTGTTTGCGCTTCCCTGAAGATGAGGTGAAAGCCTTGAAACCGGTAGGGTTATACCGGAACAAAAAAGTGGAATAAACAGTGTTTGATAAAAATAAATTACAATGAAATGTAAGTTTGAAACGCAAATTTGCAATGCTTGTGTATGTTATGTTTGTTGATTGGCGAACGTAATTTTGTATATTTGCATGCTATTTTGTTAATGTAAATGCATTCGTTTTTAATGCTTTTAGTTGTATTTTGGGAGAAACAAAGATCACAAATTAGGGACTTATGTGGATTTTTAAAATGCGAGGAAAGCAACAACACGTTTTGTCCTATTTCATATCCAATAAATAAATGCTGAAACCCTGTATACGTGCCTGTCAGCAAAAAATGATAAGGTTTTAGTATTAATTAAATTATAATTATGGTAAGGGTAGTTTCCCACCATATGAATTGTGGATCCAAACACATAATATAACCAATCACAGCCGTATCCTAGTATTTAAGTAAGTATATGGGGTAGTATTCAGCTGATGTACGAGGCATATCCAGAAAGTAAGTGTACTGAATTTTTGTAGGCTACAATTTTTTTTATTTAAACAAAAAAATTACGTGATTACCGTAGTACATATGTAAGCTATTTTTCGACATAGTCGCCATTCCTCTCAATGCAGGTAGTGAAGCGGGGTATCAACTTTTTGATGCCTTCCTCGAAGTAGTTTCCCGCCAACCCCTCCGTCCACTTCTCCACCTCCTCCTTTACCTCCTCGTCGGTTGAAAACCTTTTTCCACCCATGTGCAGCTTCAGAGAGGTACAGAAATAGTAATCTGAAGGTGCTAGGTCAGGGGAATGCGCGGGATGGTTCAGGATATCCCATTTAAACGAGGCGAGCAGTTCCGTCTGGCATTGTCGTGCAACAGGCAGACTCCCTTTGTCAGCATGTCTCTCCTCTTGTTCTGAATCACCCTCCGCAATTTTTTTAGGTTCTCACAGTATCTTGCAGAGTTGATGGTCTCCGCTTGAGGCATATATTCAATTAAAATTATGCCTTGACAGTCCCAAAACACGGATGCCATGATTTTCTTGGCTGAAATTGTGGTTTTGAACTTTTTGGCGGAGGGTGAAGAGGTCTGACGTCATTGTTGAGACTGCCTTTTGGTTTCAGGCGTGTAGTGTGCAACCCGAGTTTCATCTCCAGTAACGATGGAGCTGAGAAATTCATCTCCATGGAGTTTGCAGCGCCTCAAAAACTCTTGCCTTTATACAAAATTTCGCACTTGGCGGGAGATTGGGTTGACATTTTTCACTAAACGTGTTATCGCGTCGACACTTCTCAAAGTACTGACCTCGAACCGGTCTCGTTGCGGAGGGGAAGGGTCAGGCTACACGGAAGTGTAGCCAACATGTCGAAAATAAAATCCACCCGGTCGTGAGAGCTTCAGTACACTTACTTTGTGGATACGCCTCGTATCATGCAGGTTCTGGATTATAAACAGAAAGGCTGTTTAGTACACAAGCTGTTCACTAAACAGCCTTTGTGATTGTTATCCAGAACCTTGTAATTTGAAATGTATTTCCAGGGCATATCGGAAGACCTTAATGTTTTTTAGTTTGTCTTCCTTTGGTAAGTTTTCTGTGGTTTTCTTGCCAAATATGTTTTTTCTAAACATACGCAGATATAGAGAAGTTTCTAATCAAATGACTGCAGTCACCTCATGCGTATCCTTAAACTAA
This sequence comes from Odontocerum albicorne, assembly GCA_949825065.1. NCBI lineage: Eukaryota > Metazoa > Arthropoda > Insecta > Trichoptera > Odontoceridae > Odontocerum > Odontocerum albicorne. Next base: position 2,665,833 of record OX463860.1, on the reverse strand, counting down.
AATTGTTTTAATTTTATCGTCTCCTTTTTACACGCCTTCTAACTTTTGTACTATTTGTGTTTTTCTTTCTATATGTATTCGTTCCACATATTCAAACCATCTAAGCGAACTTATTCAAATCAATACACAATTCAATCCCATTATTCCGTATTCTGTCATACATTGTGTCCCATTGTATTCTTCTCAATGCACACATTTATGTAGCATTTTTTTTATCTCATTTCAATTTTTACCCCGTCTACGTCTCATTTCCATGCATCATAGTAGTTAATGAAATACTGTTGGGGATATTTACCTTAGCAGATTTTGATACTATTTTATTCTAGTATATTTTAATATACATTTAAATGCCCCATTTACTTTACCACCTCATCACAATGTTTCCCTATGAAGTTAAAAGGGAAATGAAATGATAGTTATTTATGAATATACATATCGATGTCTTTCAGAAATTCTAAAAATACTGTACCCCATCCAAGATTGTAACGGTTGATTTATAAAGGAAGCTTATAAGCACAAAAAAAAACAGAATAATTAATGTCCGAAAGTGAAATTAGACCTGGAACATCAATGATATACGAGTACTACCTTGATCAAAAAGTTTTAGGACTTTATTAATAAAATCGAAAATACAAGTTTATTCATCAAAATCGATATCGTCCCCTTCAAAGTACTCCCCATTGACTGCAATGCACTTACGCCAGCGTTTTATCCAATCCTCGAAACACCGCTGGTACTCAATTTTCGGTATGTCCATCAGAGCCGTCTTCGATTTTTTCATGACATCCTCTCGGGTGCTGTAAAGCGTTCCGCGAAACGGGTTTTTAAGTCGGTTGAATAGGAAAAAGTCGCAGGGAGCCAGATCAGGTGAATTCAAAGGCTGCTGGATAGTATTCGTGTTGTTTTTGGTAAAAAACTCATGGAAATCATGTCTTTTGCGATTTCAACGCGGTCCTTTTTTTGCATGAAATTGAGGTGTTTCGGTACCAGTTTTGCAGCAACACGTCTGATGCCCAAATCACTAACCAAAATATCTTGAGCGGATCCAAAAGCGATGTTTAAGTACTCTGCCAACTCTCTGATGGTCAATTTTCGGTTCGGCCAACATTTCTTTGATTTTATCGATGTTTTCATCGGTTTTCGACTGCCACTGCGTTCGTCATCCTCGACCGACTCACGACCAATTCTGAAGCGTTCGTGCCACTGAAAAACACTTCTCCAACATTTCCAAGACCTGCGGACCGTTAAATCCGTTTTTCACACAAAATTTAATGCAAACTCGTTGATGCACAGTTGATGCCATTTTCAAACTTGTAAAAAATCGAAAACACGCACAAAGGTAGATGTACTCAGTACAGCGTAACTTTTACAAATATCAAGCAATGACGTTGAAATTTGGAGGGAAGTGTCAATGATAGATGTAGTAACCTAAAAAAAAAAGAATTCCAATCGGGTAACTGAAAGCGCCACACGGTGGCCGGTCCTAAAACTTTTTGATCAAGGTAGTATATCAAAATCAAGTATCCACCAGCGCCCGACCTTGGCAAACGGTTTGAATATTCCAACAGATAATCAAAATACTCAGCTATTATAATTACAAAACACGAAAAGCTCTACGTCAGTGGTTTTCGAACTTTTACAATTTCACGGTGGCATCAGTGATAACACTTTTTTTTCATAAATAAGTAATACAGGTGGGTTTCTTATTCACCACGCAGTTTCTCAAATCTTGTATTCAAAACTAAACTAAACTCTTATTTTCTGTTCGACGTTGAGTTTTTGAGTAACGTTTGGTTTTTATTGCAGCTACCGTCGAAAATGCGCTGACATCTACTATGTATAGTAGATGTCGTCGAAAATAAAGTCAGGATTTGTTGAGTTTTTGCACTTTTTTTCTTTACTGATAAAAATATTATCAAAATATGCCAATTGCTAATTGACAGAAGTGTTTAAATACCGTCTTTGGTGTATTGGAACGAGACGTAGACATTGAACAAGATTGAAGAGAGCAGAATAAATTGCACAGGAATGCATGCACTTAGAAGGATACGTGGGATGACAATATATGACCGAATACGGATTGAATTGTTTAGGTGAGTAAAATTAAGACGAGTACTTGGGTAAGTGTAACGAATGAATGAAAAAAAACTAACTATACGGTGCTAATGTGAGTGGAAGACGTGGGAAAGAAATACCAAGGTAAATGTGGTAGGAGAAATTAGAGAGTGCAATAGGAAAGTCTGGGGCTTTTACATCTCTGCCTGCTCAAACAGGGAGACGGCGGGATACTATATTTATAATTATCATCAACATCATTGTCAACCAGGGTCGATGCACTGCTGTATGAAGGTCTCCCCAAGTTGACTCCAAATACTCGTACATAAAGAAATATTTATAAAGCAGTCATAAGAGTAAAATACACGATTAAACTAAAAATAAGTTAAATCCCGCCATAATCAAATTACACCAAAAAAACCATTTGAATCAGGAAAAACATTTAATTAAAAAAAAAAACTAACAAAGCATTATTCACTGATTTATAGAAACAATGAAGGTACAATTCAGAGAGATGAATTTTCAGTTTGTCGATATGAAACTGATTAAGTTTTGGATATCAGCACGTACATACGAGTATATACATACTTGAACAGGACACGTAGCCAGAATGTCAGACTCCCGATGGACATCCGAAATAATCCAATGATACCCAAGAGGCATAAAGAGGCCCAGAAGAAGACCGAAGGTACGCTGGATAGATGAAATCAAGAAGCATAGCAGCATCACATGGCATCAACGAACAAAAAACCGAACTACGAGTATTTTTTTGTTTTGTTTTGTGAAACCTTACTACCTTTGGATAGTCACACAGATTATTAGACAGGAAACTACTTTGTATATTATATACGTACATACAAACTATCCCACCATTTCCCTGTCGAGCTAGGCAGAAAGGATAGAGCACAAGACTTTCTTATCTCAACACACATCATTCGCCTTTTGACATCCATATTACTTCTACTATTTCTCTTCGACTTTCTGTGTTTCCTTCTTTCATAACACTTTCACTTTATCTAACCAGACTTTCCTTGGCCTTACTCTACCACGCTTTTTACTCACACTTACAATGTTAATTTGTTTTTATTTATTCTTTCTTCATTCATTCGTTCTACGTGCCCAAACCGTCATTATCTTCGTCTTACTCAACACATCAGCCTAAAGCTCACATTCATCCCTAATCACTTCCTTCCGTGTTCTGTCATACAATGTCACCCCATGTATTGTTCTCACTGTACGCATTTCGCCAGCATTTATTTTGTTCCTTTCAGCCTTCCCATGTCCACGTTTCACTATCATACATCAAAGTTGATTGTGTTGTGATCTTAGCAAATTTTAATATTGTTCGGTTGGTGTTGTATGTATTTTTAGTGCCTAATAGACAATATTCCTTATCGCTACACGCCGTTCGATATACCTTGTGAATCTTACAAAATTTGATAAAATACTACATAACTAGTAGAATTCTTTAAATTTGTATATTGCATTGTAAAAAATAAATTTGCATAATAAATTAAATTAAGTGGTGGAGCTATTGAAATTTCTGAATATCCCGCGGCACCGCAATTATTCGCGATGCACATCTTGAACAGCTCTGGTTTATGGTATTGAAAAGAAAAATTCACGGTTATTATCATTTCATATAAAAAACCTTATTTTTTTTAATACGTTGTTTGATTTTTTTAATATTATAAAATCTTCAAATAATTTGTTTACAAAAACCCTTTGTGAATCTTGAGTAATTTTTCCTTAAAATAAAAAGTATCAGACTTTGAATTTGAAATTTGACTTAAAATTTAAAACTCGTTGAAGAATTCAATTTCTTTTCTGTATACATCATTTATAATTTTCACTCTAAATTAAAATAATTTTGAATAAAATTAACTATTTATGTCATATAAAATAAAATAGCTAGCTTTTTATAAAACGTATCAAATATGTATGAAATAATTTTAAACTTACACAAATCAAAATTAAAAGTTCTTTTCCCCGTCTACTAAAAGTTCATACTTGTATTTCTATATATATGGTGGATTTTGACAAACTTTTGTTCAAGCTTATTCATAAATCAGGAACACTAAGTGACGACCAAATCTCTTTGTTGTAGAAAACTTGTGTCCTGTTGTTGGTTTTAGATGTATTTTTTATTATTTACTGCTATTTTGAAATTTTGTCTTAAGCTTTTTTACCTTAACGAAAAAACAACGGCAATAACTCTTCCTTCCCTGTGATGTGTAACTAATACACACTGCTTCTAAAAACTTTAATATCTCTATAAATATAATAAATACTGGGTTCAAATTTTACGTATTCCTCCGTAATACATTTACGCATTGAATGAAAAAATAATATTAATAATAATTAGCACTTATCGTTCACATCAGAGATATTTTGTGAAAATCGAGAATAAATTCACCAATACAATCAAACGTGTGCCAGTGTGTGACGTAGGTACATTCATTCTAAAAAACTGCTATGGGTGAGGAAGCAACGCTATTTATGTCTCAGTCTCACTCTTCTTTGTGAACGCAAGAAATAGAATCTCACTTCGCAATTGTGTTTCTTCCTTAGAGGTATAATAACAGTCCGAGATCGAGTCCCGTCTCAGTTCTCAGTAGTTCTCGGCCATCCATTTGAGGTGGTCTCTTCGCCCGTTTTGTGAACGTAGGCCGGTGTTTTTTTCATGTTTTTAGCTATAGCATTTCAATTATTATCACTGTTGACTTAAAATTTAATTAACTTAAGCGATTGGCTATAAATATTCTTATTTTTCCCATTTTAAATCGCTCATTTTTACATGTGCATTGATTGATGTGATTGAATACACAGCACCGAAACGCGCAGTTTTTTTAGCACAGGAAGAGAAAGGATAAGATCTTAAAGTTGTATTGAGTACAATTGTTAAACAATAATTCTGTTAGGCAGGGTAAATAGAGAGACTCAAGTGGGAACATTCCATTTTGAAGGCTTGTAATCAAATAAAATAATATATGTAACGTAAAAGCTAACACAATATCTTATAGAACAAAAAAATTTTCTTTCGGATGACGTATAACCTTTACCATTTTGTTTTACTTTTGGTGCTTATTTTTAAATTGAAAAAAAAACGAACACAACTTATGTTAACACCATATGTAATAATGTATATGTGTATTGTTCATATTAAAACATTAACTTTGATGAAACCTCTAAAAATGTCGTCTGTGAGTGATTTCTTAAACTGCAAACGCCCCCCATATCTCTAAAACAATGAGTCAGACCATTCCAAGCCACAGTGTGAGCAACGGCAACAATTGTATTACATATATTGTTTATAGTTAAGGCATTAACGTTGTGGAGGTTTAAAGACATTTGGAAATTACGTTATTTGGAAAACCATATTTTTTCTATCGATGATGCCAAATTCTTACATAGCAGTAGTAACGGAAATAAATTGGACAGATTAGAGGCCCTAAAAATTTCTAAATCAGTATATCGAGGCGAACATCTGGTAAACACATATAACCCAAAAATCTCTCCGTTGCTGACCGAAATCGTCCCATACCTCCCTCAGCCCTCAGTCTCCAACCCTATTGTCCCTAACCGTTGAAGTGTGTATATCAGTACCAGTTCGAACAGAATTTAGTCTTGTTTGGGCTCCCCTGAAGATGAGGTGAAAGCCTTGAAACTGGTAGAGTTATACCGTTACAAAAAAGTGGAATAAACAGTGTTTGAGGAAATAAATTACAAAATTGTATTTAATATCCCGTTATACTGGAATACTTTCACTCTGGATAATTCGAAATTCCCTTCGTCCATGATAATAATAACATTATCCAGACGATTTTGCAACAATCAGCAAAATTGAATGCTCCGTGTCGGATTCCCTCGTGAATCCTTCAAATCGCATTCAAATGATTTTGTATTGAGTAAATCATGCAAGACGGAAGATTACCAGTGACAATGGGACATTGTTCACTGACCGGTCTGAATATTCCAGAATGCTTCCAGTGGGATAATATATTATATGGGAAATTTGAACACGTGTGGTTATGGTGAAATTTATATTCCCTTTACACCTACATACGATCATTGATTGATACGAATGAGTAATTAAATAAAAGGTGTATTTTAACGTTTATGACTACAAAAAACTAGTAAGTGAATTAAATAACACATTCAATAACGATTTTCGGAGTTCTCTGAACACCTAATTACACATGGTCACTCTTTTTTACATTCCAAACCACAAAATATAACACAAAAACGAAGAAAAAGCCACAAAACAATTGAAATACATAAAGCTACAAACAAAAAATAATGTCATATATAAATAATTCACTTTATCCTCTTCTCCGCATCTTACCCTATTTCCCCTTAGTACAACAAACAACAAATAATAGTATAGACACTTTGACTCTATTTTACCATTAACAACAAACATAATAATGTGATTAGTATATAATTCAGTACTTTTCAATTCATCTGATGATGGCACTGCAAATGTTTAAATGCATTCTGATATGCAAATAAGAAAGTGTTATTAAACAAATTGGCGGTGTTTTCATTATTTTGTTTTATTTACGTTTATAAACTAGTTGATTTAATGTTACTAAAAGATAATAAGGTTAGCTTAGACGTTTATAAACAAGTTAATATAATATGATGAATATTTAATAATGCATGTGTTTAGATGTTTATAAACTAGTTGATTTAATGCTACTAAAATATATAAAGGTTAGTTTAGACGTTTATAAACAAGTTATTATAATATGATGAATACTTAATAATGCATGTGTTTACACGTTTATAAACTAGTTGATTTAATGTTACTAAAAGATCATAAGGTGAGTTTAGACGTTCATAAATAAGTCAATATTTTATAATGAATACTAGCATGTGTTTAGACGTTTATAAACTAGTTGATTTAATGTTACTAAAAGATCATAAGGTAAGTTTAGACGTTCATAAATGAGTTAATATTTTATAATGAATACTAACATATGTTAAGACGTTTATAAACTAGTTGATTTAATGCTACTAAAATATATAAAGGTTAGTTTAGACGTTTATAAACAAGTTATTATAATATGATGAATACTTAATAATGCATGTGTTTACACGTTTATAACCTAGTTGATTTAATGTTACTAAAAGATCATAAGGTGAGTTTAGACGTTCATAAATAAGTCAATATTTTATAATGAATACTAGCATGTGTTTAGACGTTTATAAACTAGTTGATTTAATGTTACTAAAAGATCATAAGGTAAGTTTAGACGTTCATAAATGAGTTAATATTTTATAATGAATACTAACATATGTTTAGACGTTTATAAACTAGTTGATTTAATGTTACTTAAAGATGAGGCAAGTTAAGACGTTTATAAACAAGTTAATATAATGTAATAAATACTAGCATTTGTTTAGATGTTCATAAACTAGTTGATTTAATGTTACTAAAAGATAATAAGGTTAGTTTAGACGTTTGTAAACAAGTTAATATGATATAATCAATACTAGCATGTGTTAAGACGTTTATAAACTAGTTGATAACATATTATGTAAAAATAATAAAATGTATTAAGACGTTGAATTATGATTAGGTTAGTGCGTTTAGACGTTTATAAATTGAATCATATAATTTTATGAATTGAATTGAATATAAAACAGTAAATATATTATTGCGAATACTAACGTGCATTTAAACATTTATAAACAAGTTGTTTAAATATTACGAATATATAATAGTGTGTTTAGACGTTAATAAACTAATAAAGATAATATAATTTGTAGTTAATAAATTGTTTTTAGACGTTTATATAAAAGTTGTTTAAATGTTATAATTATATTCTGTGATAATATTTTTGTAGTATAAATAAGTTTATGGACGTCTAAATACTATTTATTACATTATGTATTATAAAAACTATGATTTACATTCATACCATGAAGCTATGTTATATTATTTTGAGTCTGAAAAACACGGTACAAAAAGATTAATCAATTTTTTAAAGATAAAATAATGACTGCTCTTTGTAGTATGAAATAATACAGACGGGTTATATGGAAGGCGCAGAAGTGGAAAATTTTGTGCCGGATTATAATAAAACGAATACATATTTATTTTCTCCAACTATCCCAATATGGATATATATGGCGGGGATAATAATGATGACCTTGTTTTAGTTTCTTTTTTTTATATTTTTCTGGTTACTGAAACCCCTAGGATATAAAGTTGTTAAAGCATAAAATATGAATAAATCCCAAAACTGCTTTTATGGATTCTCGTAACTCATAAAATTTTGGGCGCTAGCATGTAACATTATAACCGTTTTGGGCGCTAGCATGTAAGATTATAACTATATATGTATTGTATAAAGATATGCTTTCACGTATTGTCGATAATGCCATAAAAATCCACAATGATAATCCAAGCAATGGAAGTAAGTATATACCTATAACTTACAGTCAATGTTTTGATTAAAAAAAAATTATACGTATGAACGAAAACTTATTAGTTGCATGTGAGGTGTGCTTTAGTATTGCACTGCGTTGTTTGGCTTATGATACAGATGTTTCGAAAACTTTGCAGTTTTCATCTTCTGGAATTGGTGTTTAATCAACTTTACAATAAGCGAATTTTCGCTGTATACCACTTGGTCTAAACGTGGGCTTATAGAGGAGTTGATTTCAAACCAGATCTGAAGATGAATACTGCAACGTATTTGAAACGTCGATAACATAAGTCAAACGATGCATTATAACACTCCGAAATACTTTTAATGACTGAAAACATTTGAATAGTATCAAAAAAGGTATAAATTGTATAGCAAACCTATTAAATTTTAAAACAATTCTCTTCCACTTTTCGATGTTTAAAAAACAAACGTCTATCGCTTTTTGATAACAAAATACGAACTTATTTTGCTTATTTGAATATAATTAAGGAAAGAAAAAACAAGTAACATGTAATGGAAAAATAAATTAACCAAACATATTTGCATTATTTTAAAACGTACATTTAAAAATTTCCGACTTGGATTTTTTTATTTAAATAACTGAAGTATCAGAGGGTGGCGATTTATTCAAAATATTTGAAGAGAGGAAGCGGATAGAAAATTAATGAATAAAAAAATGATAATGAAAAAAACTCACCTCTGAATAATGTGAGAATGCCAATAGGCATCACCAGCACAGCAACCATCAGATCGGTGACCGCCAGAGACATCAAGAAATAGTTAGTCACATTTTGCAGCCTTCTCTCCCAGCAAATAGCCAGGCAAACAAGGATATTCCCAGCAGCTGTGGCAAGCACTAAGAACAAAGCCAGCAAGGCCCACCAATTCTCCACTTCAGTTTCACCCCCATCACTTCCATCAAACACTTGGTTATTCAAAGACGTCGTTGATACATCCCACCAACTGTCTGAATTAGTCCTGTTATTGTTAAACTGTGATGTCACATTTTTCAACTCGTAAGACCAATTGTAATATAAAAATGTCGAATTTTCAACATTAACATTATCTGTCCGCACAATATAGTCTGATGTGGACTTTATGTTTTTATCATGTATATCAAATATCTCATAACTAAAATCATTTGTTTCTTGGAATTTATATTCTACACGTTTTGAAGAATTGAAATTATCACTTTTTGGAAGTGTATCTTCTAAATTGGGCGCTTTTTCATAATGATAAACTTTTGGTTTGTGTTTGTATCCCGTGTGTCGCAAATGATTTCCATCATCTAGTTCAGCTATTCTTGAATGCATTTCACTTGAGATATTCTTTGACGACATGGTTGAATTTTTGCTTGTGGCAACATTAGTTTCTTTTTATTTTACTTTGCAGTTAATGACGTCTGCATCTGAAATAGAAAAAAAATTTAAAAATTAAAACATTTCTCTGAATTGTCAAGTATCAAATACATACAAAATTGCCATAAAATTTTGGGGGCTAACATTTAAAGTTATAACCATTTTTGTATTGATTTTACATTAAGAAATGATTCCATGTATTTTGCATTATTGATAATGACATAGCAAGCCGAAATGTTCATCCGAGCAGTGAAAATAAATGTATGGAATTTAAAATCAATGTTTTTTATTTACAAGGATAAACGAAAACATTTGATTTATCATTGATTTCGGTTTAACTTTGTGGAATTCTACATTAGAATATTTAATAACAATTTTTTTGTTATTCCATTTATCACCACAACGAATGTTTTTACCCACTATTCTGAGGTACTAAACTAACTGGGGGAAATTGAGTAACCAATCTTCAATTTTATCTAATAAGGGGGAGTATTTTAACAATTTTGACGTTGCTGGTTCTGTTGCGGGGAATAGTCTGCCTTTAATTGTTAAACATATTGATGGGGTGTGCAACTATACAAAGCACTTAAAGATAACCCTTTTTTGAAGGCCTTGTAAAAATTAATAATTATATATGAACACTATGGACATAAATCCTAGTTTACTGGGGATACGACAAATGAAAGGCAACAAACCCAGATCCATTAAAATTGCATGTCCAAATCAAATTATCTGTTGTTTTTCTCAAATTGTGTATGTTTCTTGTCATGTGTAATAATAGATAGAATAGATAGATAGATATACTACACTCCATCTAAATCAGTGTATAACTATAACATAACAGAATATCTCCAAAGTTATTTTTTGGGTGAGTCCTTCATTTTTATTTTCTGCGGTTTCGTGAACCAAAAATTTCACAAAACACATACTCAATAAATAAAAGTTCAATTACTTAAAATATTTAACAAAATTAATTGTACATCAGTATACAACGTAATTTTTTTTTATACATCTGGAACGGAACTCAAAATTCACCGGTTAAGGCTCATATAAGGTTAACAACTAGGCTACAGAGGCCGTTGAAAATATATATACAAATATTGAGTTATGATGTAGAGAAAAGCTGAAATTCCTGAAACCGTATTCATTAAATTTGCCGGGAGAGCGCCTTGAAGAACAAACAACTCGTAAGGCCTTGCAGTATTTTATGTTTCGTACTCCACTCGTTTTTTTGGCCATTAAGGGATGAGGTTTAAAAAAAACTCATTTTCGTAAAATTTATATCTTTCAATTATTTGCTGTACTATATTACTCTCTCTTTATACTGTATAACCAGGTGGGTTTATTGCCACGTATTAACCTTTCCCAACCTTACAGAAATGAATAGTTTAAATAGACATTGAACGAAAACCAGACGGAATCACTTTTATAAATCTGGGAACCTGCGAAATAGACTTTGAACGAAAACGAGACGGAACCACTTTTATAAATCTCGCAGCCTGGGAAATAGACCTTGAACGAAAACCAGACGGAACCACTTTTATAAATCTGGGAACCTGGGAAATAGACCTTGAACGAAAACCAGACGGAGGCACTTTTATAAATCTGGGAACCTCAAAATAGACTTTGAACGTGACATCACACTTATAACAAAAATTAAGAAGATTTTGATCTTCTAGTGTGGATCTTGCTGGATCGAAACTTATTTTGATCTCCATAACAGCGTGTCTGGGGGGAGGGGGTTGAATTGAACTGAGGGTTACCTAATTAGAGCATAATTTTCTGTTACCTAAGCAGAGTATAATAACGTTCCCTTTTGCAAAAATATAATTCAATTGATCCAACCATACTTTTCTTGTGTGGTTTATAGTTAAGGCATTAACGTTGGGGAGGTTTAAAGACATTTTAATTTATTTTTATCAAACACTGTTTATTCCACTTTTTTGTGACGGTATACTTTTATGTGCTGACTGTGATAATTTCTATATAGGAAAGACAAGAAGATCTTTTGAAAATAGATTTCGTGAACACAAATCTGCCTTAACAAATGCTCTAATTTATTCTGAAATGGCTAATCATTGTCACCGTGAAAACCATACTTTTTCTATCGATGATGCCAAATTCTTACATATCAGTAGTAACGGAGATAAATAGGGCAGATTAGAGGCCCTAGAAATTTCTAAGTCAGTACACCGATCCGAACATCTGTTGAACAGTTATTTCCCAAAAATCTCTCCACTCTTGGCCAAAATTTTCCCATGCCTCCCTCACCCCTCAGCCCCAACCGTTGAAACGTGTATATCGGTACCAGTTTGAACAGAATTTAGTCTTGTTTTCGCTCCCCTGACGATGAGATGAAAGCCTTGAAACCGGTAGGGTTATACCGTCACAAAAAAGTGGAATAAACAGTGTTTGATAAAAATAAATTACAATACTTTTCTTGATCTTGTATTCACATTCCTTCTACTCATGTTTGCATTCCATATCCGTTTAGTTAATCATACTTTAAGCATTTGTTCCATATGTCTAAATCACCTCAATGCACTCAACTTTATCTTGCTTAACACATCAGCCTTAAGTTCACATTCATCTCCTTATCACGTCATTCCGTAGTCTGCCAAACCTTCTCTCAGTCTTTTTTCGTATCCACGTTTCACTTTTATACATCAAGGTTAGCACTAAAATACTGTCGTGGACTATCATCTAAGTAGATTTTGATGCTGTCCGGTTCAAGTATATATGTTTCAGAGCCCTATTAAGTTTGCTTTCTATTGTTTCTTAATTATTTTTTTTAATAAAAAAATATTTATAGTACGCTGGTGTTTATTTACCATCTTATTTTTTTTTACCTGGCGAGTTTATTACCACGTGGCAATCTCTTCACCAACCAGAAATATGTTTTAATATACCCTAAGTAAAAACCTGATTGAAATCCCATTTTTTTTTAATCTGGGTTCCAGTGGGGCTCGAGCCCGCAACCTCCGAATCGGTAGACAAGCGTATTACCACCAAACCACGGAGGTCGTCTACTTTATTATGTATTCACAAAAAAAATAAACATTTTACAAAGACATTGTAATTTATTTTATCAAACACTGTTTATTCCACTTTTTGTAACGGTATAACCCTACCGGTTTCAAGGCTTTCACATTATATTCAGAGAAGCAAAAACAAGACTCACTCAATAAATTACAATGTCTTTAAACCTCCACAACGTTAATGCCTTAACTATAAACGATATATTTTTAAAATAATATTTATGTCGCGGAATGTTCCTTACAATAAATTGTCAAATAAATTAAAATAAACTTGGATGAAAATTCGAAAATATAAAAGTCGTTTGTCATTAAGTTATATTGAAAATATAAAAGTCGTATGTCATAGAGCTATATTGAATAAAAATGTATCAACGTACAATTAAAATAGACTGTATTGATTTTACATTATACTTCTGACGTATTTCTATCTTTGTACGAGTATATGCACATTATGGATATTGACACGTTTTACTTTGTATTATAAAATAAATTCACATGCACTAGAAAAAAACGCGACAGTTGTTATACTTAACAATCGGGATATTACTTTAGGATTTTTATAAAATACAATATATACATACGAGTATATAACCCCATGCTTTGTTTCATAGCTCTTGTTTCTCTCACATCCATACATATCATTCTCTCTAATTTTTAATACCTTTCGTTCAGAATTTTTTTTTCCATCTTTATATTTCAGCTCTCCTTGGTCTAATTTTTCCTCTCTCTCTCTTTTCAATCCCGATGAATATATTTGTATCGTAAGTAATTTGCTACTTATTTTATAAATGTGGACACCAACTTCTTCTCTCAATTCTATTTGTAACGTCCATCTTAAACAATTAGTTATATTTTATTCAATAATTTCTTATCTTATCACAAATTGCAATATTGTATACAAGGTACGGATTTCTATCACATTTATTTATTTTTATTTTTACACTTTTATTGCAAAAACAATCTGGTCAGCTTATTGACAGGCGGCAATCTCTTACAACCAACCAGACAAAAGTAAATGAAGCAAGTTACGTGGTCGCATAAATCATTCAAATGACTATACATCCCCACGAAATCCATAAACACATGCGTGAGCATATGCCCATGAACCCCACAAAGACGGACAATCACCCAAACATTATTTTTCATACAAAGTGAGATATCATCAACTAAAAGGAAAAAAGGGATGGTGGAGAGGAAAGGAAAAGAAAAATCAGGAATGAAACACGTTATTTTACTGACTAGGAATTAAGAGTTTTTTCAGTCGCTTCTTAAAGCATGCCAAGGACGGAGCGAGTCTAATATTGGTTTGTAACTGATTCCAGATTCCACTGCATGGACAGTAAAGCACGACTTTAAAAAAGAGGAGCGGTGAACTGGAAAGGCCAGAAGACAATCTTTGTTTGAGCGTAGCGCTAATTCCTGATTGGAAGGACGCTGAAAATTTTCGGCAAAATAAAAGGGGGTGGCGGGACAGTTAAGGCTTTTATACAATATATGCAGTATGTGAATTTGGCGTCTGTTTCTAGCATTCGACGAGTTCAATGCCTTCTGGCATGAAGTTATATGACCGTACTTACGCAGGTTGAAAATAAATCTTAGACACACATTTTGAAGACGCTGCAATTTTTTTAGCTGTTCCTCTGTAACATCCAAATAACATACGTCCGCATATTCCAGAATGTTTTTGCACATGACAAGAAATATACGATAGACAATTACGAGCTGAGCTTATAGTTGAACACTTCACATTTTTTGATAGGTTGAGTTATGTCACTCACCCCTAAATATGATTGTTGTTTTTGGACACATTTACCCCGTCGCTAACTCACAGTTCGTTTCGAATTATTAAACGTCTACATCCTTCCTGAATAAAAGTCTTCAGGCGACCCGAAAACAAATAATTCAGGAGAGAAAAAAGTAACGAACACGTTACACATCATTATAAATTTGTTACCTTTGCGACAGTATGAAAGTTCATGATAGACGGGGAAAAGACGAGAGTGAAATTTTTTTCATTGAAAAAGTCAAAGTTGAATTTTTCTTCCCCCTAAATGTTGCCTAATAAATAATTGTCATTTTCAATTTCACGGAAAAAAAAATACAAAAAAGAAAGACAATACTCGCGAAATGAAAACAAAATGATACTTTTTTTAAATAAAAATGACTATTTCAGTATTTTTTTTGAAATTTTACTTTAAAAAATTGAAATTATCTGAAACAAAAAACATCTTGAATTCAAAATTAGAACTTTGGATTTCCAGGAAATACAAAAAGCAACTAACTAAGTTAATAAATTACATTACATCTCCAAACTTTACTCAAGCAACACTTGAACTTAAGACGATAGGGTCACGTCTAAAATTATGTAATGTAAATACTATTCAACAAAGATCATGCATGAAGATCCTTTGAAAAGAGATTTTGTGAACACAAATCCACCTTAACAAATCCTCTAATTTATTCTGAAATGGCTAATCATTGTCCCCGTGAAAACCATACTTTTTATATCAATGATGTCAAACTCTTACATATCAGTAGTAACGGAAATAAAATGAACACATTAGAGTCTCTAGAAATTTTTAAGTCAGTACATCGAGATGAACATCTGGTTAACACATATATCCCAAAAACCTCTCTGCTGCTGGCCTAGATCGTCCCATGCCTCCCTCAGCCCTTAGTCCCCAACCCAAATATCCCCAACAAATTACAAAGATCATGCTTTGTTAACGAGGCATCTTTTCTATTGCCATATTCCATCCATTTGGAGTTGGCTGCTTGAATCTACTTCCTTAATCTCTGTCTATCACGAGAATGACTTAGGCTAGTCCGAGTCTCGTCATTGTCTGCTTCATTTTCTTATATAGAACCTTCTTGGGTCTTCCCTTGCGTTTAATTGGAATTTCCCAATTAGTGGCTCTCTTTGGTGTGGACGCTTCATCTTGCCGTTGCGCGTAGTCATGCTTCTCAGGCTTTTCTGCTGTTGGCACAATTTTGATCGATTCGAGAATTTGCATTTTGATTTGTGTTTAGTGTATTATAGTAATACCTTGTGACTACGCTTTCATGTGAATCTCCGCAACACAAGCAGTTATTTATCTTTTTCCCTTTATTGCCAAATACTAAGCACCATGTAGGATAGCGGGCCTGATCACTGTTCATGTAGATGTCACTTTAAAGTTTTATTGGTAGCCTTCTGTCGCTAAGAACCTCTTGTGGTTTCTTTTTTTTATATCCGCTTTATTTTAAATTCTTCTTTTTACGTCCTGGAGCGCCTTCGAAACTGTCATAATAGTAAGTCCAAGATATTTGAATGAAGTTGTTTTTAATGGATTTTAGTATTGGAGTTTCATTCTTTCCAATGTCTGTATATGGTGTGCCTAGTATGTGTTCAGATTTAGCTCTGCTTATTTTTAACCTTTCCTTCCCTGTGTTGGATATCTTCTACACGTTGCTTCTAATAACCATCAATATCTCTATAAATATAATAAATACAAGGTTAAGATTTTAGGTATTCCTCCATAATATATTTACGCATTGATTTAAAAAATAATATTAATAATAATCAGAATTTATCGACTACATCGAGGTGTTTTGTAAAGATCGAAAACAAATTCGCATTTAAACGCGGCGAGTGCCTCGTCTTGACGATATGTGAATAGTATGCGGGAAGCGCGACACTATATTCGCATCTCACTCTTGCATAGACTGAATTGCGAGAACCTGAATTGTCTCAACGTCGCAAGCAAAGGCGTATGCGCCGGGGTATGCGACTGACGTTCCGCGCCACTAGTAGCTTCTAGGCTTGCAAATAGGTTAGACGTACGCCCGTTCCGTGAGCGTTTTTTAATGTTTTCAGGTGGTTTTTTAATGTTTTCAGCAAATAAATCTCAATTATTATAATTTTTAACTTCAATTATAATTAATTAAGGGGATTATCTATGAATGTTCTTATTTTTCCGATTTAAAATCGCTAATTTTTTATCGCGTACTCACTACCCAACACCGGAGCACGTGTATTATTTTTATCACCGTAAGGGAAGGGTTAAACAATT
>OX463860.1:2394691-2648690 GCA_949825065.1 Odontocerum albicorne | reverse complement strand
GAGCTGCCTTCCATTCAACCTATACGACCTAGTGCCAGGTGAGCGACCCTTGATAGAACAGGATAAGGAATTGGTAAGGATGTATCCAATGTGACATCATGAGGAAGTGAGCGTCGACGCTCTATCAAAAGACGCGCATACAAACGCTATGCTATCAGCAAAAATCACCACTCATTGTCCAGCACATGGTCTATTGAGCGCCACCATATTTTTTTCTTGGAACATGGAAACCTAATTTGGTAAAACTGAATTACCACAAGTGCCACGGCAGCTCTCGCGTCAATTCACCGTAATGGAGCCTTTATTCCACCTTGGCGATGTCTTTGACGCGAAATTTACCTGCCACTTTCCCCTTCAGGTCAGACAGTTCATATATTGTGTCGGAAATTTACCTTGTGACCACACACTTGACAAATCGGGGCGCTAATTTGTTGCTGAAATATCGCCCAGCGTTTGATTGGCTAGAATACCCTCTCCATACCACCTGTCCAACTAGGTGGTTTATAACCTAGGTGTAAACTACACCAAGCAGCGCTTAGCTTCCAGCCTGCCACAACCTATCTGTACTTTTAACCTAAAGGTTGTTCCCTTTGCCTTATACCATTAGTTATTGCAAAAGTGCGAACAAAACGTTCTTCCGGCACGGCCCCTCTATTCGGAGAACGATCCATGATGGGGCAGGGTAGAGATTATGGCGATGAGAAGAAGGTGAACTCATCTTGCTATTCTCACAGTATCATTGAGGCATGAACAATCCTTCCCTAGGTCTTCCGCATCATATTGCCCGCGACTGTCCGCACAAACCACTTATCCAGAAGGAACCGGATAAGTCGCCAAGTAATCGCGTAAGGAGTCGTGCCGAGACTTCTAGACCTTTTACTTTGCTGACGGATACTTCGCGTCCGCCGCCGAGCTCCTTAATTCCAAAAAACAGATAGGGGACCAACCCGGTCAAGGTAATTCGGAGCTAAGGGGTTGGTCAAATACAATAGAATTAAGAAATAATAGCCGTAACCTTGGTGCCATAGAAATTTCAAATGCTAGGGATGAGAGACCCTATCTCCATTGTGAAATTCAGGGCTCACCATTTAGGGCGTTGCTAGATTCAGGTGCAGCAATTAACGTAATAGGTGGTAATCTGTATAAGAATTTTAAGGACTTACGGTTTATTATGCGAACTACTGAGGGAGTCGTTCACACGGCTGATAGTCAGGGACATCGGGTGCTGGGTACGATCCAGTTGCCCTTACATTATGATCACCAAACTGTGTTGGTGGAATTCCAGGTAGTTCCTTCTTTAGGTACTTGCTTGGTGCTCGGTATTCCCTTCTTGAAGCGTTCCGGGCTTACGCCGGAATCGTTTTCTCATTCGAGTAGGAGTTAATGGCTCAATAATGCCTCCATTGTTCCGAAAAAGGATGCTTCTGCTCGAATCGTATTGGACCCCGCAAACTAAATTCCGTGACGCAGACGGACTGTTATCGGTTACCTAACATCAACCGAATTCTCGACAATCTTCGAGATACGCGCTACCTCACTGCTTTAGATCTGAGCCATGAGTTTTGGCTAATGCCATTAAGCAAAGAGTCTAAATGTAAGACGGCATTCCTTGTAGAGGGCCGGGGACAATATCGGTTTGTGGTCACCCCATTTGGCTTAAAAAACATTCCTGCTGAGATGCAACGAATGATGGAACAATTGTTCGCCGATCAGGGTGACCAGGGTTCTGTACCATGTTGGTTTAATAATATGCAAACAGGACTGAGAGTCTTGGAGATAATTAATTATTGACTTTATTGATCTCAGGTAAAGGCTTGAGAGTTATAATTCTTGTGTGTTTTTCCGTATCTGATTATCTGCCATGCATACATCTTATTGTCCTGAATTGTAATTTTTTTTTGTTGCATTAATTATATTTATAATTTCATTTCTGTTAGTATTGTATTGTATTTGTGCCTATGTATTGTATTTGGTATTGTGTTCCTTTGAGGTTGCCTTCTAGACGTACGGCTATAATTGTTTGTGCCTGTGCGTGTATTAGGAAGCCGTACTACAGGGTTATACAAATCCGAATTTTGCGATGACGCATGCAAATGTCTAGGTCATCTTACGTACCGAGACGAACTCCGGAGGGATCCTAGTAGAGAGTAATACTGTAGAAGTTTCATAACCAGCGGCATGGTAAATAAGTTAGAATTTTACTCGTATTACCCGTATATTGTAGTTAGTTCAGTTTAATTTTCGAAACAACGCCTAGCCTTGCGGTAAGCTCGCCAGCCATAAGCTTCATGATACCGCAGATGTAATAGAAACCTAGATCGCTGATTAATTAGTACAAGTATGTCACCAAAGGGCGAAAAAACTTTGATTGTTTTTCTACCGCAAGGGTATTACACACCCTGATTTTTAGAACGTCTACATATATAACGCGTGGTGACAACTTTAATGTGCTCGGGCAGGAAATCAGAGACCTTAGGGCGCATGTCTGTATACAAGCGAGCGAGTATACCATGCAGTATTGAAGCAACATGTTCGTTTAACCTCCTTCATCGGGAGCGGAGCATGTTTTCACGATGCTGGCCGTAGTATAAAGTTGGCAAGTTGTTTAAACTTCATCGTTGAGATGGCGTCATCGAAAACTATTAGTTAAAGGTATATGAGGAATAAATATCCCCGCCATGATCCGCAGAAGACTAGTATAGGAGAGGTTTAATTCCTCATTAATTACGTGTTCGTCAAGTGGTTTAGAGTAAACCAATGCGAGTGATGCGAACACTTGGGCGCCAGTTTCAGACTTTTTCCCTTTAATTAATTAAGTTGGATTACTAAAAGCCTGGATGTTACAATGTATGACTCTTACTCCGGTAGCTCAGTATAGGTAAAACAAGGCTCAATAAGATCTCAAGATGTCGTGGGAAGAGGTAGGCATTCGTCAGTGCTTGGGTAGGTATAAATACATAATGAAACACATATTTGCTGTTAATTGGTTATATATTTAATCCTGACGAGCTGATACTCCGTCAGGAAAATCAAATGGGCAGATTTCTCTCTGCTACTCCGCTAACCTTTCAGATGGACAGGCAGTCGAAGTAATTTATTATCACACAACAGTCCGTTGCGGAAATGTGTCAATTCTCAAAGATTAGATCTCGCCAATCTCTAGAATACTCAAATATCACCATAAAATGACAAGCAAAAGAGGATAAATAAGGTTGATCTTACTCCACAACAGGACAAAATGTATTATCCCAGATCCGCTTCAAGTGTATGACCAGGTCGACTCGTATATGGCCCTCTGACCTTATACTGTTACTACAGGGCCGCTGATGTGAAGAAATTCCCTCAGTGGTTGGCGACCGCCAATTCGTGTCGTAATACACCCACACGACTCAGTTCCTCGGGAATTTACCGGACAAATTGTATCAAATAAGAATGAACAATCAAATGTGAGAAAAGCTTGTTCAAGTTCGCGAACAGCGTCAAGACGAGAATGATGTTGACTTGATAACTTCGTGGCGAGAGAATGAGCTCGGAAGATCGCGGTCCCTTAATTTAAGGGATCTCAGCCTAGCGCCGCCATTTTGGAACTCTATAGAAAGTCCCTCGCGACCGTTAAAAAAATCATAAATCTTTTCGTTATTTTGCCAATGAATAGTCTATTTAAACTTTCACAGCGTAATTAAGTCGAGAATCCTTTTTGTATAACATCCGGTGAAACTTATTGTTTAAGAGACAATACTGGACCCTTCTTTTTTTTAATGTATCTCGAGTGAATTGTTATTCTCAGCCGTTGTTTTCAATATTTAACTATGTCCGTAATAAATTAAGCGCGACGTATTTCTTTAGAAAGGAGAAGAGAAATTTTTTGACCCCTTTTTTCTCTCTCGCATGACAATCGCGGTCATAAAAGCGCCTTCGCCCTCGAAATATATCTTGCGCAAAGTTTTATTTTCTTTTCTTAGTAACAATAGTTATCTGTGACTGCAATAAAACAGATCGCAGACGGAACACTAATTACCGATCCTCATAAAGTGTCGTGTATTTCTATACAAATGGGAAGACAAGCCAGCCACTCGAGGCAGTTAAGTTTGAAACAATAGGAAGCAATCCTTCTCGAAAATGACGCAAGATCTCCCTTTGACTGCTCTGGTTCACTATTTTTAATGGTTATTTTTTAACTACAATAAACTAATTGGTCGGCCGTACCCAAGTCCTGACACTAGCCACAATAATAAATTATATTTCAACGCATCAAAGTGCAAAATTATGTCGTATCATCGCTCACACGTCTTGAAATTCCATAGATATACACTAGAATCTATACCTATTCCCCGCACAGATAATATTAAAGATCTGGGTGTCTTGTTCCACAGCAATCTCGCGTTTGGTCCTCACATAGAAGTTATGTGCAACTCAGCTTATAAAACTCTAGGATTTGTTATGAGAATCTCTAAGTCGTTTGAAAACCAATTGGTGCTCAAAACGTTGTTTAATTCATTGATCCGTAGCAAACTAGAAAGCAATGCTTGCATTTGGAGCCCGGTGGGGGCGCAGAACTCGCTCATGGTGGAGAAAGTACAAAAAAAATATCTACGATATCTCTACATGAGTGAGTTTGGTGTCTATCCGTGGCTATATCCTACGCAGTTTCTGCTGGGCATGCTCGGGTATAACTCCTTGAGCGTAAGAAGAGATCTGCGTCTCTTGGTATACGTTGTCAAACTCGTTCGAGGAGTTGTGAGCTGTCCAGCATTACTACAAAGATTAGCGTTAAATGTTCCTAACAATTACACTAGACTGCGCCGGCAGGAACTGTTCTCAATAACATACGCAAGAACGGGTCTTCCAGCCGCTATGCCTGTTGGAAGGGCCTTAACTCTTCTTAACGGGACTGCTTCGGATATTGACATATTTCATATCACATTACCAAAAGCAAAAGTAAATTTTCTTCTTAGATTAAGCGCGTTAGAAAGCACTCATCAACATACTTAAGTGACTGAATATATATGTAACATACGTTTGTGTGTAAATACTCATTTGTATACATATGCATTATTTTTTACTTTATATAATTTTAAAAAAAAAAATTTTCCCTGTAATTTTTCTTCTTTTTTAATGTCTTGTATTTTTCAATGTAATTGGGCTAAGCCTGTTTTGAAAAAATAAATAAATAAATAAATAAATAAATAAATAAATAAATCCCAAAAACCTTTCTGCTACTGGCCGAGATCGTCCCATGCCTCCCTCAGCCCTCAGTCCCCAACCCAAATATCCCCAACAAATTACAAAGATCATGCTTTGTTAACGAGGCATCTTTTCTATTGCCATATTCCATCCATTTGGAGTTGGCTGCTTGAATCTACTTCCTTAATCTCTTTCTATCACGAGAATGACTTAGGTTAGTCCGAGTCTCGTCATTGTCTGCTTCATTTTCTTATAAAGAACCTTCTTGGGTCTTTCCTTGCGTTTAATTGGAATTTCCCAATTAGTGGCTTTCTTTAGTGTGGACGCATCATCTTGCCGTTGCGCGTAGTCATGCTTCTCAGGCTTTATATATTGTTTGCACAACTTTGATCGATTCGAGAATTTGATTTTGATTTGTGTTTAATGTACGAGTATTATAGTAATACCTAGTGACTTCGCTATTGTGCGAATCTCCGCAACACAAGCAGTTATTTTTTTTTTCACTTTATAGCCAAATACTAAGCACTATGTAGGATAGCGGGCCTGATCACTGTCATGTAGATGTCGCTCTAAAGTTTTATTGGTAACCTTCTGCCGCAAAGAGCCTCTTGTCGTTTATCTTTTTTAAATCCATTTTATTTTAAATTCTGCTTTTAACGTCTTGGAGCGCCTCCTTAACTGTCATAATAGTAAGTCCAAGATATTTGAATGAATTTGTTTTTAATGGATTTTAGTATTGGAGTTTCATTTTTTCCAATGTCTGTATTTGGTGTGCCTAGTATGTGTTCAGATTTAGCTCTGCTTATTTTTAAACAATTTTTCTCAAATATGTATTCCCAGTTTTCCAGTTGTTCTTGGAAAATCTCAATATTCTCTTCACATATAACAATATTGTCCGCAAACATAATGTTCTTATGTGGTTTTTGCAGGAGGTTTCTAGTGAAGTATTCCATAACAATATTATACAGAAGCGGATTCAACGCTAATCCTTAGTGTTCATAGTCCAACTGTAAAAGTGATTGGGTTAGAGCTTCCTTGAATCGTTTTTCCGATTGTTCTGCTATCATTATACATTTTTTTGATAAGACGGACATATTTGTCGATGATTTATTCAAACTGCCTAGTGATTATTATGTATAAGTTTATTGGGAATTTGATCATACAACTTTTCTAAGTCAATAAAGATCACGTGTAGAGATTTTTTAGTATTCTTGTATTTTATAAGGATACTTCTCAGTTTATATGTTCATGTGTCGGTCATGCCTTTTTTAGGCATAAACCCAAATTGGCACTCTGATATTTTTCCCTTCTGCTCGCCTCATAATTTTTTTTAATGATGTTTTGTAACCATTTCAAAACATGACACCTCAACTTTATTGGGTTCGAGCAAATAAGATATGTACACGGTGAAATAATCTGTTAAAAAGTACATTAATAAGACGGGCAAAAAGTACGAATTTTCAAGATGGTTTTTATATTGCCATAGATGTTTTAGTATTTATTTTAGATAATTTGGTCGAGTGCTTTGTCTCAATCATTACAAGTACCATAAGATGGGTTTTCATATTGCCATGGATGATTTAGTATTTATTTTAGGTAATTTGGTAGAGTGTTTTGTCTCAATCATAACAAGTACCATAAGATGGGTTTTGATATTGCCATGGATGATTTAATATTTATTTTAGATAATTTAGTAGTGTTTTGTATCAATAATTACAAGTACTATAAGATGGGTTTTGATATTGTCATGATTGATTTAGTATTAATTTTAGATAATTTGGTAGAGTGCTTTGTCTCAATCATAACAAGTACCATAAGATGGGTTTTGATATTGCCATGGATGATTTAATATTTATTTTAGATAATTTAGTAGTGTTTTGTATCAATAATTACAAGTACTATAAGATGGGTTTTGATATTGTCATGATTGATTTAGTATTAATTTTAGATAATTTGGTAGAGTGCTTTGTCTCAATCATTACAAGTACCATAAGAACGCTTCCTAATTCCAAATATCAATGCTCTTAGCAAGAGCTTCACCTGGTAATGAATCATATAAATGATTTATTTATTTCATGCTTTTGGTGTAAATGCAATCTAGCGAGATTATTGCCAGGCAGCAATCTCTTCCAGCCAACCAGACAAAAGTAAATGAAGCAGGTTACATAGTCGCAAAAAGCATTTAAATGACTGTCCATGAACACATACGTGAGCACATGCCCACAAACCCCCACAAAGATGGGCAATCACCCGAACATTACTTTTCATATAAAGTGAGAAATCATCAATCAAAGGAAAAGGAAGGGATCGTAGAGAAGAAATAAAAAAAATCAGGAATGAAACACGTTATTTTACTGACTAGAAATTAAGAGTTTTTTCAGTCGCTTGTTTAAGCATGCCAAGGGGGGAGCGAGTCTGAAATTGGTTTGTAATTGCATTTATACTGAAACATTCTGACGATTTCTGTAACCTTATTGTTTTGACGCATGTGTTGCAACTTGGGGGTAGCGAGGTCGATTCATGTTGACACTGTTATTATTATTTTTTTAATATTCAAGTCATTTCTTCACAAAAATATTTTTAAACACCCTTCCATTTGGTCATAAGAGGTTGCCACATAGCAATAAGCTTGTTGTATGCATTTACAGTGGTTTACAAAAAATACTAACTAGTGTTTGTCGAATTAACACTATCAACTGCATGCTTCAAAACATTTTTTTACGCTGAAAAACTGAACTGACGGCCATTCTGAATAAGTAAGTTCAGAACACAAAAAAAAACAACCACAATAATTAATTTCCCACAAACGCTGAGAAAAACGTGAACCTTAAATTGTTCCGAGAAAAGCCTTGCAAAGGTTGCGGGTGTAATGTTATATTTTCATGGTTAAGGTCACAGCAAAAATAATTTCACAACGATTCGCCCGCTTTCTCAGAATCTCTGGAAGGGAGATGTTGAGTTTGTTGATCCCTCATAGCTATCATTTATCATTTTCTCAGAAAGTGAAATCTCGACAAAATTAAAAACCTCTTATTTTAATTTATTAAGTTGACTTATGTTGCTTATGAAAATTCTGTTAGCCGTTTATTTTATTTGATTAATTATAACAATTTAAAAATGCAAATCTAAGATCTAAGCCTTGGATTGTTGATGACGTTTGTTATGCATTGACATATTTAATCAGCATAAACAAGTCTTCTATTCACTAGATTATTTGGACAATACTAGGACACGGAAGTTTTTATTTTTATTTATTTTATTTTATCTCATGAATCTTCGAAAAGACTATAGTTTCACTTTGTGGTGCCATTTTTTACATAAAAGGAAAAATAAGTAAAATAAAATCTTATTTTATATTTTTGTGTTCATCACAGGTTTAATTTAGGTTCACAGCTAGTTTCGAAGACCATCGTCTTCTTCGTCAGGTGAATATAAACTAAGTTGCTAAAATATAATCTGTACAAGTGTAAATAACCCAATATAAAAGAGGTGAGGTAGGGGAGTGAAGTGGGGAGAGATGTAATACAATGGTGAATGGGGCGGGGAAAAAATATGTGAATGTGAATCTTTAAGACAGGGGGGGATTTTAAATTGGAAACATATTAAGCAGAGGGCTATTATGTAAATTGGTTTGGTTATTGATGATATTTAGACTTAATTTTATAGATTTTTTAATCTCGATAACTTCCAAATTGTCAAGCTGCAATCCCTCTTGGTTTATATGTACGAGTATAATCCTCAAACGACTATTAATATCGAACGAATGGTTGTTTTCAATTAGGTGGTTAGCGAACTCTGAAAAATTACAGAAATTAGACGAAGAAGACGGTGGTCTTTGAAACCAGTTGTGAACCTAAAATTAACCTGTGGTGAACACAGAAATATAAAATAAGTTTTTTAATTTACTTATTTTTCCTTTTATATTTTATTTTATTTTACACATAACAAGAAATATACATAATTTGCAGGTAATTTAATTCGGACATATAATTTTAATAGATCTGGGTTTGTTGCCTTTCATTTGTCGTGTCCCCAGTAAACTAGACTTTTGCTTGTATCTCACTGAGGACATTTATCATGAAAAAATAAATTGTTACTTCTTTCCAATTTTGGATTATGTAAAACCCCGTTGTACATTCTAATCAACCTAACAAACAGTGACACTCAATTACATAACATATGTATGCATCACGCGAAATCAAACTCATTGTACTTCATAACTCTAGACAGACCAACACATTCATTTATACAAACATGTACACTCAAGAGCTCACACGAACCTCTTCCATAAGTCATTCGTCTTGCAAGCTCAAGCACTCAAACTCCTGTCGCAATAACAACCACGTTCCAATCGACTGCCTAAACTGTTTTCCTCCCTTTACCTTTATTGAATTGGGCATTGATGAATGGATTATGATTTTTTATCGTCATCGATATCATAAATTATAACAAAAATGATTTGGTTCTTTAAGGAGCTTTTTCACAATGCTCTTTCATTTCTAATTCTGAGCGTTTGTATCTTTTATAGGACCATAGCTAAGTAAAAGCTCTCCCAAAACACGTGGACTTTTTACCAGGTTGTACCTTTTTTATGGGGCAATAAAAGGTAAATAAAAAATATACTGAGGTAAGAACTTTACTCTTCTTGTTGTCTTTTACCCGAATCACTTGAAATTGAAGTTTTTATTTTATGTCAGCCTATATTATTTTTACATTAGAGTAATATTTACACAATTAAGATTACTGTAACTTGATTTAGGATAAAACAGAATCAATCTGTATTCGATATGTTAAGAATTGCAGATCACATTTTAAGTGTTTTATAATTTTTTTAACAGTTTAACATGATAAATGAATATTTATTTAAAAGGAAGAAAAAATTAAACAATAAAATATATACATGATAAGGGCCTCAGTAAACGAAAGTTGGAAATTGGTACTAGAAGCAGCATCTCAAGTATTTGTTGGGTGATTGTTTTTCATCTCAAAATTACAATTATCAAAAATGAATAATATAATATCAATTCATTAAATATTAACCAAGAATACTATAACTGTTGTTATAACAACGTAAACCCATTTAAATTAGGAAAAATACACTATTATTGATTCAAATTAATTGATAAATATACTATATATAATTATGTTGTTTATAGTTAAGGCATTAACGTTGTGGAGGTTTAAAGACATTCTAATTTATTTTTATCAAACACTGTTTATTCCACTTTTTTGTAACGGTATAACCCTACCGGTTCCAAGGCTTTCCCCTCATCTTCAGAGAAGCACAACCAAGACTAAATTTTGTTCGAATTGGTACCGATATACACGCTTCAACGGTTGGGGGCTGAGGGGTGAGGGAGGCATGGGACGATTTCGGCCAAGAGCGGAGAAATTTTAGGGATATAACTGTTCACCAGATGTTCGGATCGATGTACTGACTTAGAAATTTCTAGGGCCTCTAATCTATCCAATTTATTTCCGTAAAACCAGATGGCACTCTTGTTAGCGAAATTGGTATCCTTCAACCTTTCTTATTTTCTGTTGAGTTAATTAGAAAGCACATTTGAGGTTATTTTAAATCGGGATACTGCTTTACCTTGGCCTTGGAAACTATGGAGAATGTCCTAAATACCAAGTTCAACATGAAAATAAACAACGACAAAACCAAAGTGATAACCGTAGGCAGAGACGAATACCAAATGAATATACTATACTAATGTCAGGAGCTGCACTTAAGAACGCAAAAGAGTTTGTCTATCTTGGAAGCAAGATGACATGGAATGGCCGTACAAAAAGAGAGGTTGACAGTCGCATCCACCAAACAAAACTTGCATTTAATAAGAAATCAAAGATTTTAGAATCCAACAACATGGACCTAAAGCTCCGCAAGCGATTGGTCAAAACATATGTGTGGAGTATTTTGATGTATGGTTGCGAGACATGGTGCATAGGCGAAAGAGATCGAAAAAGATTGGAGGCCTTCAAGATGTGTACCTATAGACGAATCCTTAGAATGCCCTACAGAGAGACCACATTAGAAATGACGAGGTTCTCAGCAGGATCGAAAAAACCAGGCACCTGTCAAACACCATATCGAAAAGGCGTGCAGAACGGATAGGTCATATGCTGCGACATGAAAATCTCCTGCACAATATACTGGAGGAATCGATTGGTAGAGGGCCCCCTCGCCGGGAGTATCTGGAGCAAATATGCCACGATATGGACTGCACCTCCTATACAGGGCTCAAGAGGATCGCTGAAGACCGAGCGGAGTGGAGGAGGAGATGCGGAGCTTTGCTGCTAACCAATCCCCAGGATTGAAACTGAAGAAGAAAGATTTCTTTACAAAATTATCTAAATACAAAAATAATGTAACGATTCTTGAATGTAGTGAAAGCATAAGTTCACTCGAAATATTTGTTTAATTTTGGAGCTGTATTAGAATCAGTGAGCTTTAATAGTGAAAATAGTCGGTTTGGGATAGAATGAAATGTAAATGTGTTAGACTAATCTCTATAAATCAACTTTCAGCACTTTTAAGCTTTCGTCAGACAATTCTTTTTAGAGATATTACAACACTTTGATATGTTTGCCTGTCATTTACAATTTTAGTAAAGTATTGAAATGGAGTTTGCATGATTTTTAATTGAGTAAATTCAGCTGAATTTCATTGAGTTATAGTTTTAATTTTGTAACTTTAATTATTACGTTACATGTGAAAACCTAATCAAATTTGCTGAATTCTTAGTAGATAAACCTGTGATTCTGTATAAATAGATAAGATGTGGACAAAGGTACTTAATGAATTAGTTATACACCTGCGGTCTATAGGACCCGCTCCTAAATTTGTAAGTCCGGGAAGTGCAAACACTTGCTTTATTGATTATTTGGAGCTTTGGGAGAGGATTAACCTAGCTCCATTAGGGTAGGTCCAGTTTTTTTGTAATTTTCCTGGATCAGAATACGAGAGTTCAGTTTCACAGTAAATAAAATTGTAATATTTTCTGATTTAATAATTGTTACAAACAAATTAGTTTATTATTTTATAACTAGTTGCAGCCCGTGAAATATTCACGGAAGTAAAACAAATGCTACATTTTTGAAATACCGAATGGAGCAAGATAAGCTTAAAGTTTTTTGGGTTCATTAATGTTTAAAGTTTAAAATAAAAAAGGTACATCTTGATCGATGAATTATTTAACTCTCAAAAATCTCTTAATACACGATGTTTTGTGTATAAACATTACTGTTGTTCAATTTAAATCGTTGATAAAGTTTTCCTTGAAAACTTGTTTCAGATATATTGACTTTAATGTTTTCGCGTTTCCGACATCTTGAAAAAGCCACAAATAATTGTTTTCTTTTAAAAAAAGATGATAAGATAAATAAACACAAGTAATTATAAAGTTCAATATAATAGGAAATAAATTAATTGTTTAATGAATTACAATTTAAAATAAATTGACATCGTTCCCTTTTACACCGGTTCGTTCAGAATAATAACAATATATTTCGAAGTAGTAAACACAAGTAATTATAAGGTTCAATATAATAGGAAATAAATGAACTACAATTCAAAATAAATTGGCAATGTCCCCTTTTACACCGGTTCGTTCAGTATAATTTCAATCTGTTTCAAAGTATTCCTATCTCGCTGTCTTGTATTCAAAATTCAATTCTCGTATTCTTTCTTTGGCGACAACCGTACGGGTTCTGGCCTATTTATATTTTGTCGTATATTATTTTAGAATTTTAAAGAGAACATAAAATATTAATTAAATACTTAGTTTTTACAAGCATCTATACATTTTATTACAAACTTACCTATCGTAGGTGATGTCATAGGATTTAGAATAAAATAAACTTTATAGATTTAAAATAAAATTAAAGAATATTTTAGATATCGCTATTAGAATTAACCAAATATTCTTGGAGGAAAATGGTTATTTTTCATAATGTCAAGTCTACAAAAAAATGTATCACGGTGTCTCTTTGACAGAAAGACCCGGAGTGAGGAGTTTTTGAAAAGTTTGATTATACATACGAGTGCATAAGTTATGTATACCATTGTGGAGCGTGTGACGATAAGATGTTGGACATGACATTGAAGCTGGTATTGGGATTGTAATGCGGTAGAAATTGTGTATGTGATAGCTTGGGTATAAAGTTTGATTATACATGCGAGTGAATAACTGATGTAAGCGGCTAAACAAAATTGGCCTGCAACATAAAACGCACCCTGGTTATTTTCTCTGTTAATTGTATATCAATGTGGAGCGTGTGACGTGAAGATGTTGGGCATGACGTTGAAGTTGGTGTTGGGATTGTAATGCGGTAGAAATTGTGTATGTGATAGCTTAGGTGTAAAGTTTGATTATACATGTGAGTGAATAGCTTATGTAGGCGGCTAAACAAAATTGGCCTGGAACATAAAACGCACCCTGTATATTTTCTCTGTTAATTGTATATCAATGTGGAGCGTGTGACGTGAAGATGTTGGGCATGACGTTGAAGTTGGTGTTGGGATTGTAATGCGGTAGAAATTGTGTATGTGATAGCTTAGGTGTAAAGTTTGATTATACATGTGAGTGAATAGCTGATGTAGGCGGCTAAACAAAATTGGCCTGGAACATAAAACGCACCCTGTATATGTTCTCTTTTAATTGTATATCAATGTGGAGCGTGTGACGTGAAGATGTTGGGCATGACGTTGAAGTTGGTGTTGGGATTGTAATGCGGTAGAAATTGTGTATGTGATAGCTTAGGGTAAAGTTTGATTATACATGTGAGTGAATAGCTGATGTAGGCGGCTAAACAAAATTGGCCTGGAACATAAAACGCACCCTGTATATGTTCTCTGTTAATTGTATATCAATGTGGAGCGTGTGACGTGAAGATGTTGGGCATGACGTTGAAGTTGGTGTTGGGATTGTAATGCGGTAGAAATTGTGTATGTGATAGCTTAGGTGTAAAGTTTGATTATACATGTGAGTGAATAGCTGATGTAGGCGGCTAAACAAAATTGGCCTGGAACATAAAACGCACCCTGTATATGTTCTCTTTTAATTGTATATCAATGTGGAGCGTGTGACGTGAAGATGTTGGGCATGACGTTGAAGTTGGTGTTGGGATTGTAATGCGGTAGAAATTGTGTATGTGATAGCTTAGGGTAAAGTTTGATTATACATGTGAGTGAATAGCTGATGTAGGCGGCTAAACAAAATTGGCCTGGAACATAAAACGCACCCTGTATATGTTCTCTGTTAATTGTATATCAATGTGGAGCGTGTGACGTGAAGATGTTGGGCATGACGTTGAAGTTGGTGTTGGGATTGTAATGCGGTAGAAATTGTGTATGTGATAGCTTAGGGTAAAGTTTGATTATACATGTGAGTGAATAGCTGATGTAGGCGGCTAAACAAAATTGGCCTGGAACATAAAACGCACCCTGTATATGTTCTCTGTTAATTGTATATCAATGTGGAGCGTGTGACGTGAAGATGTTGGGCATGACGTTGAAGTTGGTGTTGGGATTGTAATGCGGTAGAAATTGTGTATGTGATAGCTTAGGTGTAAAGTTTGATTATACATGTGAGTGAATAGCTGATGTAGGCGGCTAAACAAAATTGGCCTGGAACATAAAACGCACCCTGTATATTTTCTCTGTTAATTGTATATCAATGTGGAGCGTGTGACGTGAAGATGTTGGGCATGACGTTGAAGTTGGTGTTGGGATTGTAATGCGGTAGAAATTGTGTATGTGATAGCTTAGGTGTAAAGTTTGATTATACATGTGAGTGAATAGCTGATGTAGGCGGCTAAACAAAATTGGCCTGGAACATAAAACGCACCCTGTATATTTTCTCTGTTAATTGTATATCAATGTGGAGCGTGTGACGTGAAGATGTTGGGCATGACGTTGAAGTTGGTGTTGGGATTGTAATGCGGTAGAAATTGTGTATGTGATAGCTTAGGTGTAAAGTTTGATTATACATGTGAGTGAATAGCTGATGTAGGCGGCTAAACAAAATTGGCCTGGAACATAAAACGCACCCTGTATATGTTCTCTTTTAATTGTATATCAATGTGGAGCGTGTGACGAGAAGATGTTGGGCATGACGTTGAAGCTGGTGTTGGAATTGTAATGCGGTAGAAATTGTGTATGTGATAGCTTAGGGTAAAGTTTGATTATACATGTGAGTGAATAGCTGATGTAGGCGGCTAAACAAAATTGGCCTGGAACATAAAACGCACCCTGTATATGTTCTCTGTTAATTGTATATCAATGTGGAGCGTGTGACGAGAAGATGTTGGGCATGACGTTGAAGCTGGTGTTGGAATTGTAATGCGGTAGAAATTGTGTATGTGATAGCTTAGATGTAGAGTTTGATTATATTATTGAGCGAGTAACTGATGTATATCAATGTAAAGCGTATGACGAGAAGATGTTGTATATGACATTGAAGTTGGTGTTGCGATTGTAATGCGGTACTAGTATGTTAGAAATTGTGTATGTGACAGATTGGGTGTAAAGTACGCATGTAAAGACGTAAATGCAGAGGTCAACTATTTTTTTCTTAGTTTTGTAGTATAATCGATAAGCAAATGAAATTACAGATTTAGAAACGAGACCGCTTGATCACAGGCCTTGCCTTGTAAAGTGATTCTTTATATCCAAAAAAATGCAAGCTTTTTGCATTGTTATGTAATTGTATTCTACGGTTCGCATTTCCCGTAAAATGATATAAATTGTAAATTTAATGTGGATAGCTTAATACTTCTTTGCAATGTTATGGAGTATTCAAGAAAAATGTAGCCTGAAGAGTTTGAAGGGGTAGGGTTTCGAAGACCAGCGTATCGCTGACGTGTGAGCATTTTATAAGGGGTTAGCCGTTTATTGCATGCATTTTTGACGGGGCTAGGGTTGTAAATGATCCAGCAGCAATACTACTTAGTATGTGGAGGGGATAATGCGAGTAGATTTTTTTATTTATTTTTTTCTTTGATACTTTATTGCACAAGGAACATTCGTTTGATAAATTATGATAAATAAACCTCTTTCAGTCAACCAATCAAAACAAGGAATGTAAGAGTCAATTTTCGTTTGAGAATTCTACGAATAGGGGTTTTAACTTCAAGCTGTAAAAACAATTTTTATCTTTTTCAGTTTATAAGAATAAAACTAAAAAATATTTGGTTTTCACAAATTTTCTTTCGTCTCTCAATTCTTTATAGTTTTATTTTACTATTTTCTATAGATTTAAATTTTAATTTTATTCTTTTTGCTTTTACTCTAATTAATTAACTTGAAACTTTGACAACGGTTAGTCAAATGCTACGTTTGGTTAGTGTTATTGCATGGAGTGGAATTATGGACCCTCAAAGTTAGTAGTATGAACCGACTGGAAGCATACGAAATGTGGATGCACCGGAGAATGCTACGGATACCCTGGACGGATATGGTTAGCAGCACAAAGGTCCTTCAAAGAGCCAAAGTTAAAAGAGAGTTGCTGACTAATATTAAAATCCAAAAGGTGTTCTATTTGGGTCATTTACTTAGAGGAGCAATATACAAATTACTGCACCTGATCATCCAAGGCAAAATAGAAGGCCGAAGAGGTGTTGGCAGGAGGCAAATCTCCTGACTCCGCAATATACGTGATTGGACTGGTTGGGGGCTGCCGGGAATAAAATGTCTACTTTCAAGTGATATTCAACGTTAGGGGGACCTGGCATGACATTTGGAAGAAGAACTAATGTTATACAAGGTTTGAGACACGGTCATGTATATGGATATGAATTTAGTAATTTTATAAATTTTCGAGCTGTGAAAGAATATTTAACAATGCTTTGAACCTTTTCCCTTTGATTCTATGGACTTTAAACACTGTCAATGTAACATGACATAAGTTAAGCACTGTTCTCGTAATAAACCGAGATCATTCCGTCTGAAGATAGCCTCAGTATAGAAGGAAGAAACATGTGTAGCGAGGATAAAAGTAATTGGTGGAATAACAAAGTTGTTTATTGAACATTCTAACAAAAAATTGAAATTAAAACTTTTGATAAATTCATCAGACGTATTGACAAGAAAGTGTTAAGATAAATCAGTATTCGTAAATTTTTTTATTGAAAAAAAAAATATTTAAGTTTATTTTCCAAATATCTCAATAAAAAATATAAAATTTACATCTTCAAAACAAAAACAACATAATCAAAATAAATATCTATTTTACAATATGGCGTTCAGCACAGCACGGAAAGTAAAAAAAATAATCAAACACAATTAATTAAATACAATCAACCATGTTAGATTTGATTAGAGGAAAATAAAAATTCTCATGTAAGAAAGAAAAAAATACTTAATATAATTAAAAAATTGAGTATTAAAATAAAATACTTCCAATACTGAACAGCTTTATAATATAAAAAATATATTTTAAGTGCTTACTTGATTGTATTGTGAATTAAAGCTCATTGGATGATTACTCTGTAAAAATGTTTTCCAATCCACTAAAAAATAATATAAGGGACTCTTAGTGAAAACCAAACATAAACCTTTTTTCTCGAAACTTAGAAAAGACGTTTTTTTTTTATTAAGTGGTGTAATATTTGTACATTTTTAAGAAAATAAATTAAATGCTTACTTAAATTTTTTTATTGAAGTCAGTATTGGTTTCAAAGACTCTGTCTTCCTCATCAGGTGAAATGAACTGCAATTCATCTTTACTTGACGAAGAAGACGGAGGTTTTCGAAACCGGTAGGGAACTCAAATAAAACGGGGGTGAATACAAAATAGAAATATTGTGATTTATTTATTTTATTAAAAATTGAATTGAAAACCTTTTGTTCTTGCTGTTGATTTTTTTACCTGCATTTTTTCAAGATTACTCCTACGTTCAGCTTTTCCTCTGTCTCTTTGAGAGTCTGCCTGGTTGTTAATTTTCTATGGGTTAACCACGAGAAATCTTTCGAGAAATTCGAATTTCATACATTATTTGAATATGATTTCCGTATAATTTTCTTTCACTATCTTACGATTTGTTCGATTTCCATTAATCGTTTTATTTACGTATTTTTTATTTTCCTTGAGTCTATTGCAAGTTATATTTCGTAGAACTTTCACTTTTGATGTTTTAAGGTATGCCTTCGTTCATTTTCTAGATGTCACTAAAAAAATATTTAAAAACGGTACCAAAGAGAATCGAACCGCAACATTTAAATATATAGGTAATCCACTAGCACTTGTAAGATTTGTATCTACTACTTTGATATTAAGAATTTTTAAACATGTTATGGTGGTTATATCAGTCGGTACCTAGTTCCAGAGTTTCACTGCACGGAATTTCTCCAATAAGCAATAAAATATTTTTTCTTTGAATCTTCAGAATTATTCTAGACTAGCTGAAGACTAAAGCACTTTTTTAATAACACCTTTAATATATGTGTATATCTCAGCTCGTGACACCATTAATATATGTGTATCATATATCTCAGCTCGTGACACCATTAATAACATATATGTGTATATCTCAGCTCGTGACACCATTAGTACATGTGTATATCTCAGCTCGTGACACCATTAATACGTATGTATATCTCAGCTCGTGACACCATTCATACATGTATATATCTCAGCTCGTGACACCAATAATATATGTGTATATCTCAGCTCGTGACATCATTAATACATGTGTATATCTCAGCTTGTGATACTATTAATATATGTGTATATCTCAACTCGTGACACCATTATTAGTATATGTGTACATCTCAGCTCGTGGCGCTATGAATATAATATGTGTAACATACTCGTATATCTCAGCTCGTGAGAAAATCAATTTCTATTTGAAATCGTATTAATAACGAAAGGTCAAGGTTCTGCAAAGGTAGATTCAATGCGCCTCTTGGTACAATCAAAATATATGATTATTTTAATCTGCACACAACATTGTTATTTTAAAGATTGAAAAAAAAAACAAATATTAAAGGCGGCGAGGTTCATTGCTTCATCAGTAAATTTGGTTTAAATTTGACAGTTAGATATAAAGATTAGGTTAAAATTGGTGTTATTTTAAAATGATTATTTGATTTTTACACAGAACATTCTAATGAATTTTATGTGTTATATAAAAAAAGACAGAAGAATCAAACTTGTGAAGTTTAATAAAAAATATATTTTGACTTTGATTTTTCCAGTTTGCCTATTCTATTTTTTGACAGTTATAAACTTTAAAAATATTTATAATACGAGTATATTTTTCTAAGTGCGCGCATCTCCACAGTACTAATCTAGATTTTATCCTTTTTCTGTTAGTAAAAGTTTCACTTCCATGGATAAACGTTGGCACCAAATCAGTATGACATATTGTTATTTTTGCTACTTTGATAGAACGCTGTTGCTGTATATTACATTAAGTGGTCCATTAATCTTGTTTCTTGTCGCACCGCTTCTTTCAATGTTTCTATCAAATCGTCCATCACATCACATTAAAATAGTACCCAGATAACAGAACACATCAACCATCTTCAGTTTCTTTGTGTTAACCCATTCAAAAAATTTAAGTAAACACATTTATACGTGCTTAATACCGTATTTGAATTAATTGGATAATGGTAACTTTTCGTTTTCCAACGAGAACAGGCGTGAAGAAAAATGTAATGTTTGACAAAGCTCTGATATGACTTGGTTACGTTAGCAAGTCACGGAATGTGATGTTTACTACAAAAGTTGTAATCTCCGAGTCAAGGTAAATGCCTCAGTTTGTTTATTATCATATATTTTCTATTTCAGTTATAATTAGCGACGACATGCGAAATATATAAGCCTATGACGTAAATAAAGGACAATAAACAGAAAGCTTAAAAAATTTCTTATATCTTACCTTTCATTGCTATTGCTACTAATTTTATTACGAGGATGTTTTTTAACCAGTTAAAACATGTTTATTTTTAAAGTGATAGTATTTTAAAATTTGAAAACTCCATTACACATTAATGTTATAAAAGAAGACACATTATAAAATACAGGATACTTTCCATTGGAGCCACAATTTGTGACAGGCATATATTGGTGCATATAGAATGCATCATTTGAATTACTTAGGTAGCATTGCAAATCACAAAACAAACACAGATGACAATATTCAAAATATATTAATCTCAGTTTCCCGGGCGTTTTGGACTTTTCGTGGGTGAGTGTTTGATAAACATAACCTTACACCAAAAACCGAAATAATAGTCTGTAAAGCTGTGTTAGTACCATCTCTGATGTACGAATGCAAATCATGGGTTCCTTACATTCGTCGAATTTCAGTGGAAGTGTTTGCTACTCAAGTTATTAAAATAATACGTGCTAAATGCATCAGCACTTTGCACATCTTCACAGATAATTTGAAACCTGCCAACATGATTAAAATATATCAGAAGCCTTTATTACCATCCACTCAAAGGTAGTTTATAAGAAAAAAATTAAATCGGCTACTGCAAGAGGACAATGACCCAAAACATCGGAGTCGTCTTTCTACTGCGTGAAAACAAGAAAATTACATTGACGTAATGGATTGGCCGTCGCAGTCACCAGATGCAAATCTCATAATAAATGTTAAGACACTCATCAAGTTTAAGCTCCGAGGGAAAAAGATCTGGAACGTCAAGCAGTTATTTGGACAGATTCGGCTTATATGGAAGTCTTTCCCCCTAGATGATGCTATAAAATGAGTAGAAAGTATGCCTCGGAGATGCCGGGCAGTTATTACTAGTGGAGGCGACTGGACAACTTATTAATAACCAAGCATCACGGTTTATATCATGTATTATGTGTTTTTTAATGCCTTATCCCAAACAGTGTTTCAAGTTTAGCATCCTCTATACTTAACTATCATAATTAACTATAAATTTTCCATGACTTTTAACTTGATTTTCCACTGTCATTAATCGTTTGCTTCCTGATGATCCTTTTGAGTATATTTTGGTTAGAACTGATATATAAAGGCTATAAAACGATATTTTTGTTACTTGAATCATACATAATTTGGTTTATATTGAAAATTTATTGTTTGTTAAAATTATTTCCTAAATCATTTAAAAACGGATAAAGAAACAATAAAACGAAATATTTGCAAATATCACCAAAGTAAACGGTGAAGAAAGCAGAGAAGAAAGAGCAAGAAAATAATAATATTATAAGGACAGTTTACTCGTATTTTCCGCCGTTTAGAGAGCAAACTCTCTCGAATGACGCTCGAATAAGTGACTTAAACCCATCATTATTGATTGATTAAAAATAATACAAAATGAATTTATAAAAGTTAAATGTAAGTAAGGTTGTAACTGCAGTCATTGGATTATGCATTTGGTTAACTTAACAAGGGAATTATAAAGAAACCTTCGTAGATCTTCCCATATTTGATAGTTACACATTCGGATTTAGGTGAAGTGGAGTATATGCTGAAGTAAATACCATACCTTCTTCCTGGCACTGTCCCAACTCATTGCCTAGGTAGGTTGTTGGGGTCGGCTCTTCTCGTTCTCAGGCTTGTATGTTCTTCAGTTTTGGGTGTCGCTTTCATCTAGGCCGTTTCTCTGCAGGATTTTGGAGCATTAAATCATCCAGGAGTTCTTTAGTCTTCCTCTGGACGGCTGTCGAGGAAGATCCACGGACATTACCTGATTTACAGTATGGTCTGGTGGTCTCTATCTTATGTGCCCTTACCATCTCAGCTGTCGCTCTTCCTGCTTACTTTTTATGTCAGTGACTCCCAGGCTACCACGAATGCGTGAGCTCTTAATTTTATCTTTCAGTGATACTCCTGCCGACCCATTTCTGCTGTTTCAAGTTGCCTATAGTAAGAGCTGTACATAGTCCAGCATTCTGAGCCATAGATAATCGCGGGTCTAATGATAGTCTGGTATACCTTTCCTTTCAGTTTTATAGGCATTTTTGGGTCACACAAGAAGTGTAGTATAATATGTGTAAAGTGTTCATATAAAATTTCATAAATTTTGATAAGACATGTATTATTTAAACTTGAACAATTCCATTAAATGATTAATCTTTTGTAAGTTCTGAGTAACCAATTCGATATTCTAAAAATAAACACAATAAATAATATTTTCGCCATCGGCACTCAAGAGGTAAAATTGGTTATGTTCCACAATAAATATTTTTATATAATTAAAGGTCAATAAAATTTATTAAAGTTGATAATGTCAATATTTGACTCGCATATACTTTAGCTATCATTGCCATCATCACCTCCACCGACCGAACTGCCTCCAGGACTAATTGGTTATCC
The DNA here is from genome assembly GCA_949825065.1 of Odontocerum albicorne. Lineage (NCBI taxonomy): Eukaryota > Metazoa > Arthropoda > Insecta > Trichoptera > Odontoceridae > Odontocerum > Odontocerum albicorne. The sequence continues at coordinate 2,626,208 of OX463860.1, read as the reverse complement.
TTAGACTGCGATAGTTCTCTGTCACACTATCCAGTCATCTCAGCTTTGGTCTTCATACTTATATGTTCTTAAATGCATCTTATATTGGTAAATAATGGACAATCGAAGAGTTGATGGGCAGAGAAAGCGTTATCAGAACTCTCTGCGAGAGTCACTGATTTTGTGCGTGACGCCTGAAGACTGGGAACAGGTTGTTATGGAAAATAAAAAAAATATATGTTCTTGAAGTGATGGCGCCTCCTCAACAGGCAGACGTGTAAGAAAATGTCAACATGCTGCAAATATGCGTAAGTGTTAGCAAGTGGCTCTGTAGAATCCACATGTCTGTGATCTCTAGAGAGTGCGCGTTTAAGATCACGGTGTCCTCTTATAGATGGTCACATGATTGTCGTAGAGGAGCAGCTCGAGATTGACGTCAGAATGGCGAAGAGGTCCTCAACAATGGGACCTAGCAAAGACGACGATAGTCTCTTCACTCACCCCATTAGATCGCTAAACATAGCCTTCCTTGCACAATATCTTTCATGTGATGAAAATGCTCAAACTACCGTAGTCGTAATCTAATACGGTGATTTCTCTATTATAAATAACTGTTAGGTTTTATTTCCCTCGTTTGTATTTTTTGCACGAAACGGCGAAAAAAGGGGTTGTGGACATAAAATTTTTACAACCTTTCAAATGGGGTGGAGTTATCGGAAAATGTGGCATAAGGTGATTGAAGGGACAAGTTGAAGGGTGAAATTTTAATGATTGACTGAAAGGCAAATGGGGTGGTGATGGCTTATCATGCTTGGGCCGACAGTGATCGATTTGATCTCTGTCAAAGACGTTTACATTTTTTTTATGGGGTTCAAGTTGACTGTGCTTAATTTTAAAGATTCCTTTAGCCACTTAGTCAGACAGGATTTATTGATGAGGTGTTAAGGGATAGAATTTTTTATTACTTGAACTTAAATACATGAAACAATTTCCCTGTTGGGGTTGGTAGAGAAGACAGCGCACGACTTTCTTATCTTAACACACATCTTAATAATAATAAAATGCAGTGTTAGAGAGCAGCTTTTTCTCAAGAGCACTTTAACTCGGGATTCGAACTCACTGTTATTGACAGATATAAAAAATGCAAAGAAGTTGAGTGGAAGAATAGAAAACTGGTGGATGTGGCCATTGATACCATATAATATCTTTATATGTTTAGAAAAACATATTTGGTAAGAAAACTGCAGAAAACTTATCAAACTTTAAAGAAACCTTTGTAGATCGTCCTAAACATTACAGTAAAATATTTAACATTAAGTGGAATATTGTGTTAGTATATGGTATAATCATAAATTTTGATTAGACCTCCCGAAAAAAGTGGCCTACACTTTAAACTTCCCTACATTTTATACTTCCCTACACTTTATACTTCCCTACACTTTATGCTTTCCTACATTTTATACTCCCTTATACTTTATACTTCCCTACACTTTATACTCCCCTATATTTTATACTCCTCTATACTTAATATTTACCTACACTTTATACTTCCCTGCACTTTATGCTTCCCTACATTTTATACTCCGTATATTTTATACTTCCCTACCCTTAATACTTCCCTACACTTTATATTTCCCTACACTTTATGCTTCTCTACATTTTATACTCCTTTAGGGAGTTCTATGTGATCCGAAAATGCCAGTAAAGTTAAAAGGAAAAGTTTACCAAACGATTGTCAGACTCGCACTCCTCTATGGCTCCGAATGCTGGACGATGTATAACTCTTACTCTAGGCAACTAGAAACTGCTGAAATGCGCATGCTAAGATGGTCAGCTGGTGTGTCCCTAAGAGACAAAATAAAAAGCTCACGCATTCGTGGAAGCCTAGGTGTTACAGATATCAACAGCAAGATGGAGGAGAGAACACCCGATCACATTGTGAACCAGGTAATCTCCATTGATCTTCCTCGAATAACAACCAGAGGAAGACCAAATAATTCATGGGTGGTGTAAAAAGATAACCTGATGCAGAGGCACGGCCTGGGGGACGTAGCTTGGGACAGAATAGCATACAGCCTGAGGACGAGGAGAGCTGACCCCTACAGTCTTCGCAGACAGTGAGTTGGGATAAGGCCAGGGAGAAGACATTTTATGCTCCTCTATACTTAATACTTCCCTACACTTTATACTTCCCTACACTTTATGCTTCCCTACATTTTATACTCCCTATATTTTATACTTCCCTATACTTAATACTTCCTACACTTTATACTTCCCTACCCTTTATTCTTCCCTACACTATATATTTCATTTTTACAAATATAATTAAATTGGTCTGACTACTCTTTTCTAGGTCTTCCAGTAACATGTTAGCAGCTCTAATTAACTTTGTATGTTTGTTGTGTTAGTTTTTCTCAATTCATTGATTATATACGCCCAAATCATCTCAAAATGCTTAAAAATATTGCTTATTTCTAGTGTTTATTCGGCACGTTTAAGCCATTTTCTACTTCCACTTTTTACTTCCATACACCAACATTTTTACTGTTGTGGACTATCATCTTAATTGAATTTGAAAGTCATTACTTAAAAAAATATCTTATTGATGTGTTTATAATCGAACAGATATATTTTGTCATACTGTTATAAAAATAACCAGTCTATTTTAACAAGTATAAACTGCGGCATCCCGCATTGGACTATTATCTACCCGATCATTATCGAAGTTGGGATGAATGCTCGGAGTGTTCATCTGACCCAGAGAAACCTTACTCCTTAATCAGGAGAGTAAATGAACGTGGGAAATTGATTTAAATATATTAGGGGTAGATGATGACGTATACTGTAGTGGAAAGAGGAGAACGTAAGTCATAAATATTTTTTCATTCGTACCATTTAACATATGTGAACTGGTTGGTGATTTATAAATATTAAATACCCTGGCTGAGACAAAATATTGTATTCGGTTATCTCTCTCTCTCTGCTCTTTCCAATTCTGGACTATGCGGACGTCTGTTACTTGGATATTACAGAGGAACAGCTGGACAAGTTACAGCGTCTTCAAAATGTTTGTCAAAGATTTATTTTTTACCTACGAAAGTACGATCATATAACTTTATAATAGAAGGCATTGAACTGGTTGAATGTTAGAAATATACGTCAAATTCACATACTGTCTCAATTGTATACTATTCTTAACTGTCCCGCCGCCCCTTTTATCTCGCCGAATATTTTCAGCGTCTCTCCAATCATGGATTAGCGCTACGCTCAAACAGAGATTGTATATTGGCCTTTCCAGTTCACCGCTCTTCTTTCTTTACGTCGTCCTTAACTGTTTATGCAGTAAGACTCTGAAGTCAGTTACAAACCAATATAAGACTCGCTCCGTCCTTGGCATGCTTTAAGAAACGACTGAAAATACTTAATTTTTAATCAGTAAAATAAGGTGTTTCATTCCTGATTTTTCATTTCCTTCCCTCTCCACCATCCCTTCCTTTCCTTTTGATTGATGATATTTCACTTTATATGAAAAATATTGTTCAGGTGATTGTCCGTCTTTGTGGGGTTCGTGGGCATATGCTCACGTATGTGTTTATAGATTTCGTGGGGATGGATAGTCATTTGAATAATTTATGCGACCACGTAACTTGCTGTATTTACTTTTGTCTGGTTGGTTGAAAGATATTTCCACCTGGCAATAAACCCACTAGATTGTATTTGCAATAAAAGTGTTCAATGAATAAGTAAATAAATAAATTGTCATGTATTCTATGGTTCGACTTTTCATCAAAGCGATGTATACTTTTTATGATGTATTATACTCGTATATGAAGCTATTTTCCTATTGGAATAGGTGTAGAAGGCAGAGCTCCAGACTTTCCTATCTCAACACTCATCATTCGTCTTTTCTTCATCCATAAACCTCCTTATACAACTTCTACGATTTCTCTGAATTTTCTCGTTTTCTTATCATGAAATGATAATCAAAATCTTCATTACTTTCATGGATCATGAAAATATAATCAACCTTGATTACTTATAGGTACTACAAAATCGATGAACACCCTAATTAGGTACAATCACCGCAAAAGAGAGTCAAAAAAGTGACTTCGACAGTTTTATATTTTTATATTTATTTATTTATTGACAGCTGTTTTGCCATACAACGTCATTGTTAAACTGTTGCTTACATCTGTTACTGAGTTAATAAATAATGGATTTGGAACTATCAAAGCATAGAACTTAGATCTTTCTTCTAAAAACTGTAACTCTATGAATATAAAATCGATAACATTAATTTAAAAATAGAATTTCCAGTTACATACTCCCAAAATTTGAGTGCTGGTTTAAGTTATGAAGTAATGTAAAAAATCAAGTTTCTTATAACTAATTTCTTGGCCTACATTCGTAATGGATTAAACGAATGAACTTGTGTGCCCTTCAGTGATATCGACCTTTCATTAAACAACGTCTAGAATTGGCGTCGATATCTATAGAAAGACCAAACCTCATCGTGTATGCAAGCGAACTAGGTAATTAAACATTCATAAGGGAAAGAGAATGATTGTATCGAATTAATTGCTATTGACGTATCCGTATGTAAAATTCAATGTATTAACACAATCTTGGGAAGGTTTTAGAAAGCCCATTTCAAAGCAAATCTCAAATAAACGAATATTTAAACAGTCACCACGAAAAAAGAATAAAAAAATTCAATCACTAAGTCACCAACAAATATATGTTTAATAGCACCACGAAAGGAGAGTGGACGTAATTACTCATGAGCACCATGAAAGGTGTCAAAACCAAGATTATTTAACGTCACTATGAACGGAGAGTGGACTTAGTTACTCATAAGCACCATGAAAGGAGAGTCGAAACGTTAATTGTTTAATAACAACACGAAAGGAGAGTAAAACATCTCAGTTGTTTAGTCACCACAAAAGGAAGGCGCCAACCTTAATTACTTAGACACCAAAAAAAAAAAAAAATCAAAATCTCAATTATGAAAAGTAACCTTGAAAGGAGAATCGACTCCACAGCCACCATACTCACAGTCACTGAGGTTTTACATTCGGCATGTTAATAATATTGTAGTAGATTCGAGTAAAAGCACCTTTGGGAACAGTTTGCTCCCAAAACGGTGCTCCATAAATTTACCTTTTATTAATATCAATTTTCTTACCACCCTGTTCTGTGTGTTTTTTTTTAAATTAAATATAAATTATTTTAATTCAGTGGCTTAAAGTATTGCGTGGTAGAATAAACATACATATATTTTCATCTACAGGGTTTGTTTGTTATCAACATCAAAACATGAAGCTAATGGCAAAGTAATTTATAAACGAGCACATAAGATAAAAATTGTAAAATTGACCAAATCACGCTGGACAACACTTCAAAAAAAGTTTATAAAACTGATACGAGAAACAAAGAAAGCTTAAAAAAATATCTCCATAAAACATGTGGTGTCCTCGCAGCCGGACTCCCCATTAGTGGGGTGTATCTTGACCGGGGGGATGTTATTAGATGAGCCAAGATATTTTGATAGCTTCTCTCTTAAATGTATTAACTGCCATTTATGTTTTTTTGAAGTGTATTTAAATATATTTGTACATACTATGTTGCTATCGATAAACTTATATTTATTATTATTATTATGAATCTTTCGTGAACTTGTGATCATCAACTTGAGTTGAATGTAATGGTATAACCCTACCGGTTTCAAGACCTCATCATCAGGCGAGAACAAACAAGACTGAATTCTGTTCGAATTGGTACCGACATACACGCTTCTAAGGGTTAAAATTCGGGTTGGGGATTGTGGGTGGAGGGAGGCAGGAGACAACGTCAGCAAGCAGCGGCGAGATCCTGGGAATATATGTGTATGCCAGATGTTCACTCCGATGCACTGATTTGGATATTTCTAGGGCCTTTAATATGCCCAATTTATTTCCGTTACTACTGACATGCAATTTATTTCCGTTACTACAGAACTTGTGATCATCAAAAGAGCATTTACGAAGCTGCACATGATGGTCACGTAGAAGGTTAGCAAATTAAATGAGTTTTTTTTCCTTGTAGGGAATGTGGGGAGAAAATTCCGGAAAATAATTGAACTGCCTGTCATGTCGGTTCATGATTTCACAAAATATGAATTTACAATATCATTTATGAGACGAAGATATAACCAATAAATCGTGTCATTAAACTTTTCGTGGAGAAATAGCTTGTATGGCGAAACAACAGTAAATAATGAAATAAAAAGGGTTTAGAAATATCAAAGCGTTGAATTTAGATTTTCATAAAAAAAGTATGTATAGTGTGCAAAAAATAAAACTAAACTTCGCAACTGAAAAAACTTGTGGTGTACTATTTAATGGGTCATTTTTACATACTCTAACGATTCCCTTTTAAAAACAAGTATTCGTGTCAAACAGGAAACAACTAATCTGGAATAACGATCAACGGTGGCCTAGGAATGATTTTTCAGTGGAGAATATTTCCAACTGCTGCGCGCTTGGCTAAACCCACATGCGGTCTACGGTTCTGCACGAGCAAACTATATTATGCACGTAATGCAGTATAACTGGGTCTTCTGTGCTATGGTTGTGCGTACCGAAGTTGACTCACAGTGGCCAAAACAGTGTTTATTGGCGTTAAACGGTAGGTCATATTGGATATTGCCAAGGTTTACAGAACGTGTTCGGCGGAATCACTCTACGCCTTAACGGGACTCACTCCCTTGGGTCTGGAAGTTCAGCGTCACGCAACCATTATTATTGTTTTGTAAAATTTTTGCCCATAAGGATGGCCGAGTAAAAAAATATAAATACTTTCAGCAATTTCTTCTTCTCTTCTTCTTCCTCTTATTTTAGGCCTATTATGGTCCTGCATCATTGTTTCTCTCTTGTGACGTCGACTGCCAGCTGTCTTTCCATCTTTTGGGTGGTCATCCTAGAGGTCTATTTACTTGGGGGATACTGTATCTGACCATTCTTACGGCTCTTGGTTCTGCCATTTTGGATACATGTTCATTCCAGAACCTTCAGCAATTTGAGTACTCAAATATGTAATAATGCTTTTATTTCCCATCTTATCTCGGCTCTGTTTCAGAAGGTTTAGATGAAAGATTAATGTAAGACAAAAGGGTTAATCAAGGGAATATATCGACTGAAAGATTTCATTCAAGCTATAAATATACAAATATATTATACAGCTGCTCTGCTAAGGCACGATTCCGAATATATCAATCTAGGCAACACCCTCAGTCATGAATATCGTTAATAATTCAATACTGGAATAATGCTCAACTTTCAGTTATATAAACATGGTTTCAAGTGATACGATTTGCTTTAACTATTCAAAATATATAATACTTACAGCCCATGTTCATCTGATCAGTTGCTTTGAGTCATATTCGGTAATAATTTTTTTTCATCTCCATAAAAATGAAGACTGCAACGTCTTCGAAAGGTTGGCCTTCATTTAAGCCAACTGAATAGACACAATTTCGAAAAAAAAAAAACGTTTCAAAATATATCGGTGCTGGACATACATACATATTATCACGTCTATTTTCTGCTGGGATAGGCAGAAAGGACAGAAACCCAATGCAGGAACACATTTTACCTCCTTCTCATTCATTTTCTCGACATTGTTCATTCATTCGTTCCACGCACCTAAATCATTTTAGAGAGCTCTTCTTCATTTTACTCAACACTTAAGTGCATATTGGTTTCTACTCACTTTATTCCGTATTCTGTCATATATTGGCATACCATGCAGTCTTCTCAGTACACACATTTTTATTTATTTATTTAATTAACGACACAACAGTGTCTTTTATATACAAATGAAAATATGACAAGTTACACAAGAACTTAAAATAATTGACAATAAATATAAAACTTTGTATTAAACTAACATGGAGATACAAAAAGCAGTAGTAATAATAAATTACAAAATAATTGTTGTTGAGTGTGATGTACAAATGTGGAAGAGGCGAAATATGTGTGTCGAGGTAAGAAAGTCTTACGCTTTGTCTTCTCTGCCTACACCAACAGGAAAACATCATAATTGTAAGTATGTATGTATTATATAAAACTTTTATTCTACAAAGTTCAATCTGTTGGTTAATGCTATATGGTAATCTCTTTTAACCAACCAGCAAGATTTTAAGGACACCTAGAGTGAAAACCAGTTTTGAAACCTTTTGATAAAAAATATCCTAGACCATAGTTAATATCTGACAGGGAACCAAACTTTATTTATAAGGACATCAGAAATCGAGTCTTTTACGTTTAAAAATACACGTGTTTTACCAATAAGGTCACAAATATTTCCGAAGAAAATTAATTAAAGAAATTCTGAAATTGGTTTTATCGTAATTGTTCATGAGTGTTTTGTATTTTATAAAAGTAATAGTCTACATTATACAATGGATGTAAGTTTAATTCTTATTGATATTTTGTAACAATGATGTGGTTGGGGGAAAGATATTTCATATAGGAATAAACTCGCTAAGTTGTGTTTCATACAACGAAAGTGTTGTACAATACAATACTATATACAGCAATATATATGATACGAGCATGGATAGATGCATGTTGGGATATATTAAAAGTGACCGTAAACGAAACATCTGGATTCACAACAAAACAAAGGTAGAAGACGTTATAAAGGTTTACAAGAAAATGCAGTGGCAATGGGCAAGACACATAGCCAGAATGTCAGATTCCCTATTGACGTCTGAAATAATCCAATATATAAAACGAAATAATCCAGGTATATACTAAAATAGACTGTAAACCAAACACCTGGATTTGCAATATACCAAAGGTAGAAGACGTTATAAAGGTGAGCAAAACAATTAAGTGGCAATGGGCAGGACACGTAGCTAGAATGTCAGACTCCCGATGGGCATCCGAAATAATCCAATGATACCCAACATGCATAAAAAGGCCCAGAAGAAGACCGAAAGTACGCTGGATAGATGGAATCAGGAAGCATGCCAGCATCACATGGCACCAACGAGTAAAATACTGAACTATTTGGAGTCAACTTGGGGAAACCTTCATCCAGGAGCTGAAAATGACATTATACAATACTAACCAAAATGATATATATAGTAGAGACGACTCTCTACAAAGCCGATGTTAGCCGATTATGGTCGACAGTATCTTTCTTCAGCCCGATATGTAATACTTACCGCCAGGTACTGTATGTTATTATGCACAATTTTCTATTATTTATTCTAATAACTACGCAATATTTAAAAATCAGATCAATTTGGTCTAGTTACGTTTCCCTCGGTCTACCTCGTCCAGACACGACTTGCACTTCTGAGTTGTACGTTCGCTTTGTTGTTCTTTCATTAGTCATTCAATTCACATGTCCAAATCATCTAACAGCTCCTTCATCTTATCTTGAACATAAATTTTATCCATGCATTCGTTACTGATGTCTTCAGTCCGTCTTCTTTCAAATATTGACTCTCCAAAAAATTTACCTAAGTGCGTAAAATTATCCAGCACATTTTATTCATATGCTTTTTCTACCAAATCAAAGTTTTACTTCCATATGTCAAAATAGGCACCAACAAACAATTATGTATTGTCGTTTTTGCTACATAATTATTTTATAATATTTATATTAGTGGATTCGAATCCCGAGTTAGAGCACCCTTGAAGATGGTCTGCTCTCTAAACGGTGTTTAAATAATTATCTCTTTACTATAATACAATACAATGACATACACAACGATATAACATAGTATAAACTTACTCAATTAACAATTTGTTTATGTATAAATTTATGGTAATGAAGATTTAAATAATCGGACGTTGTATATAGTTGTTCAACAAAATTGGTTTAACAATATCATGCATAACACATAACAGCACCGCTCGCCTCTCCGAGTGCTTATCCAAGCAGAGCGTGGGGTTTGCGCATTAGCTGGAGTCCAAACTCGACAAGGTCTATCAATTCTATTTTGACATCTACAAAAATACCGTAAATAGAAAATTTAAAAAGATAACTTTATTTTTTTTATTAACCCTTCCCTTACGGTGATAAAAATAATACGCGTGCTCCGGTGTTGGGTAGTGAGTACGCAATAAAAAATTAGCTATTTTAAATCGGAAAAATAAGAACATTCATAGATAATACTCTTAATTAATTATAATTGAAGTTAAAAATTATAATAATAGAGATTTATTTGCTGAAAACATTAAAAAACCATCTGCCAACGCTCACGGAACGGGCGTACGTCTAACCTATTTGCAAGCCTAGAAGCTACTAGTGGCGCGGAACGTCAGTCGCATACCCCGGCGCTTACGCTTATGCTTGCGACGTTGAGACAATTCAGCTCCTCGCAATTCAGTCTAGTATGCAAGAGTGAGATGCGAATATAGTGTCACGCTTCCTGCATACTATTCACCTATCGTCAAGACGAGGCACTCGCAGCGTTTAAATGCGAATTTGTTTTCGATCTTTACAAAACACCTCGATGTAGTCGATAAATTCTGATTATTATTAATATTATTTTTTAAATCAATGCGTAAATATATTATGGAGGAATACCTAAAATCTTAACCTTGTATTTATTATATTTATAGAGATATAGATGGTTATTAGAAGCAACGTGTAGAAGATACCCAACACAGGGAAGGAAAGGTTAAAATAGTACTAAAGTTGCACTCCAGTCTCCTGGAACGGTTTAACGTACAAAAACTTCAACGACCTCCGTGGTCTAGATGGCAAGACGCTTGTCTCTCAGCCCTGACGTTACAGGCTCGATTACCGTTGGAATCTAGATTTTTTTAAAGAATTCCAGTCTAGTTTTCACTTAAAGCCTCTTTAACATCTTTATTATTTAACACTTTTATTGCAATACAATCTGGCGGGTTTATTGCCAGGTGGCAATCTCTTCCAACCAACCAGACAAAAGTAAATGAAGCAAGTTATGTGGTCGCATAAATCATTCAAATGACTATCCCTCCCCACGAAATTCATAAACATATACGCGAGAACATGCTCACGAACCCCACAAAGACGGACAATCACCCGAACATTATTTTTCATATAAAGTGAGATATCATTCATCAAAAGGAAAGGAAAGAATGGTGGAGAGAAAAGGAAAAGAAAAATCAGGAATGAAACATGTTTTTTTACTGACTAGGAATTAAGAGTTTTTTCAGTAGCTTCTTAAAACATGCCAAGGACGGAGCGAGTCTTATATTGGTTTGTAACTGATTCCAGAGTCTCACTGCATGGACAGTTAAGGACGACGTAAAGAAAGAAGAGCGGTGAACTGGAAAGGCCAATAAACAATCTCTGTTTGAGCGTAGCGCTAATCCATGATTGGAAAGACGCTGAAAATTTTCGGCGAGATAAGAGGGTGCGGCGGGACAGTTAAGGATATTATACAATAGAGAAAATATGTGAATTTGGCGTCTATTTCTTACATTCAATCAGTTCAATGTCTTCTGGTATGAAGTTATATGATCGTACTTTCGTAGGTTGAAAATAAATCTTAGACACACATTTTGAAGACGCTGTAATTTGTCCAGCTGTTCTTCTGTAACATCCAAGTAACATACGTCCGCATAGTCCAGAATCGGAATGAGCAGAGATTTGGTCAATCAACTTTCTTGTTGGCTGGAAGATATTGCCACTTTGCAATAAGCCCGTCAGGTTGTACTGTATACAATGAAAGTGTAATACAAAAATACAACGGTTATCATACACACAAAGCAAGCCGTCAATCCAGGTTCGATTTCTGGCGGATCCACTCGTGGACTGGTTACTCTTAGAACATTTATCATCTGACTTTTTAATTTACTGTAGTTATATGCTGTGTCTAATTATAAATTATTATGCGCTATTAAATAACTAAAAATTACTGTTTAATAGAATTCTGCCAACGCAAAAAATAACATATTTAAACATCAACATATTTTCAGAGACCACGGAAACTTTTTTGAGAAAAATAAAGTCTATGAGAAGGAAGAAATTAGACATCTCATATTTTAGAAAAACCTAACGGTATTTACAGTACTCGGCGGTTAGTAAAACGCATCGGGCTTAAGAAAGAGACTGTCGGCCATAATCGGCTAACTTCGGCTTTGTAGAGCGTCGTCTCTGTCACTCATACCACACCCTAGAACGCTTAACAACGGCTGACTAATCGCGACGGAACACATGTATGAATGACAGAAACGACGCTATACAAAGCCGAAGTTAGCCGATTATGGCCGACAGTCTCTTTCTTAAGCCCGATGTGTATTACTTTCCGCCGGATACTAAACTTCGCCGCGGATGTTGACCATAGAATAAGTGTGGTATGTGTGAAATTCAGATTGGTAACAGGAGTCTTGTGTGACCCAAAAAGGCCTATAAAACTGAAAGGAAAGGTATAACAGACTATCGTTAAACCTGTAATTATGTATGGCTCAGAATACTGGACTATGTACAGCTCATACTCTAGGTAACTTGAAAAAGCAGAAATGCGAATGCTTAGGTAGTCGGCTGGAGGATCACTGAAAAATAAAATTAAGAGCTCACGCATTCGTGGTAGCCTGGGAGTCACTGACATAAATAGTAAGCGGGAAGAGCGACATCTGAGATGGTACTGGCGCATAAGACGGAGACCACCAGACTATACTGTAAATCAGGCCATGTCTGTGGATCTTCCTTGACAGCCGTCCAAAGGAAGACCAAAGAACTCCTGGATGACTCAATGCTCCAAAATCCTGCAGAGAAATTACCTAAATGAAAGCGACACCCAGAACCAAAGAATATACAGCCTGAGAACGAGAAGAGCCAACCCCACCAGCCTACCTAGGCAATGAGTTGGGACAGTGCCAGGAAGAAGATATAGTATTTACTTCAGCATGAATGTCTTTCACCCGTTTAAAACGTTTCATCTACTCGCACTTCATTTTCCCCCTATTTCTAGTCGTATATCTGAGTTTATTGTCCTGAAAGTTCTTAAATATACATTACTTTAGAACCATCACACCATGTCGCTAGGAGGGAAAGCAGAGATAACAAAAGATTTATATCTAAGCACTCCACATTTATGCTGCTCGTTTTGGACAATCTTTTATTTTTCATACTTAATTACAATTATAAATACAATTAAAATCACAAATACTTTTAATTCTTTTGAAATTTGGTCCCCTTTATCTAGCCACGTTTTCCACGTCAGCCTCCCCCACGCACGTTTCGTAGTACAGTAGTTAACCCCTTTTATATTTTTACTCCTAAAGAAGATGAATGAAAAACAAGTGACATTGAAAGTTTTGTAAAATATGTTGGGGAGGCTTTGTATTTTAGTTGGTTGATAATTCAGGCTGAAATTATGGTTGAAATTTAGTCTGAAACTATTTTAATTTCTTGAAAATAGTTTTAATTTTCATAATTGATCACAGTATTAATTATTTTGATATTAAACTTCGTATGAATTAATATTTGAGTACGTTTAATAAAAAAACCGATTAACTCATTAAATAATTAATTTATTAAAACAAAAAGCAATATAACTTTATTAATTCCACTATTTTAATGCTTTGAAATATTCCAATACTTTTTTATTAAATGCTTTAAATTTTGACTTCATTCAAAAGTTATTTTTGCCACCGCCCACCTAGTCATTAAAATATGAAGAAGATTGAAAATTTAATATCCAAAATAGATTTATTAAAATTGAAAGAAATATTAAAAATATAAATAGGCAAAAGAGTTTTGCCTTTTTTTGTAGTTATTTTTTATTAAAATATAAAATAGTAACAAAGGCAAAATAAAACTTTTTGTATCCGAATGAAGCTGAATATTTTAAAGTGGCGATCATCTGTAAAAATTAGAGCAAACAGCAAATGAACACACTTCCTGTTTTTCCCCTTTTAACCTTTCCCTTCCTGTGCTAAAAAAATCCGCGTGTTCCGGTGCTGTGTATTCAATACATATCAAAACACATGTAAAAATGAGAAAATAAGAATATTCATAGCCAATCGCTCAAATTAATTAAATTTGAAGTCAAAAAGGATAATAATTGAAATTTATTTGCTGAAAACATGAAAAAAAAAACATCAGCTGACGTTCACAAAACGGGCGAAGCGACCACCTCAAATGGATGCTCAAAAGCTTCTGAAGCGAAAGAAGCGATCAAACTGAGATTATATTTCTTGCGTTCCCATATACCGAAGTAGAGTGAGAGTTAGACGTGAATAGTGTCGCTTCCTCACCCATAGCGGTTTTTTAGAATGAATATACCTACGTCACACATTGACACACGTTTGATTGTATTGGTGAATTTATTCCCGATTTTCCCAAAATATATCTGATGTGGCCGATAAGTGTTAATTATTATTAATATTACTTTTTTCATTCAATGCGTAAATGTATTACGGAGAAATACCTAAAATCTGAACCCAGTATTTATTATATTTATAGAGATATTGAAGTTTTTAGAAGCAATGTGTACTAGTTACACATCACCGGACAGGAAGGGTTAATTACTTTATTTGCAAAGATGGTAATTTTAAATTGAAATATTCATAGGTTTTTTTTGTATAGGTCCATTTTCAATATTATGTAAATTTAAGGTAAAATTCATAATTTAAAATATATAACATATGCCGAATATAATATATATGTGAAGGATAGGTACCTTAAAAAACTGCCTAATTCTGTATAACACCGCATTGAATGGAAAAATTGAGGATGAGAAAGAAGAAAATTAAGATGATTAATACCTTCTAGATATGAGTCCGATGCTGCGCATCCCGTGGACCACAAGGTATACCAACGTCACTATTGAGAAGTTAGTGAATATCGAACGACTGGTCTCACTCTCAGTGTTAGAGATATGGGTGTGCAACTTTAGGAAGCATTTGAAGACATCCTTTTTTTGGAGATTTTTATAAAAAATATATAATCATGCATGGACACGTCATATTACACTTTACTTCAAGTCAAATATGTCACTAAGGTTTCTTTATAATCTATATTTACACTGTAAGACTTCATCGGTTTTCTTACCAAATAAGTTTTACAAACATATGCAGATTCAGGAAAGTACCCTTTCTAATGGATACAGTCACTATTTTTCATTCCAATATAACATACCTCCGTGGCCTGTACGACCTCCGTGGCCTGGTGGTAAGACGTTTGTCTAACGATCCGGAGGTTGCGGGATCAATCCCCGCTGGAATCCAGATTTTTTTAAATGGAATTCCAGTCTGGTTTTCACTTAGGGCCCATTAAGAAAATCTTTCTGGTTGTTTGGAAGAGATTGCCACATGGCAATAAACTCGCCAGGTGAAAGAAAAAAAAAACAACTTAATCAAACATATTTTTTGTTATATTTTTATTTTGTCAATAAAAAACGGATACGAGTTGCAGTATCCTTGAGGGAGTTTGCTCTCTTAATGGCGCTGTATAAACTTTCCTTTGATAATTAAACGGAGGAAAATAATTCTTTTATATTTTCATGATGTTAGCGGAAAGAACAACGAATATTTTCGATTGATATATTTATTTACGAATATTCTTAAATAAAATATTTCATTTGCGGTGTTCTGTTTCCCTTGTATGGTGTTGTCCGAACAGACCACCGTATGCACCTCGAGTGTGCGTGTTAGCCGTCACCATATGAATATTTATTGCGGTTGACCCTGCACACAATGACCTAGTCTGGGGCGCCAACTACACCCTGCAATATTTATCCTCAGGGGTGGATTCATCCTATATAAAGCACTTACCGTATTGAAGGTGAAACAAAATATTATACAATTTTTATCCTTTGTGTATTTTCGTGTATGTATTGTATTTTTACCCTTCGTTATATAAAAAATCAATTTTTTTTCAACAAAAGATAATTTTTCTTTGTATTTAAACGAGTATTTCTTTACACTTTTATTAACGTGATAACGAATACTCTTAAATTATTCGTTTTCTGTTAAGTATAACTATATTTTCTCTTTAACTATTATACAATTTTTTATTTATTAAAATTTAATAAAATCAAAGTAAAAAAAAATGTAAAAAGTACTTTGAATAGATTGGTTCAAGCTCCAAATTGTTCAGCCAGTCAGTAATCAGGTTCCAAGAATTCCACAACCAATGATAAATCAATATAAGACTCCTTTAAATGGGTTTCTCTATTTTTTGCTGCCAAACTTGGTTTTATTAAAATTTGAATACAATAGTTTAATGCAGGTGTCGGCAAACTTTATTCGTTAAGGGCCAGATTTAAAGAAAAATTAGGCTCAACGGGCCAGAAAGCAAACTCGAGGATATTTATATAGGCAATTCTACTTATATAGCAAAACAAACAGGGTTTGTTTTGCTATATAAGTAGAATTGCCTATATAAATATCCAAGTATTGTTTGCGCTCCCCTGAAGATTAGGTGAAAGCCTTGAAACCGGTAGGGTTATACCGTCATAAAAAAGTGAAATTAACAGTGTTTGTTAAAAATAAATTACAAAAAAAACAGGGTTTACTTTTTTTTGTAAGACGGTGATAATATTTACACAAATTTTGCTGACACACTTACGAACAAATAAATTATATGTATACATTTATTAATTAAGGTATTATGTACAGGCATACTTTATAAAAAACAGGCAAAAACAGCATAATAATAATACGCTCTACTAATGAGAGGAATGTAATTGCTTTTTCTGAGATAACATTTCATCAAACTGGGATTCGAAGCTAGTACTTCCTATCATCAAAATTCATTGCAAATAGTCGTGTATTAATGCTGACCTGTAATGTACTTTAACGTACTTAATTTTTGAAAATGTCTTTTTCACATAGGTATGTTAGATACTGCCAAATACTAACTTAAACAATTTAACAAAACAAATAACATGAAAATTACTTAGTTTGCCTACCCCTGGTTTTGCCTACCCCATGTTTGATTTAATGAACTTGCATGTTTGTTTTCTTACCTAACATATTTTTGTAAACATACATATATATGTTAGACGTGGGCCAATATAATGAATACACCATCATATTACCCAATATAATGAATACACCATCACATTTTTATCTTAACAGTTTTACTGCTGAATATTTTTTTCAATGCAATAAAACGTCTATATATAGACTCTAACGGTTAATGCTCAACGTATTTTCTGTATAAGAATATTTTCAGTCTTTTAATAATAGTGGGTTCATATCCGAAGTTAGATCACCTTTGAAGAGATTTTAATCTCCAAACGGCGCTTAATAAATTGTCCTTTTATTATTATCATATCTCGTTTTTATAAAAGTTAATTTATTGCTTTATATGATAGTTTGGAGAGATTTGTGGTAACTGGAGGCATGGAAGGACCAGCACAAGAGGGATAATCCCAAAGCATTGAACTGACCAAGTGAGAAACAAAACTGGACTACCCTTAACAACTACTCTTCTAACTGACGAGTACAGGAATTGATGGGGAGCAGTCTTCGGAGACTATCATGGGAGTCACGATGCTCAGTCATGAGCTACATGACATAATAAAATCCAAATTTGATTTATTACACGTAGTTTTTAGCGTATGATAAACTTCACTGGTTGAGGTTTTGTTATAATTATTTAGTTATGTAGTCGAGACATTTTTATTTGACAATCAATCATAAATTTATTAAAATTAAACGTTTAATACGCAATCAATTTAAATTATCAATTTTTTTACATCCATTAATTTTTTTGTGAAAAATTCACTGGTCTTAAGTTATCCAAAATCTGTGTGATGTTTGTTCTCAAGAGACTTTTATTTCCACGTAAAGCATAAATAAATAAAAAGTAATTGAATAGTTCACGATTTATATTACTCATGAATTTTAGTGCATGCTATTTTCTGTAAAAACTTGACTAGTTTTAATGAAGACATGCATAATGTGTGTGATATACTCAAAATACTTTTATTTCCATATAAACGATAGATAAATAAAAATTGAATTAATAGTTTACGATTTATATTACTCATGAATTTCAATCTATGTTATTTATGTAATTTTCTGTAAAAACTTAACTAGTTTTAATGAAGATATGCATAATGTGTGTGATATACTCAAAAGACTTTTATTTCCATACAAACCATAAATAAATAAAAATTAAATTAATAGTTCACGATTTATATTACTCATGAATTTCAATCTATGTTATTCGTATAATTTTCTGTAAAAACTTAATAAATTTTAATTAAGCTATGCATAATCTGTGTGATGTACTCAAGAAACTTTTATTTCCATATAAACCATAAATAAATAAAAAGTAATTGAATAGTTCACGATTTATATTACTCATGCATTTCAATGCATGCTATTTTCTGTAAAAACTTGACTAGTTTTAATGAAGACATGCATAATGTGTGTGATATACTCAAAATACTTTTATTTCCATATAAACGATAGATAAATAAAAATTGAATTAATAGTTTACGATTTATATTACTCATGAATTTCAATCTATGTTATTTATGTAATTTTCTGTAAAAACTTAACTAGTTTTAATGAAGATATGCATAATGTGTGTGATATACTCAAAAGACTTTTATTTCCATACAAACCATAAATAAATAAAAATTAAATTAATAGTTCACGATTTATATTACTCATGAATTTCAATCTATGTTATTCGTATAATTTTCTGTAAAAACTTAATAAATTTTAATTAAGCTATGCATAATGTGTGTGATGTACTCAAGAAACTTTTATTTCCATATAAACCATAAATAAATAAAAATTATTTGAATAGTTCACGATTTATATTACTCATGAATTTTAATGCATGTTATTTTCTGTAAAAATTTGACTAGCTTTAATTAAGATATGCATAATGTGTGTGATATACTCAAAAGACTTTTATTTCCATATAAACCATAAATTAATAAAAATTAAATGAAAAGTTCATGATTTGCATTACTCACGAATTGCAATCCATATTATTTGTGTAATTTTCTTTAAAAACCTAACTCGTTTTAATTAAGCTATGCATAATGTGTTTGATTTACTCAAGAGACTTAACCATAAATTAATAAAAATTAAATGAATAGTTCACGATTTATGTCACTCATGAATTTCAATCCATGTTATTCATGTAGTTTTCTGTAAATCCCTAAATTGTTTTAATCAAGCCATGCATAATGTGTGTGATATAGTCAAGACACTTTTATTTTGTAATAAACCATAAATTAATCAAAATTAAATTAATAATACTCGATCGATGTTATTCATTAATTTTTATATTTGTTATTTATGCTATTCTCTGTGAAAACTACACTGCTTTAGATTAAGGTTTGCATATTCTGTGTGATACACTCAACATACGTTGATTTTCTAATAAGCCATAGTATACGATCTTTTTTTTCCATATTTTTTTAAAACTGTTTTTTAAAATGTCTATATGTTACAAGTACTGGTTTTGATCACCCGTTACACTAAGCTTAGTGCCTTTGCCGAGACAGATGTCTAACAGCTGAAGTTTCTTGATCCATATACATATATAATACATATTGTTCATGGAATTCAGTTTGAGTGGCAGCCTCTCGGGAAACGTAACATCTTGACAGACAGATCGACCCCCTGATATTACTCCAGACAACGTCCAGAAAACACTATCGGATCGGTCTGAAGATGTATTTTTGGAGACTAACTGGAAACTATTTTAGATACTGAAATATCGATTTGTTTAAACTTGGAAATAAAAAATTGTCTTCTGTATGGTTGGTTCAAGTGAATTATATTTTGATATAAGGAAACGCTGTATGAGAAAATAGATAGCTATAGAAGAGACGAAGGATGTGAATTGAGATACTCTCCGTCCTCTCTGCCTACTAGAAAAGTCATGGTGATATAAAAATCGTGGTGATAGAAAAGTCATGGTGATAGAAAAGTCATGGTGATAGAAAAGTCATGGTGATATAAAAGTCATGGTAGAAAAGTCACGGTGATAGAAAAGTCACGGTCATAGAAAGGTCATGGTGATAGAAAAGTCATGGTGATAGAAAAGTCATGGTGATAGAAAAACCATGGTGATAGAAAAGTCATGGTGGTAGAAAAGAGTGAAAGAGAAAGTAAATACGATGGTTGGGAAAACAGTGAAATATTAGAACGAGTTGATCAAGATTTGATAAATAAGTACCGATATTTGAACAGTATATTTGATGTTTGAGAAGTATGTTCTCAGACAACGGAAAGGTTAAACGATATATTGAAAAGCTAGTTGATATTGGAAACAAAGTCAATAGGGTACTTAAAGACGTATATTTAAATTACGCAATGTCAAGATCTGTCAAAATGATGGTATGCAAAATTATTGTACGGGATTCAAACGTAGAAGTGGAAAAATAGTATGTAAGAAGCCAATTAAACGCAGTGGAAATGCATGTACTGAGAAAAATGTGTGGTATATCGATGTATGACAAAATAAGATTTTTTTATGTACATTACAAATGTGGATGGTCAAGGGAAGTATAGTCGGATCTAGCAAATGAAATTTTGAAAGAGGAATAAGTTAAAAGTCAAATAAATTGTAGCATTGTTTGAGATGTAGAAATAGGAGAGGTCAAATATGTGTGTCGTAAAAAGTAAGTCTGGCGCTATATTATATTTGCCTACCCCGATACAGAAATAGCGTGATGGCTTGCATGTATGTTACTTGCTACGAGCTCTCCTTTCCTTTTGAAGGCTGTCTCTTTTGAGTAGGGCCTCGGATATTGGCATCATTAATATGTAAGGAAATTTGCTTTAACAAAATACGAGTATATAGAGCATTTTAAGAAAAATGAGTTGTTTAACCCAAACGATTATTTCTTATTTGATTCTATTAATCGCTATATATTTATCTTTTAACTGTATTTGTTATTTGGTTAAATTTATATATCTCTAGTCGTTACCCTTTTGGTTGAGTGTTGTGATCTTCAAGGTGAGGCCTGCACAATATTTCTCCAACTATTTCTGTATCTAGCCAGGTTCAAATCCTCGCACAAAGTGAACCCGTCTATGTATGTTAAACTTAATAAATAAATACAATTTTATTTCAAACTATCCCTGTCTTTGAATACCAGTAACATGTTATAAATAACCCTCCATACTCCAAATTTTGAAACTGGCCTAATGCTACTAAGCAGGTGAAAAGAAATGTAAACTCGTCAGAGACACATGACAATTGATCATATGTTCACAACTTCTTGAGTAAGAACATATTTTGCCTAAAGGCAAAACACCTATTTGGCTTTCATGACATACAATGGGGTACTAAATTCAATAAAGGTAAAAGGGAGCAAAAAAATAGGCAGTCGATCGGAGTGTGGTTGTTATTGCGACAGGAATTTGAGTACTTTGGCTTACAGGAGAGATGACTTGTAGTAAAGATTTGTGTGAACTCTTGAATGTGATGTGTTTTTAATGATTATGTGCTTGCCATGTGTTAGTGGGAAGGATTTTAGGTATGTCTGGTATAATAAAGTATGCGGGGTTTAACTCACGTGATACATGCGTGCAATTGAGTCTCATTGTTGAACAAGTTGAAAGTCTGTGATAGAGAAATAGTATAATAAAAAATCAGAATTAAACACCAACTTATTTTTCCATGTTTATATGTCTTCAATAAGATATGTGCAAAAGTCCAGTTTACTTGGAAAAACACAGATGAAAGGAAACCAACCCAGATCTATATAAGTTATGTGTCCACTTAAAATAACCTGTTATTTCTTCATAAGTTGGTAGTATGAACTGACTGGAAGCATTCGAAATGTGGATGCACTGGAGAATGCTACGGATACCCTGGACGGATATGGTCAGCAACACAAGGGTTCTTCAAAGAGTCAAAGTTGATAGAGAGTTGCTGACTTATTTTAAAATCCGAAAAGTGTCCTATTTGGGTCATGTACTTAGAGGATCAAAGTACAAATTACTGCACCTGATCATCTAAGGCAAAAAAGAGGGTCAAAGAGGTGTAGGCAGGAGGCAAATATCCTAGCTCCGTAATATACGTGATTGGATTTTGTAATTTATTTTTATCAAACACTGTTTATTCCACTTTTTTGTGACGGTATAAACCTACCGGTTTCAAGGCTTTCACCTCATCTTCAGGGGAGCGCAAACAAGAGCGCAAAGAAGACAAGGAGTCTTGTTTGTGCTCCCCTGAAGATGAGGTGAAAGCCTTGAAACCGGTAGGGTTATACCGTCACAAAAAAGTGGAATAAACAGTGTTTGATAAAAATAAATTACAATGTCTTTAACCCTCCACAACGTTAATGCCTTAACTATAAACAATATATACGTGATTGTATTAATATAAGGAGCGTTGGGGATTTTTTTCGAGCTGCCGGGGACAAAGATGTCTACTCTCAGGTGATATTCAACGTTGGGGGGGCCTGACATGACACTGGGCAGAATATTTCTTAATAAGTTATGCATGTGTAACGATGGTCGCTATCAGTGTAGCATGTGTCGTATTAGGACGTGCTGATGATTTTGATATCGACATCGTTATCTTCGTTTAGTCGACTCTGCATTCCTTCTCGTTCAGGGTCATCAATATAGCGGGTTGCTTATGTCGATACACGTGATGATCTTGATGTGTAGTCAATGAATACAGACTCAGGAATGCGGATATATAAAAACAAAAGTGACAACAGGTAGTCTTGTCAACAATAAGTCTTGACAGTTGAATGGATGACAATAAAAGTGTGTTTATTTCTCAGAGTGCGGACAATTTATACCAATGAATGAGCCAGTTCGCGATACATACTCCGTCTCGCTCTGGCACATAAATTGGCGGTAGCTTATTTATTTGTATTTAGAGATGGCTAGACAAATCGCGGGTACTACAAAAATAGTAAACATTGTCGCCGTTCTTGACGTGTAGATATCTATGAATACTTGATCGGTCAATGACCCTGTATGTTTGTTATTAACAATAATTAATTTAATTTATTTGTGTTTTAACAATTCGCTTATTATTTTGACAATTCATTTAGGTAGGTATTCCTACACATGTATAAAATTTCTTGTCATGTATAAATAAAATAAAAATGGCACTTATGTTTGGAACAGATCGAGTTGCGCTGGTCAGGTGGATGGGATATACCGTCTGATCATGGATTGCTTTAAACCAGCCGCACCAAATAATGTGTATGCCATTAGATGCAAAAAATCAGACGAGACACTGGAAGTTGAACTGTAAGATCCAACCAACTGAACTTCTTCAGACATCTCTAGCCAAACTACCAGTCCTCAGTTCCTAAGTCAAAATCCAGGTACACCTTCGTTACAGCCACTTTGTTACGAGTAAGTCCCTAAAACAATTATCTCATATTGCAAGAATGAACGAGGAGATAAGAACATCGGCCCCCAGTTTATGGATTTTGCCTGTAGAATAATTGCCACCTGGATGTAAACTGCCTTGGAGAGTCGGGAAATATCTTGATGGGTTTTATAAACGAATTGGGTAGACACAAGGATATCGTGTCAATATGGGGAATTATGTGATAGATCAACTCTTTGTAAGTGCGATGAAGAACGGTTTATGCGACACTCTCTGCAGTGCCCCAGGAGTCCGATGTCTTCTGGGAGGAAGTGATATAGTGCCTTTGAAATGAAAAGAAGTAAAAAATATATTCCAAATATTTCATTTAATTTCTCATCATCTGATGAAGAAAACGGATATCTTAAACACCGGTAGTAAATTCAATAAATTGAACAGGTGTGTTTACAAAAAAAAAAATAGAGTTAAAATATCATTAAACAATTTTAAAATGAAATGTCAAAAATATCCTTTTTTAAATTTCAGGATTTCAGATAAAGTTACTAAAATGCTGCAATTAAAATTTTATGTTAATAATGAAACGTGTGTATAATGAAAAAGGTGGATTCATACAAAACATTTCCGGAATCACGGGCTCGGACAAAAAATGATGTGGTGTTTATTTTTCAGGCAATGAGCCGAAAGTGTATATGCTGAAACAATAAAGCCTCCCCGGCTTTTGTTAACATTAATGACAAAAGGTTTATTTATTTCAGTTAATTTCACATTTTGCTTTTATCAACTTGTACGTTATGTAGTTTAAGAGTTTTACACAATGTGTGTGTGTATTATTTTATTTCAAAAATATAACGACTCTTCAATGTTTAATTCTGTTGTGTAGAAGTCTCCGCTTCTGTTATGCGATCCATGGCCGTGTGATAATACACTGGACTTCTTTACTTAATGTCGCCGGTTCAAAATCCGTGCTGTGCTACTTCCCGCGATTGACACAGCCAGTTTTTCCACCAGTATTCGGGGGTGTAAATAAATAAATAAATAATAAATACAGGTTTATTGATAGCAACATAGTATGTACAGAATATATTTAGACACATTTCAAGAACACATTAAAAGAGAATACATTAAAAAACAGAAGCTATCAAAAGTTCTGGGCTCATCAAATAACATCTCTCCGGCCAAGATACACCCCACCAATATAGGGCAAGCCCAGCCACGGGAACATCAGATGTTTTTCAGCCTACACTCTTGAACATGTAATAAGAAGAGAAAAAAACACAGAAAATAAATATGTCAAAAAAAAATACACTCAAGAGAGAAGACATTAAAAGGTCCGGGCTCATCCCATAAATATTCCCCCGGCCGAGATACACCCCACCAATGGAGGGCGAGCCCAACCACAAGGGCATCGGGGGGCTTGACAAATGGGAAATAAAATAGTTGAAACAACATTGAAATAGTAAGGCAGTAATACATTGAAATAGTTAAGCAGTTTTATAAGAATTAATGAGAAGATAACGCACAAACACGCACGCCGTAAGGATACGTGCGAATTCGGTCATATTTATGATTTAAAAAATAACATATCAGTGTACTCCGATCGTCTCCCTTCAGGCTCGCTCATTTAAAGAGGCGAAACAAGTAGAAAAGGGAAAAATCTCCATGACAGAGCTTCGCTTCCCAACTAAATTGACGTTGGAATAGCGAAGGGATCCTGAATTGTGAGGTCCAGCAACGACGAAGTTTTTACCAATTATTGAAGACTGTAGAGACGAACGTTATGTGGATATTACGGAGGAACAGCTGAGCAAACTCCAACGAATAAGAAGTGTTTGTGAATATTTTATACTAGTTGCAACCCGTGAAATATTCACGGAAGTAAAACAAATTCTACATTTATGAAAATATATATTCATAAATATAACATTTGTTTATATATATATCTACAATATTATACATTGTCCCCTTTTACATCGGTTCAAAAATTGTTAGCTAGGTATTTAAAATTCGTTCAGTTATCACGGATCCACCGAGGTTCAAATTTCGAATTACTTTCGCAGAGAATCCAAGTATTCCTCTCTCGCTCTCTTGTATTCAAAATTCAATTCTCATATTTTTTCTTTGACGACAACCATGGGACGAGTTTTGGCCTATTTATATTATGATTTAATCTAAGAAAATACATAAAAAAATACATCAATAAGAAAATACAAAAAATATTTAATAATAAATATACATTAATCCTCGCAAAATATGTTTCTATCTCATATCTTGCGGCTTTATAGAGTTCTTAAAAGCAAAAACCAAAACCACATCATATCATATGTTGTTTAAAGTTAAGGAATTAACGTTGTGGAGGTTTAAAGACATCGTAATTTGTTTTTTATCAAACACTGTTTATTCCACTTTTTTGTGACGGTATAACCCTACCGGTTTCAAGGCTTTTACCTCATCTTCAGGTGAGCGCAAACAAGACTTGCGCTTCCTGAAGATGAGGTGAAAGCCTTGAAATCGGTAGGGTTATATCGTCACAAAAAAGTGGAATAACCAGTGTTTGATAAAAATAAATTATATCATATCACACATTTTTATTTAACTTTTTCTTCGAATCACTCCTTGAAACTAAGAAACTGTTGGAATGCCTACATATTGCAGCTTTTATGTAACGTCCATAACTGTTCCGCTGCTCCCTTATATTTCGTCGAAAATGTTCAACGACTTTTCGAGCAAGGACTGACGCAACGTTCTAGTAGATATTGCCTTTTGTTTTTTTTCCGGTTAACCACTCTTTATTTTTTACGTCATCTTTTACTGTTCATGCAGGTTGACTCTCAAACCAGCTACCAAATAATATAAGACTCTCTTTTATTATTGACGGAAGAGGTATATTGAAGAAAACGTGGCTGGACAAGATTTTTAATGAAAGTAAAGTGATAACTATGAATAATAAAAGATTGACCATGACGAGATGTATGAATGTGAAGGAGACGTAAGTTGTGCACTAGAATAGAAAAGTTTGGAGATCTGTTATCTCTGCCAACTCCGTAAGGGACACGGTGTGAGGAAATGTATGTATGCACTATAAATTTCATTTGAAATAAAACCATATAAACTAGAAGAATGATTGGTAAAAAATAAAAAACCATGATAATGGTTCCCAAGCAAAAATAAGATTGGTTGATAAAAAAAAATAAAACCACGATAATGCTTCCCAAGCAAAAATAAGGTTGATTGATAAAGAAATATGAAACCGTGATAATGCTTTCCAAGTAAAAATAAAATTGATTGAAAAAAAAACACATGTAATAATGATAATGCTTCCCATGCAAAAATAAGATTGATTGATAAAAAAAAATAAAACCACGATAATGCTTCCCTAGCAAAAATAAGGTTGATTGATAAAAAAATATAAAACCATGATAATGCTTCCCAAGCAAAAATAAAATTGATTGATTAAAAATATATATAACCATAATAATGCTTCCCAAGCAAAAATTAAATTGATTGATAAAAAATATATAAAATCATGATAATGCTTCCCAAGCAAAAATAAGATTGATTGATAAAAAAAAATATAAAATCATGATAATGCTTCCTAAGCAAATAAAAAGTATTTTTGTGTTATAATTCCCTGCAACATACTATTATTCTGCCTTAAGAACTATTTCCCAGAGACAACTGAATACAGAATGAGGTACCGTTGGGACCTTTAAGGGCTTCATGAAAATTTAGGCGTTGAAGCCCAACGAAAACTTTCCAATTCCCCGGAAAGTAAAGTTTGGGTTTTATTGTACTTGGAATATCTTAGCCGAATTTTACCTTGTGGAAAAAATGTAAAACCAAGTTTTCTTAATTTCAAGAATTCTTCGTTTTGACGATATAATATATTGAAAACATATAGGGAATAATTTAATACTGCTATTGAGGAATATCATTACATTTCCTGAAACAACGTGGTCTACCGGTTATTATTCATGCTAAGTATCGTGTCGTTTTTTGTTCGATATCTGATGGATTGACTTACGGACTTCTTTAAAATCCATTTATAAATTTATTTTTCTGGTCCTTTGTACATTACACGGTTTTTTTTATTTGTAAAAGGGCCAAACATAACAATTACAAAAAAATACATTTATAAAATAATTCAACATTTTAAGACTTATTTGATTGAAAAAAATGTTGAAAATATACTTAAACACTATGTGTACGACAAAATGTAGCATATTAGATGATATAAAAAAAATTTCAAGTACTACGTTAAATTCTAGAAATTTTTCCTGAAGGAGCTTAGGACCTGAAACACGTCTATATGAGGACACACACGGTTAAAAAGTGTGATTGCTTTACCTACCGGCATCTCCAAAGGCAGGTTGATTTGACTTATGGGTTGATAGAACTATCTATGGGTGTTCACATTCTTAGTATTTTCTTCACCCATACATCTTCTTATACGACTTAACTTTTAATTTCCTTCTTTCAGAATGTCATTCAATTGGTCTTATCATACTTTCCTACATCTTCCTCTTATCTGCCTTCTACTCACATTTGCACAATATTTACCTATGTTTTTTTAGTCTTTCTTCACTTACTTGTTCCACATGTCCAAATCATCTCAGCGTGCTCTTCTTCATCTTACTTAACACACAGCCTTAACCTTTCCTTCCCTGTGTTGGGTATCTTCTACACGTTGCTTCTAATAACCATCAATATCTCTATAAATATAATAAATACAAGGTTAAGATTTTAGGTATTCCTCCATAATATATTTACGCATTGATTTAAAAAATAATATTAATAATAATCAGAATTTATCGACTACATCGAGGTGTTTTGTAAAGATCGAAAACAAATTCGCATTTAAACGCTGCGAGTGCCTCGTCTTGACGATAGGTAAATAGTATGCGGGAAGCGCGACACTATATTCGCATCTCACTCTTGCATACTAGACTGAATTGCGAGGAGCTGAATTGTCACAACGTCGCAAGCATAAGCGTAAGCGCCGGGGTATGCGACTGACGTTCCGCGTTACTAGTAGCTTCTAGGCTTGCAAATAGGTTTGACGTACGCCCGTTCCGTGAGCGTTGCCACATGTTTTTTTATTTGTTTTCAGCAAATAAATCTCAATTATTATAATTTTTAACTTCAATTATAATTAATTAAGGGGATTATCCATGAATGTTCTTATTTTTCCGATTTAAAATCACAAATTTTTTATTGCGTACTCACTACCCAACACCGGAGCACGCGTATTATTTTTATCACCGTAAGGGAAGGGTTAATTTAACATTCATCCCTCATCGCTTTATTCCATATTCTATCAAACATTGTCTTTCCGTGTATTCTACTCAATGCACGCGTTTCTACAGCATTTATTCGTCTTCTCACAGTCTTTTTCTACGTCCGCGTTTAACTCCCATTCATCAAAGTTGGCACTAAAATATTATTGTTCTCCTTTACGTCATTGGTCAAAACACCTGCCTTTCAACCCGGGGGCTGCAAGCTCAATTATATTTGGAACGCATCTTTTTTTAAGTGAACACCAGAAAGGAATACAGTCTGGTTTTGACTTGAGGCCTCTTTTAAATATTTCTGACACTATTCTTATCGGACATCACATGACACTATTCTTATCGGACTCTACTGTGCACTGTGCAAAACTGTTATACAATAATAACAGTGCTATTTTGTAAGGAAACAAATACTTTAAAATTTATTCAGCGAAAAGCTATGGCAAATTTTACCGGTCCACCACCCGTTTTTCGTTCAAAAATTTCACGTCAAACCTGAATTAATATATTACAATTACAATTAAACAGAATCCTACCTTTTTTTTTTGAAGATTGTGATTTGCAACAAATATTTTGTAGCTAATCGGACTTCGACATTAAAAAGGGTCGTCATTTTGTTGATATAAGAAATAAAGTTATAACATAATTGAAATAACGCAAAAAATCAAGTCAGCTCGCGAAATTCAATAAACTTTAATAAGTTAATCGTCTTTTTTTAAAATAAATAGAACGAATGGGGTTTTAACGTGGTTTAAACAAGCTTTTCTGAATGATGTAAGCTCGATCTTGTAGATATTTTATGATTGCTCACTCCACGTTTTAAAAACAAAATTATACATTATGAACCGTTCATTACAAAAAACCGCTAAGTACTTTTGAATTTCCAGAGAATATTTACTTTATGTTAGTTTTAAAATTAATTAACTTCAAAAGTAGAGAGGTGAACGAAAGATGAAAAAAATATGAAAAATCTAATTAGTGATGTCTAATAATATTTACATGATACAGATCAATACGATTTTTGACTCACCTCTACTGGACAAACCCTTGACTTGGTACACACCGAGGACCTCCTTGGCCTAGTTGGTAAGATGCTTGTTTCTTGACCCCGTGCTTGCACGTTCGATTCCCGGTGGTACTCTGGTTTGAAAGAACAGATTCCTCTCTGATTTTACTTAAGGTCTCTTTAATATGTTTTCGTAAGAGATTGACAAATAGCAGTGAGCTCACATAGTTGTACTGTAAATAACGAAAATGTTATTCAGAGTAGGCAGACGGAAGAGTTCTTAAATTTAATTTTCAAACTATTTACGTGTATCATATAAATTACTGCACCTAATCATCCAAGGCAAAATATAAGACCTAAGAGGTGTTGGCAGGAGGCAAATCTCCTGGATCCGCAATATACGTGATTGAACTAGCATAAGGGGCGTTGGAGATCTTTTTCGGGCTGCTGGGGACAAAGATGTCTACTCTCAGGTGATATTCAACGTTGGGGAGACCTGAAATGACACTGAGAAGGAGAAGATATAAATTTACGTCAATGATTTACCTTTTCCACTTTTGTATCATCTGTGTATGTAGAATGTTTATTTATGTATACTTTGAAGAAATATTTGAGTAGTTGTCTATAGTTTATGTTGTTTGTGGGGCCAGCTCTGCCCCAGATACACTATCGTATTCATGCAGATATGTTATTGGCGAACATATCCAAAGGTATGAATTGACATGTTAAACAATACAATATGATACGTTTTAAGTATTTCTGTATTTCACTGTAAATTGCCTTTGATAAACGTAAAATAGGAATGGTGTTCCAATAGGGATGATTTTCCTTCTTACGAGTATATATCAATACAAAGTTGAGCTACTCCAAAAGAGATTTCAGCGATATGTTTCTTGATTAAGGGTGTGGATATTTCCTATGGCTTTGTACAATATTTTTAAATCGGTATGCTTAAATACACCCTTTTTTAATATATTGAAGATATATTGATTGATGTGTTAAGGTGAAAAAAAAAACATATTTATGTAAACTATAAACTAATACAGTGAAACCCCGTTTTTTCGTGCCCGGAATTAACGGAATCAATTTTTACAATCCCGTTTTATTTTAGTACATTTAGTTCCCGCTTTTACGTTTTTATTTCCCGCAATTTACGTTTGAAATATTTAAAATGCAAATCAATTTATAAACATATTTAATTAAATGCGCGACGATTTAAAATATTTGAAATTAATATTAGGAAGCAGAAATAGGTTGTTTCTATTTATAGACACGTGTGCACCTGCAGCGCTCATGGTCAAGGTTACACGAGTCTTGTAATACGATGCAATTGGTGGAGAATTTAGCGAATCAGAGGCAGGCAGACTGTATAGGCAGGTCAATCTGTGCTTGTGTTTTAAACGTGTCAGTCGTGTACATACAATTTCAATTGTTGTGTATTTCGTGTGTCAATTTACATTTTTTTCATTTCTTTTAATTTTTCGTTGAATCCCTTCAAATAATGTCTCAGCAAAGAAAAACATTATTGATTCAAGAGAAAAGGAAAATTCTCGAAATAGTGAATAAACACTTTGGTTCACGTGTTTCGCTGACGCGTGATTTGGAGATACCCATTACAACTTTGGCAACTATAATAAAAAATTGCAAATCGATTGAAAAAAGTTTTCCGATTTGCGTGATTATCTAAATAAAAAAATTTTTTTTTTCTAGCCCCGAATCTACGTTTCCCCTCCAATTACGTTTTTTTTATCAGTCCCTTCAAAAACGTAAAAACGGGGTTTCACTGTAGATGTAAATTAATAAAGTTAAAATTAGATTCAAATTATTTTTAACAATAAAGCCAACATCACAAAATGACAGAGAAATATCAAAATATTTTGAAAAAAATTGAAGGTAACTGATTTTGAGAGTAAACGAATTTGTTTTGAAGTTCCTTTGAACCGAAAACTCGTAATACGGTTAAATCAATTTACAAAATTTAATTAGAATTTGACGTATTTTGAATTTGAAACATTTATATTTTAATGAAAAACTTATTTCTTCTTAGTAAAACTATGGGAGTTTTCTAATCTTTATTTTAGATAATTAATTCAAGTGAAGTATTTTGAGAATATTTATTGATAAAGTTTATTGAAATTAATACTTTATCAGGAAAAAATGTGATACTTATGAATTATAATAAGCTTTAAAATAATACGTCTTGAAAATTCAAACTTTGTATAATTTTAATTGAACACTTTTTAACGGCAAGATCAAATATAATACAAGAAACAAGTGGTTTTACCATACAGTTCCGACTAGATTTCAATATTAGATAAAGCTTTACTTGATGAAAGAGTTGTCCCCAGGGGGTAGAACTCCTCATCTATTGGTGTAACACTGGAGTGTAAAAAGGATTGTGGCGGCATCAACCACATCTGATTCCGTACGGTGTACCTGAGGTCTGAAATAAGTGACTCAGTGGAGAATAAAGTACCATTTGTTCTGTTCTGAGAAACGGCGTGCTGCAAACATACGTGAGCATTGCCAGACGGCTCAACAAGATCCACATGTCTGACTTCTGCAGGAGGGAGTGCGCATCCAGGATCGAGTTGTTTTCTCACAGAAGATCACATGATCGACGTGGAAGAGCAGTTCTAGATTAACGTTGGAGTGGCGAAGGTGTCCTGGACTACGAGGCCCAGTAACGACGATATGATAAAGGACACGTACCATAACATAAGTGTCATATATTTTCAATTAACTTGTAACCCAGTTAGTTTATAGGAACAATATGTACCCAGGAAGTGAGTTTTTAAATATTTTTTTAAATTTTTTTTCGTGCAAGGTTGAAGGGTTATGATAAATATTTCGTTTTATTATTATACATCGGTAAAAGCGACAACTGTATTACGAATTTTAATTTGATATTACAAATTATCCATTAACTTTTTTGGTATAATCTATACTTTTCTTGGATGTTACTATGAAACGCACCAGTGCGTTTGTACTAACTTGAGATAAGTTAGGTTCACACGCAGCCGTGCGTTCATACTCGCTTACCTTTCCCTTCCTGTGCTCAAAAAATCCGCACGTTCCGGTGCTGTTTATTCAATACGCATCAATACACATGTAAAAATGAGCGATTTAAAATCGGATAAATAAGAATATTCATAGCCAATCGCTTAAATTAATTAAATTTCAAGTAAAAAGTGATAATGATTGAATATGAATTGCTGAGAACATGAAAAAAAAAAACATCGGCCGACGTTCACAAAACGGTCGAAGAAACCACCTCAAACGAATGCCCGCGAGCTACTGAAGCGAGCGAAATGAGATTATATTTCTTACATTCCCATATACCGAAGTAGAGTGAGAGTGAGACGTGAATAGCGTCGCTTCCTCTCCCATAGCGTTTTTAGAATGAATATACCTACGTCACACGCTGGCACACGTTTGATTTTATTGGTGAATTTATTCCCGATTTTCACAAAATATCTCTGATGTGGCCGATAAGTGCTAATTATTATTTATATTATTTTTTCATTCAATGCGTAAATGTATTACGGAGGAATACCTAAAATCTGAACCCAGCATTTATTATATTTATAGAGATGTTAAAATTTTTAGAAGCAATGCGTACTAGTTACACATCACAGGGAAGGAAGGGTTAATAAGTCGTCATAACTACGATCACTGTAGCAGAAGGCTTGCAACAAGAAGAATAGAGAACAAGTAACTAAAAACAACATAATTATTTTAAAGACTTGAAGCTTTATTCTGAGTAGATAGTACATCCAGTACCTAAAGTCGTCCTACATTGTAACATACGTCAAAGTGACTCTTGTAAAGTCTTAACTATGAACGACCCACACAGTGTGCTCATACACTACATGTAATAACGGATGACAGACGGTCAAAGTATAAATCGCTTCAAACCTGATTAAATTGGAATTGTATAGTACAAGAGTGGATAATTCGAATTTCGTCGGGATGCTTTCTGTTCGTTAGCATCAAAGTTTTAAATATGTTTCTTGTATCTTCGAAAAGACTATACTTTGTGGTGTCATGTTTTACGTAAAAGGAAAAAGAATTAAATAAAACACTTATTTTATATTTTTGTGTTCACCACCGGTTTATTTTTGGGTTTACTACCGGTTTCGAAGACCACCGTCTTCATCGTCAGAAATTTGACAATTTGTATTTAAATTCAATCAAACAATTTATAATCTTTACGTAATAATAGTAGGACTAGAGAAAGCAACTCTTTCAAGGACGAAGAAGAGAAACGAGGGAAAATTAGAATTAACCTTTCCTTCCCTGTGTTGGGTATCTTCTACACGTTGCTTCTAATAAACATCAATATCTCTATAAATATTATAAATACAAGGTAAAGATTTTAGGTATTCCTCCATAATATATTTACGCATTGATTTAAAAAATAATATTAATAATAATCAGAGTTTATCGACTATATCGTGGGTATTTTGTGAAGATCGGAAACAAATTCGCATTTAAACGCTGTGAGTGCTTCGACCTTGTGTCTTGACGATAGGTGAAGAGTATGTGGGAAGTGCGACACTATATTCGCATCTCACTCTTGCATACTCCACTGAATTGTGAGGAGCTCAATTGTCTCAATCGTCGCAAGCGTAAGCCACGCCGACGTAAGCCACTACTGCTCCGCGCCGCAGTTGCTTCTGGGCTTGCTAATAGATTAGACGTAAGCCCGTTCCGTGAGCGTTGCCAGATGGTTTTTTAATGTTTTCAGCAAATTAATTTCAATTATTATCATTTTGAACTTCAATTATAATTAATTAAGGGGATTATCTATGAATGTTCTAATTTTTCCGATTTAAAATCGCTAATTTTTTATCGCGTACTCACTACCCAACACCGGAGCGCGCGTTTCAATTTTAGCATCGTAAGGGAAAGGTTAAAGGATACTCTGAATATTTTTTTGCTTTAGTTTTTAAATTCGCTCTTGAACTTGAATAAGGATGATGCACATCTGAAAACTCTTGAAAGTTCATTCCACAGTTGAGCCGCGTGAGTTGCAAAATAAGACAAGTAAAATGATTCGTGGTATGTGGATTTGCAAAAGAGTCTTTCTTCATTTCGATAGAAGAAAACGTCCGTGGACTAAAAAAAAGTTGAGTTTTTCGCAAAGATACGGGATTGTTAAGCAAACAAAATAATGTTGAATGAACGTGAACATTCATTTGCTTCCTGGTTTCAGACCATTCATGTCTGTTTCACGTTTCAAGTATGACAACGTGTCTGAGTTCCGACACGTGGTCATACTTCCTAA
This sequence comes from Odontocerum albicorne, assembly GCA_949825065.1. Classification (NCBI taxonomy): domain Eukaryota; kingdom Metazoa; phylum Arthropoda; class Insecta; order Trichoptera; family Odontoceridae; genus Odontocerum; species Odontocerum albicorne. Next base: position 2,591,371 of record OX463860.1, on the reverse strand, counting down.
GTTAATAAATCAAATGTAAATGTTTTGGATTCGCTCTAATTTATTCAGCATCGTTTTTTAAAAAAATTATTTCCCCTGGCGAGTTTATTGCCATGTGGCAATCTCTTCCAACCAACCAGAAATATGTTTTAAATGGCCTCTAAGTGAAAACCAGACTGGAATTCCATTTAAAAAATCTGGATTCCAGCGGGGATAGAACCCGCAACCTCCGGATCGGCAGACAAGCGTCTTACCACCAGGCCATGGAGGTCGTCTTCTTATCGTTAGCATCAATATAACAATGTCACCGTTATCAAGCAATGAAAGCGTAAGATGTTGATACTAATTAATTCAAGTATTTATGCTACTATATATGAAGGAAAATTTGAATTGCCAAGCACGAAAAATGATCTCGACAGGACGTGAATGTTATTAATGTAGCCTGGTGGTAAGATGCTTGTCTGCCAATCCGGAGGTTGTGGGTTTGATCCCCGCTCGTACCCAGATTTATTAAAAATGGGATTTCACTTACGCTTAGAGCCCATTAAAAATATATATCTTTCTGGGTGGCTGGAAGATATTGCTACATGGTAATAAACTCGCTAGGTTAAATAAAAAAATGGTTCTATACCTTCCTGATTTTAAGCCATTGAAGCATGTTTTGACACTTTGACATATGTATGATCAAACTTCCTAAGTTTAAATATGAATCAGAACCCAACGTTTTTGAGTCCTTGCAGCTTATCCAACATCTTCTTGTCAGTATGTAAATAGCTTACATCACCGTAATCAAACATTAGAAACACGAGACATTGATTTTGTTTTGTTGGAATATCTATACCATATAAAATATTATCGATAGAACGTGAATGTTATATTTCTGTTCGATTTGAAGTCATATTAGCTCATAAAAAGACTATTATAACTTAAGTGTCGCGAACGAATTGATTTCAAACTTTGTCCTTTTGTATTTAACCCTTCCCTTACGGTGTTAAAATTGAAACGCGTGCTCCGGTGTTGGGTAGTGAGTACGCGATCAAAAATTAGATATTTTAAAACGAAAAAATAAGAACATTCATAGATAATCCCCTTAATTAATAATAATTGAAGTTAAAAATTATAATAATTGAGATTTATTTGCTGAAAACATTAAAAAACCATCTGGCAACGCTCACGGAACGGGAGTACGTCTAATCTATTTGCAAGTCCAGAAGATACTGCGGCGTGGAGCGGTACGCCGGCGTGGCTTACGTTTGCGACGATTGAGACAATTGAGCTCCTTGCAATTCAGTGGAGTATGCAAGAGTGAGATGCGAATATAGTGTCGCGCTTCCCGTATACTCTTCACCTATCGTCAAGACGGGGCACTCGCAGCGTTTAAATGGGAATTTGTTTTCGATCTTTACAAAACACCTACGATATAGTCGATAAACTCTGATTATTATTAATATTATTTTTTTAATCAATGCGTAAATATATTATGGAGGAATACCTAAAATCTTAACCTTGTATTTATTATATTTATAGAGATATTGATGGTTATTAGAAGTAACGTGTAGAAGATACCCAACACAGGGAAGGAAAGGTCAAGCTCCATAATAGGATATCTCTATTACATCTTTCGAATTGTCTCTCAGGGATGTTCCATCGGAGAGAGTAGAATTTTGAATTTTGAGTTGACATCTTCTTCATCTAATAAATTTGTTTTTTCTGATCAATCAAATAGGGCGTAGTATTATGATAAAGATTTTACCTTTGCTAGTCATGTGGCTGGAATAGTCTGTCACTTAGTGTCAGAGTTATTGGTAGCATGTAAAGCTTTAGGAAGTTCTTAAAGATAACCCTTTTTGGAAAGTTGTATCATAATAAACAAATAGTTTCGAAAGACATAGTTAGAGCGCTTTTTAGGAAAGTTTGCTTTCTAAACGATGCATTAAAAATGTGCTTTGATTATTATTATTTTTTTATTAGAGGAATGACCTGTAACAAAGGTTTGTGTGAGCTGTCGAGTGTGGTATTTTTTTGTTGTTTTTTATGATTATGTGCGGTATATTGTAGGGTGAACGTTTTGGTCTGTCTGGTGTGATGAAGTGTGAGGGGTTTGATTCACGTGATGTATAGATACCGTTACATAAAATGGTTATACCGTTACATAAGGTGGAAAAAACAGTGTTTGATAGAACAAATTACAAGGTATTTTATGCATTTGTAGACTTGATCATGAAAGAAGAAAAAAAAAGTAAAAAAGTATTGAAAGAATGTTGAGTGAACGATTAATTGATAAATGCAATTGTCTCGCAGAATGAAGACAGTAGAGCATGTGTTAGAGTTAATGGGGAACTTACAAAGTGGTTAAAATAACTAAAGACGTAAAGCAAGGTTGTGTGATATCACCTAGGTTGTTCAATCTATATAAAAAATCATTGTGGTTATTGCGATAGGAGTTTGAGTACTAGGACCTGCAAATGGAAAAACTTTGTGTGAGCTCTTGAGTGTGGTGTATGTTGTTGTTTTATATTTATATTTTTATATGTATATTTTTTTTAATTTTTATGATTATGTGCGGTATATTGTGGGATGAACGTTTTGGTCTATCTGGAGGGATGAAGTGTGAGGGGATTGATTCGCGTGATGTACACATATTTAATTGAGTGTCACTGTTTGTCAGGTTGATGAGAATGTGTAACGGGGTTTTATATAATCAAACATCGAAAAGAAGTATCGATTAATTTTTCATGCTATATGTCTTTAGTGAGATACAGGCAAAAGCCTAGTTTACTGAGGACACGATAAATGAAAGGCAACAAATCCAGATTCATTAAAATAGTGTATCCAAATAAAATAACTTATCTTAATAAAATATTTCTTGTCATGTGTAAAATAAATATAAAATAAAAATTGAAACCTGTTTCGAAACTCTGCCACAGTCATATGTATATATTTCTCCATCGAATTATCCAACAAAATGATAGTGTCGCTTTTGTCACCGCTTCCAACGACGTGATTAATGTACTTTGCCTTCCCGAGAAAATGTCGTATGGCCACATTACCCCGCAGTCATTGTGCATATTAACCTTTTCAGCGATGTTATGAATCGTCGCATTCAGACGATACAACAGCAGGTGTGCGCTGGACTTTATGCTGTCCACATTCACTGCCCCATTGTTACGAGTTCTTCTCTGATAAATAATAGATTCAGTTTAACTAGGATTATATTGTTTAGTCTGTTATTTCCAATGGAATTTATGGAAGAATTTCAAATCAGCTTTTAGCTTTCGTTACAATTTTTATTCACAAGTCTTGAGTATTGAGAAATAGATTCTTGGAGAAAGTTTATAGGTAGAGAGAGAAACCATATTCTATCTCTCTTATAGTCAGTTATTTAGGTTTTCATTAGTGATGTACACGTGTAATTTCAGTTTCTCAGTCAGTTTATTCTTCAAAATACAAGATTTGAAACCAAAATTTTAACATCTATTTTTTTATTTATTTAACAATTCGTTGTAAAACAATCTGGTGAGTTTGTTGACAGATGACATCTTCCAACCAAATAGACAAACGTTTATAAATGAAGTAACATGACAGAGAAGAAGGTTCTGGAACGAACATGTATCCAGAATTGCGGAACCAAGAGCTGTAAGAATGGCCAGGGACAGTATCCCCCAGACAAGCAGACCTCCAGGACGACCACTCAAAAGATGGAAAGACAGCTGGCAGTCGACGTAAAAAGAGGAAACGATGATGCAGGACCATAACAGGCCAACAGGTCTAAAAGAAGAGGAAGAAGAAGAAGTAACATATTCGCCAAAAATGTTAAATTTATAATAACACCTAGGCAAAAATAAATGAGCTATTAACACAATAGAATTAAAATAAAGTATGACTTATGAAAATAAAAGGAACAAATAGTTGAGGCAGCTGGAAAATCGAAAATAAAGCATGTAAAATTCCTTACTTGAAATTAAGAGATTTTTCGGTCGCTTTTTAAACCATGCCTGTGACTGGTCTTATATTAATTGGAAATGATTCCAGAAGTTTACTGCATGGGCAGTTAATGACAACATAAAAAAAATAAAAGCGGTGAATTGAGAAACCCAATAAACATTCTCTGCTTGAGTGTAGTGCACGTTCATAATCGGAAATATATTAAATATTATGGGCGAGATAAAACGGGACCGAGGGACAGTTAGGGATATTATGTAAAAGTGACAATACACGTACAGTATCCGGCGGTAAATAATACACATCATTATAGAGCGTCTCTGTCACTCATTCACGTGTTCCGTCGCGATAAGTCAGTCGTTACCGAACCGGACTGTTAGCGCATCGTGCGACAGAGACCACGCTCTACAAACGATGTGTATTATTGGGTGTTAACATAAGTTTTGTCCGTTTTTTTTTTCAATTTAAAAATGAGCACCAAAAGTAAAACAAAATGGTAAAGGTTATACGTCATTTGAAAGAAAATTTTCTGCTCTACAAGATATTGTGTTTGCTTTTACGTTACATACTCGTATATTATTTTATTTGATTACAAGCTTTCAAAATGGAATGTCAAGTAGACGAAAGTAAGCATTTTCGACACCTTTTGTTCGCGTTCAATCCAGGGAATAAAGCTGCCAAAGCTGCTCACGATATTTGCGAAATTTACGGTGAAGATTCTATGAATTAAAGGACAGTTCGTCGATGGTTTTTGCGTTTCAAAAACGGTAATTTCGAAAAAAAAACTAAATTTGGAAAAAAAAAACGGACACAACTTATGTTAACACCTAATATTTACCGACGCGTACTGTATGTGTATTTGAATTTTGTGTCTATTTCTCACGTATCGTATTTACTTAGTTCTGGCCCAATATATTTCCTCAAGTTCTGTCAGAAATTAATATATGGATGTTCTTCCATAGTTGGTAATACGCTTATCTCCCAGATCCCATTTGCGGGTTTGATTCTCGTCGAACTCCTAATTAAAAAAAAAACTATTGGGTGTACAAATTAGTTCAGTCCGTTATTTTTTGTTGTTCAAAAATGCATTTATTTCTAAACAAAATGAATGAACAGATCAATTAAAGTATTGTCCATCGGTGGCTACTACTTTTTTCCATCTCTCAGGCAATTTTTGAACTCCATCTTGAAAAAATAACTCGTCTTTTGAAGCGATCCAAGTTTGCAGTCAATTTTCGATTTCTACGAAAGAAGTGAACCGGTGACCTGCCAAATCGTGCTGCATCCTTCGGAACAACCAGTAATCAGAAGGAGCAATGTCTAGGAAATACGGCGAGTGCGGTAAAACATCCCATTTGAGCGTTTCCAAATATTTTTTTACGACTTTTCCGACATGAGGCCGAGCGTTGTCACGAGGAAGAATAACTTTATTATGTCTTTGCTCGTATTCCGGCCGTTTTTCTCGCAATGCACGGCTCAAACGAATTAATTGTAGCCAATATCGATCGCCCGTAATGAAATCGCCTGATTTCAGCACCTCATAGTAAACAACACCCCTTTGGTCCCACCAGATACAGAGCATGATCTTCGAACCATGTATGTTCGGTTTTGGTGTTGATGTTGAGGTCGATGGCAACGATTGTCCGGGTTGTCGCAGAATATCCACTTCTCATCTCCAGTTACAATCCGATGCAAAAAACCTTTTCTTTGTTGCCTTTGAAGCTGTTCGCAAGTGAAAAATCGCCTTTCAACGTTTCTCGGTTTCAGTTTATAAGGCACCCAATTTCCTTGTTTTTGAATCATTCCCATGGCTCTGAATCGTACGAAAACGGCTTGTTGAGTCACTCCCAATGATTTTGCAAGTTTCTCTTGCATTTGACTCTGATTTTCTTCGAGTAATGCCTCTAACTATTTGTCCTCGAATTTTTTTGGCTGTCCAGAGCGAGGCTTGTCTTCGACGCTGAAATCTCCATCCTTGAAACATCGAAACCATTCCCTACATGATTTATCAGTTGGAGCAGCGTCACCATAAACTTCGAACAAGCATTCGACGGGCTTCAGCTGCACTTTTCTTCCAATTAAAGCAGACAATTAAAACCTCCCGCAAATGCTGCTTGGTTAACACAAAATTCGACATTTTCAACACTGTACAAAACAAGGTTTTTGCATGAAACACAAAGCGATATAAACTGTATATTATTGGCACATGTCTAGCCTCTCTGAAACCGGCTTCACAGTGAAAGCCAAATCACTGTGAACCATTCATAACAGCCAGAGCCATCTTTTGGAAACGAACCGAACTAATTTGTACTCCCAATATTTCAATCTGGTTTACAACATAGTTGGTTGAAATAGATTGCCTCATGGCAATTAGCCAGCCAGGTTGTACTGTATACATCGGAAATGTAATACAATACAATAATGTATGACTGATAGTCTGGACCATTCTATGTGAGCATAGTGGGAAATTAATGGAACGTGAGGCTGGGAAGTTAATGGAACGTGAGGCTGGGAAGTTAATGGAACGTGAGGCTGGGAAGTTAATGGAACGTGAGGCTGGGAAGTTAATGGAACGTGAGGCTGGGAAGTTAATGGAACGTGAGGTTGGGAAATTAATGAAACCCCACCTATATAAAAGGTGTGCACTGCAAACATGGGACATTTAAGACGACTAAGGATATCCCACGGTCTTTTTATTAGACCAATAGCTTGGAAAAGCAAGTGAGGATAGTTCACATTATTGAAACTTGCGATCAAGGCCTAATTCCACTGCAGCCGTTAGCTATCTGGTGAATTCACATTCATACATTATATAACACTTGCATTAAATACAGTACAACCTTGCGGCTTTATAGCCATGTGACGCTCTTTCACAACTTAACAGAAAGATGGTAAAAAGGCCTTAAATAAAAATTAGACTAGTATTTTACTTTCAGCTTTGGTTGATTTACGAGTAATTTCAGGAAGTTCCTTTTTCAGTATTGCGTCATCGGTGTATGTGATATTTTTTTCTGCGTGCTTATAGTGTTTTTTGTCTCGTTATTTGAGTTTTGTGGTTCTTTATCCAATCTCAGTCTTTATTTTGTGATTTTTTTAAATTTCCTTTATATTGCTCAATTAACGAAAAAATATTAAACACAGTGTTTATTTGCCTTAATCCATAAAATAAAAAATATATAAAATTGAACTACCCCTTCCGATATCCACTTCAGTTTGTTCAACTCAATTTTTCTCAAACGAAGATTAAGTTGTAAATGTTCTTAATGAGGTTTGATTTTTCAAGCAAAATATATATAAGATTAACTGGAAGACATTGAAAAAGGGAACGATCTTATATAAATTTGCTGTCAGAATATAAATGGTGCAAAAGAAACCTATTTGACAAACGTCTACCAATCACAGAGTTTAATTTATTTAAAATCTTGATTGAGATTTTTCAAATATACGTACAGTCCTGGTAAAATTAAAATAAACACGAATCAACGGTATTTTTTATTATTAAGTTTAAACTTATCTTTATTTTCATGTGATAATTTAAGATAACGTCATATTAATTGGGTTATTTATTTATCTATTTTCAAACGTCGATTGACCTTTTAGATACAAAGATAAAAAAATCAACATATAAAATTTAACATTGACATAAAAACAATGTTACACAATGGAAAAAAACAGTACAAGTCAAACAACACAATAAAGCAAATCCATACAATTGATTCTGGCATGACCACAACTTCTTCCCTTAATTTCTGTAAGTAGCCAAGTCCATACAATGATCACGTTGATAATCAAATCCATGCAGTCTTGTTGTGCAAGAGTTGTATAACAAGACTTTTGAATTTAAAAAAAAGTTACAATAGTAATACTTACATTAGAAATTTGAATACGCAAGTGAATAAATCAGTCTTACGTTCACATTCATCGCTAATTCATTCCGTTCTTTCTTAACATCCTTATAACAGAAGTTTGCATATTACAATAATAATATTTATTCAGAATAAATTATAATAAAGATACACTTTGTAGCTATCGGTAAATAAATAATTTACTATGAAAACATCTAATTTGAAAAATAAACACAATTCAGACTTTTTTAAGGTGTTTCTTTCAATATTTCCCGATAGTGTAAATACATAATTTTCAGGCGTTCAGGCACTATTTTTCTTTCACGCTCCATTTCACACTCGGTCTTCAATGGCCGCTTTCTGCACGATCATTTTCCTCGTATTTAAGGAAAAGTTTCGTTCTCTGAATATAACAGTTACACACATTTTTTACGAAACAGTATCTTTGAATGAATTAAATAGCTTTGATAATATCGATACTAAATTATGAACGAAAAATTTGTAAAGAAAAATTAGCCTATGAGATATTGCTGCCATTTTAAATGGAAGGAAAATCATTTTGGTTACTTTGAAAAAAAATTTTTAATGGGTTGTACATTTAAACTAAGTTCTTGATGGCGAGATTAAAATGGAAATCAATTTATTTATTTTATTAATTTAACACTTCTGAAGATACCATTTGGCTGGCTTACCACCAGGCGGCAATCTCTTCCAGCCAAAAAGACAACAGTCAATAACGCAAGTTATAGAGTTAAATATTATTCATATTAATAAAAATTATGGACTTATACATTTTAAAGTAAAATTGAGATATCATCAATCAAATGAAAGGAAGGGGTGGTGGAGAGGAAAGAAAAATCATGAATAATACACGTTATATTACTGACTAGATTATTAAGAGTTTTTTCATTCGCTTCTTTAAGCAAACCAAGGACGGAACGAATCTAACATTGGTTTGCAACTGGTTCCAGAGTCTCATGGCCAGTAAAGGGCGACGTAAAAAAAGAAAAGCGTTGAACTGGGAAGGTCAATAAATAAATAATCACAGTCTGAGCGCAATGCAAGTCTATGTTCCGAAAGACGCTGAAAATTTTCGGCAAGATAAGAGGGGACGGCGGGATGGTTAAAGATATTATGCAATACTCAAATTTGTGTATTGAGAATTTTAAATAAAAAAAATAATGTAATACACGATTTGTCTGACTTTTCCTTCTTTTCCTTCTTAAAAACTGTCATTCATTTGATCTTTACATATTTTCTGAGATTTTTTCAACCACGCCTACCCCTCGCATTTGCATTGTTTTTACCATTTATCAGTTCATCATATCCAAAGCCTTTCACCATTTATCAGTTCTTAATACCCAAAGTGTTTCACCATTTATCAGTTCTTCATACCCAAAGTCTTGCACAATTTATCAGTTCTTCAAACCCAAAGTCTTGCACCATTTATCATTTCTTCATACCCAAAGTCTTTCAGCATTTATCAGTTCTTCATACCCAAAGTCTTTTTTCACCATTTATAAGTTCTTCATACCCAAAGTCTTTCCCCATTTATCAGTTCTTTATACCCAAAGTTTTTTTACCATTTATCAGTTTTTCATACCCAAATCATCTCAGATTGCTTTTTATCAACTTATTTAATACATTATTCTTAAGTTTATAATCACTCCTTAATCATTTCGTTCCGCATTCTGTCATACATTGTCTCCCCGTTGTACTCTTCTCGGTACTTTTTACAAATCCACGTGCCACTTCTGTTCATCAAAGTTGTTACTAGAATACTTTTGTAGACTATCATCTTAGTAGATTTAAAGAAATTAAACTCTGTAATTCGCTGAAACTACCATTGTCATCAGCACACGTCAAATTTATATACAACCCAATGACCTATGTTGTTCCTTTACATATAAATCTATGTTGACCTTTCCCTTCCTGTTGGTAAAAAATTTGCGCGTTCCGGTGCTGTGTATTCAATACACATCAATACACATGTAAAAATGAGCGATTTAAAATCGGAAAAATAAGAATGTTCATAGCCAATCGCTTAAATTAATTAAATTGAAGCCAAAAGTGATAATAATTGAAATTAAATTGCTGGAAATATGAAAAAAAAAAAAAAAACATCGGCCGACGTTCACAAAACGGGCAAAGCGACCACCTCAAACGAAAGACCACGAGCTACTGAAGCGAGATAAGCGAGCGAACTGAGATTATATTTCTTGCATTCCCATATACCAAAATAAAGTGAGAGTGAGACGTGAATAGCGTCGCTTCCTCACCCATAGTGTTTTTTTTAAATGAATATACTTACGTCACACACTGGCACACGTTTGATTGTATTGGTGAATTTATTCCCGATTTTCACAAAATATCTCTGATGTGGCCGATAATTGCGAACTATTTATATATAATATCATTGTTTTATTCAATGCGTAATTTGGAAAGTAGCCAATATTGTTCCTATCCACAAGCCAAATAAACCTACCGAAAATCCAACTAGCTACAGGCCCATCAGCCTTCTTCCAGGTCTTGGCAAGATCCTTGAGAGAGTGGTTGCCTCAAGGCTAGTGTTCCATCACGAATCCAATAATACATTCCCTCATGAGCAATTTGGATTTAGAACAAGACACAACACGGTCCAGCAACTTACCCGTGTCGTGGAAGACGTGTCGATGGGCTTCAATAGGAACAGAAGTACTGGCATGGTACTGCTGGACCTCGAGAAGGCTTTTGATACTGTCTGGCATGATGGCCTTCTTCACAAACTTCTCCTCACTGGCACTCCACTCTATCTCGTGAAACTACTTCAATCCTACCTTTCCAATAGAAGTTTCACAGTCACCACTCATCATTCTACGTCATCCGCCAGGCCCATCCCTATGGGTGTCCCCCAAGGCAGTATACTTGGACCATGTCTATTTAACATTTACACACACGACATTCCTACTCCCCCAAACTGTAAACTCGCACTCTTTGCTGACGATGCGGCATGCTACGCATCGTCACTCAAGGTGGATCGAGCTGGTCGCCGTCTTCAGATTGCTCTTGAGATCCTTGAGATATACTACTAGGACTGGAGGCTCAAAATCAATGACGCCAAAACTGAAGCCATCATGTTCTCCCGAAAAATCAAGGAAAGAGTGCCGTCGATGCCCTTATTCATCGGTGGTTGCCTGGTTGAGTGGCAGGACGTGGTTAAATACCTCGGCCTGCACCTTGACCGGCGACTGACGTGGAAAACCCATTTGAATACCATCAGACAGAAGGGTCACAAGGGCATAGGGGCTATCAGTTCGATATTTCATCGACGCAGCTTCCTTTCACCCAAAAATAAGCTCCTCCTCTATAAAACCCTTATTCGTCCTATCTTGACCTATGCTGCACCCGTTTGGGGTAGTGTGAGCAACACGGATCACCTGAAACTCCAGAGAGTGCAGAACAAGGCATTCAAGATATCTTTTAACACCCATCCCAGAACAAATCTTACCCGACTTCACGCTGAACAGCGAGAAGAAACCCTACAACACCACATTCTCGCTTGGACCGTGAAGTTCTATAAAAGCCAACAAAATCACAGAAATCCCTTAGTCGCTGCCCTGGGGGCTTACGAGAGTAAATCCGACCTACCCTTCCGTTATAAGCACAAGCTCTCGAAGCATTATCTGTTGCCTGACTAGTCCACCTACAGTATTAGCTGGGACGACCAAGGTCTGAGTGAATGTGATGGAATACAAGTAGCCTGAACGAGTGGACTTGCTTTTGCTGAATAATTAGTGTAAGAATTGTTATCTAGTTATAAGTAGTATGTAGGTGTTAATTATTTCTAAGATCTCATATATTAAGATTGAATAAATAAAATAAAATGATATGTAGGAAAATAAGATTAAATAAGTTCATAAATTATAACATATAATTAAGATTAGTTAAGTAATAAATTTGTATACAGGTATAGCCTTGACAAATGTTTGTATAATAATTTACTTGTTTAATAAAAATAAAAATAAAAAAACGTAAAATCTGAACCCAGTATTTATTATATTTATAGAGATATTAAAGTTTTTAGAATCATTGTGCACTAGTTACACATCACAGAACAGGAAGGGTTAATATTAAACAATCATAGGAACATAACACGTTATTACACTAAATACATTGATACTGTTCTTTATATATTTCTAATTAACCAAAATACCCTATTTCGGAGTTGAAAACTGAGAGAAAAGAAAATAAAAGAGATACGATTATAAAGATAACTCAAAATGCAATTCTACAGTTTCGTCAATAAGATTGCGTGAACTGATATTTCTGGAATGCTATCAAAGATGTGTGAAAAGCATTGTATGGCTAAATCATTCCAAAAATTTTAGATGTACGATGTTCAGTACTAAAATAAAGTTCAAAAATCTAACATCGTGGATAGATAGGGTCCACGTAAAGAAAGGAGATTGATAACACTGAAATACTGAAAAACAATCTAATGCGGATATTTATTTATGAAAAAAAACTTTTTTAATTATTTTTTAATGTACTATATATCAAAAAAAATATCACCAAAACAAAAAAAAATATCACCAGAACAAAAAAAAATATCACCAATATAAAAAAAATATCACCAAAACAAAAAAAAAATCATTATTTTTTAATGTACCATATATCAAAAAAGTATCACCAAAACAAAAAAAAAATATCACCAAAACAAAAAAAAATATCACCAAAACAAAACAAAAATATCAGCAAAACAAAAAAAATATCACCAAAACAAAAATAAATATCACCAAAACAAAAAAAAATATCACCAAAACAAAAATAAATATCACCAAAACAAAAAAAATATATCACCAAAACAAAAAAAAATATCACCAAAACAAAACAAAAATATCACCAAAACAAAAAAAAAATATCCCCAAAACAAAAAAAAAATATTTCCAAACCAAAAAAAATAATCACCAAAACAAAAAAAATATCACCAAAACAAAAAAAAATTCGCCAAAAAAAAAAAAAAATACAACCAAAACAAAAAAAAAATATCACCAAAACAAAAAAAAATATCACCAAAACAAAAAAAAGTGTGCAGATAAAAATAAGCTTTGAGAATCAAGAGTAATCAACGAAATTTGAACCATCAGTTATCGATAAATCAATTTTATTCCAGTACACTCCAAATGGTTACAAGTGGTTCAATTTGCTCGGTTATTGATTTAACCATTGACTGATGCATCAGCACAATATCGGTCGAGTATCGTGCAGACCTCAGGTGAAGTTGGTTATCAAATTAGGCTGATTGATCTAGGAAGTACATATCCGTGCGGTACTCCATGCAAGCAATCTGCATCCACCTCAATGGGCACTTGTCATCAGGGTTGATCAGGGATGGATTTAAAACTAGACAATGGTCGTTTCCATCATCCCTATTACGCTTTACCCGTATTGGAAAAGATAGGGAGAACATATCTCCTGCAGAATTTTCCTTTACTTACACTCAAATACATACTTTTATTTAAAAAAACATCTTTAAATAATAGTGGGTTCGACTTCTGAGCTAGAACGCCATTGGAGAGAGTTTGCTCTCTAAACGGCGCTATATAAATTATCATTTTATCATATTTCGCTTCTTCCCGTTTCATATGGCATTTTATAAATACGCTTTTATTTGACGGCCTGCAAACCAGACTGATACAAGCGACAAAAATATGAAAGGGAGAAAATCAACTATTTGTGTCATACAAGATTTGTTAGTTTCATATAACGTAATTTGATACTTTCGCTCAGAAATGGGGTTATTATCGATAATTCACCTAGATCTCTTTGGTACAATAAGGAACATATGAAATGTTATTATTTTAGCACTTAAACCAGTTTTTTTTAAATGTCATGTGTACCAGTCTGATTTTTAGGCCGTCAAATGGCGGAATTATCGATAATTCACCTAGATCTCTTTGGTAAAATAAGGAACATATGAAATGCTATTATTTTAGCACTTAAACCAGTTTTTTTTAAATGTCACTTGTACTAGTCTGGTTTTCAGGCCATCATTTTAAAGATATTGACTTTGTCCCTTTTCATAATTCGATTAATTTAGTGATGAAACTTTTTTTTAATTTATCCAAAAAAAGTCACCTTCTCTACTACTGGTATTGATTTTTTTCAAATCATTCATATATCATTCTTTATACTTGGCTGAATTATATAAATTTCTTTTTTTCAATCTCAAGTCCAGAATTTTTTTCAGTCCGCATTCTGTTCTTATGCCTTCATTCCTTATTCTGTAATATGTTTTATTTGCACACATTTCACGCAACGCTTACATTTCTACCGCTTTTATTTTATAGTACATACATTATATTTTGGTATGTCCAAATTTTGCTTGCATATCAAAATATTTACATTTAATTTTTATTTTAGATTTGCTCTAGATTTAATCCAATCACATAAAAATAACAAGTTTTTTTTATGTAGCATTTTTTAAAACATCAACCATTTGACTCATGCATTCTTGTGAAGTCTCGGTTATGCCTGCAAAGTTTATTGAGAAAATCAATCTATCAAAAATAAGATAAGTCAGATGTGTTGAGAAGGGTGAAGAAGACCACTCAAATACAGTTTTTGCATGAAGAACGAAGTAAAAATAACAAAATAAATGTACACGGAAAATGGAAATGAGAAGCGTGGTGGAAAGAGAGACTAAGGAAAGGGTGGTGGGATCAAGTTTGAATGAATGATATTTTAAAGGAAGGTAAAAAGGACTTAATATATGTACATAGTGCTAATGTGAATGGAAGGTATGTGAGAGGAACAGTAAGGAAAGTATTATTGGATCAAGTGAAAAATATTCTAAAAAAACGATACGTAGAAGTAAGAGAAATTGTAGAAGTTGTTTAAGAAGGTGTATGTGTGTAGAATGTGTGTTGGCTAAGAATGTGGGTTGAGGTAGAAAAGTACAGCGCTCTTTCATATTTACCTACCTCAATAAGGAAAGGGCGTGGTGGTATGTATTAAATATTCATGCATCCGATTAAAATTATTTTGAACTTACTTTACTGAATGTCAATAAATTTCTGGTTTACCTAAATTATATGTTTTATTATTGTTTGTTATTTGTTTTATTAACCACTGTTTATTCCAGTGTATGTAACGGTAAAATCCTACCGGTTTCAAGGTTCCAATCTCATCATCATTACATTTTTAAACCTCCACAATATTAATGCCTGAACTATGAATAATATATTTTATTAATATTTTAATGTTTATTCCGAACCTGTAAAACTCCTGAGAGAATCTACAGTCTCCATACTCACTCTGCATCCCTATCCCGGTGCATTAGTTTATACATTTCATTAATCATTAGCACCGTAACAAGTTAACTTTCGATGGAAATGCATAAAGTGTATTCTATGAGTTGAAGTTAACTATGTTATTCCTATAACTTTAAAATTGTGTAGTTGAAGAACATGTGTGCGATGTATGAATGTGTTCAGGGAAATTGGAGCAGGTTGATGGGTTATATTATATGGGCACTTTATTAACCTACTTGTTATGGGCGAGTTAAAACGGACATTGAATGAAGGATAGCCACAGGGAACAAGATAAACGCAGTTCTTAATACAATATACAACTACCGCGCAATATAATTAGTGTTAAAAATACAATACATGATAGTGTGATGGTGCTTACTTTGACATATGGAAGTGAAACATGTTTTTTAAATATTTTTTTTATTAAACAAAGTAAATTATTGTACAAACATTTGTCAAGGCCTATAATACCATTTATTACTTAACTAATTTTAATTATATGTTATCATTTATGAACTTACTTAATATTATTTTCCTGCATATCATTTTTTTTTTTTTTTTAATCTTAATATATGATTTCTTAGAAATAATTAACACCTACATACTACTTATAACTAGATAACAATTCGAACAACTAACTATTTAGCAAAAACAAGTCCACTCGTTCAGGCTACTTGTATTCCATCACATTCACTCAGACCTTGGTCGTCCCAGCTAATACTGTAGGTGGACTAGTCAGGCAACGGATAATGCTTCGGGAGCTTGTGCTTATAACGGAAGGGTAGGTCGGATTTACTCTCGTAAGCCCCCAGGGCAGCGACTAAGGGATTGCTGTGATTTTGTTGAAACATGTACTTGACGGAAAAAAATTAAAAATAAGATTAATGCTGTGAAGATGCGCGCACTAAGGATTTTTTTTAGATTTTTAATAAATTCAAGAAAACGGAATGAAGACATCAGAAATGAATGCGTGGATAAAATGAACGTGTTAATTAAGATAAAGAAATCAACTTTAATTTGGTTTGTACGTGTGGAGAGAATTAATCACAAAATAATAACTAAGCGAGTATACACATCAGAATTGTAAGGTGTGCGTGAAAGATATACACGGGTAGACCAAAGAAAATGTTGCTCAATCAAATGGACCAAATTTTCAAAAAAAAATAAAGTGAAAAGTATTAATAATAAAAGATGTTGCATGCCAAGATTTATGTCAATCGAAAGTGATAATAATTGAAATTTAATTGCTGAAAACATGAAAGAAAACATCGGCGGACGTTCACAAAACGGGCAAAGTGACCACCTCAAATGAATGTTCTCGTGCTACTGGACCGAGAGAAGCTAGCGAACTGAGATTATATTTCTTGCATTCCCATATACCGAAGCACAGTGAGAGTGAGACGTGAATAGCGTCGCTTCTCACCCATAGCGGTTTTTAAGAATGAATATACCGACGTCACACACGATTGATTTTCACAAAATATCCCTGATGTGGCCGATAAGTGCTAATTACAATATTATAAATATATTTTTTTTCATTCAATGCGTAAATGTACGAGTATTACGGAGGAATACCTAAAATCTGAACCCAGTATTTATTATATTTATAGAGATATTGAAGTTTTTAGAAGCAATGTGTACTAAATACACATCACAGGAAAGGAAGGGTGAAAGATATCTTGAAAAGTTTGAGAGACATAAAGTTGATGAAAACATAGAGAGAAAAAAAATCAGATTCCAAGAGATTTTTTAAAATAAAAACCTATTTACTACAGGTTACCAAAAGATAACCGATTTGACAGTATACTATAAAACATGAGTGACAATACAAAAGAGGATCGATTTGACAGTATGCTATAAAACATGAGTGACAATACAAAAGAGGATCGATTTGACAGTATGCTATAAAACATGAGTGACAATATAAAAGAGGATCGATTTGACAGTATGCTATAAAACATGAGTGACAATACAAAAGAGGATCGATTTGACAGTATGCTATAAGGCATGAGTGACAATACAAAAGAGGATCGATTTGACAGTATGCTATAAAACATGAGTGACAATACAAAAGAACATCGATTTGACAGTATACTATAAAACATGAGTGACAATACAAAAGAGGATCGATTTGACAGTATGCTATAAAACATGAGTGACAATACAAAAGAGGATCGATTTGACAGTATGCTACAAAACATGAGTGACAATACAAAAGAGGATCGATTTGACAGTATGCTATAAAATATGAGTGACAATACAAAAGATAAACGAGAGAAAACTTTTCGAATTAGAGCAGTCTGAAAAATACTAATAATCGAAAGTAAAATGAAAACTTTTGTTACATTGCCTATTTTAAGAACAATCCACCTACTTCTCATCTTCCCTCATCCACTTCAAAGCGGAATACTTGTTAAATTTTAAATGAAAAGAAAGTTTTGAAGTTGTTCCTTTATTAATCATCAAATATCATCTATCAAGGAGGAAAATACTTGTTAGTTTTTCAAATTAAACGTCAGAAAAGTTACATTAAACTTATTTTAACAACACTTCCTTTGACTTAGATAGATTTTTTAGACTTATTAATTTTAACCTTGTTTGTTATCACTGAACCAAAGAAAAACCAAAACACTCAACCCATATCTGTAAGTAAATACATATAGTATATTCAGTAGGGAAAAAATCACAGGAGGTAAAATTCGACTATATTTTTATTTATTTATTTAACACTTTTTAGGAGCTAGTCCTTAAGGGAAGAGATGATGATGATTTGTTGATAAATAAAACACGTTTTGGATCGCAATGTGGAAGAAGAGTTTTTATTAGTAAACGTAGGTATTTATACTATTTCCGCGTGTGTGCGGGAATGCGAGCAAGATATCCTTCGTCTCGTTTCTGCATTAGCAAAACGATTAATGTCGTATGTAGGTGACAATTTATTTACGGAACTAGCGTGGTGCGTTCTCGCTCTAGTATGGAATGCGGTACGCTCCGGGCTATGGGTTGAATGGCCGGCGTGCGAACTTTGGACTTGTTTATTTAGATTTGTCGAGGAATGCAAAGGTCACTTCATCGGCAAAGGTCACTTCATCACAATTTTTATTGCAAATACAATCTGGCGGGCTTATTGCCAGGCAATAGAAACTTATTGCCAGAAAAAGCCAACCAACCAGACAAAAGTAAATGAAGCAAGTTACGTGGTCGCATAAATCTTTCAGATGATCCCCACGAAATCCATAAACACATACTTGAGCATATGTCCACGAACCCTTCAAAGACGGATAGTCACCAGAACATTATTTTTCATATAAAGTGAGATATCATCAATCCAAAGAAAAGGAAAGGATGGTGGAGAGGAAAGGAAAAGAAAAATCAGGAATAAGACACGTTATTTTACGACTAGAAATCAAGAGTTTTTTCAGTCGCATCTTAAAGCATACCAAGGACGAAGCGAGTCTAATATTGGTTTGTAACTGATTCCAGAGTCTCACTGCATGGACAGTAAAGGATGACGCGAAAAAAGAGGAGTGGTGAACTGGAAAGGCCAATAGATAATCTCTGTTTGAGCGTAGTGCTAATCCATGATTGGAAAGACGCTGAAAATTTTCGGCGGCGACTATACTAGGCATGTTCTACCTTCGGCATATTATGACGCAATACCAAATATTAATTTATATTCAACATTATTTTTATGAAATATTTTTCGTTTGCCTCAAGTCATGTGGTCATATGCTTTCCATAGTTTGCTTCAAGTCATGTGATCATATGCTTTTCATAGTTTGCTTCAAGTCATGTGGTCATATGCTTTTCCTAGTTTGCCTCAAGTCATGTGGTCATATGCTTTCCATAGTTTGCCTCAAGTCATGTGGTCATATGTTTTTCATAGTTTGCCTCAAGTCATGTGGTCATATGCTTTTCATAGTTGGCCTCAAGTCATGTGGTCATATGCTCTTCCAAGTCAACAAATGGACAAGACATTTTGATTTTTTTTCATATAATATTTAGTCATACATTTTCTAAAACAATGAAATTAATTTTGCTCAAGCGATAAATGCTGACAGAAAATATACAATAACCGAATTAAAAGCAAAATATTTCAAGGTACAAAAGATCCAGCATCCCCTTTAATCACTTTTACTAATCATTGTCTAAGTTTCCCTCCCTGGTCCTCTCCCTTTCCTTCTTCTGTAAAGCTGAAATTCAGGAAGTCTGACACTTATTAAGATGAAAAATGTACGGTGGTTTATCTTTTTCATAGGCTTTTGTTAAATATTTTGAGAAAAAAAAAAACATAGAGGCTTCACCTGTGATAAAATATCTATTTATCATACTTTGTGAAAAGCTAAAGATAAAGGAAATGACTAGGTTAATATTAGATGAAGGTATTTTACTGGAAAAACAAACTCGAGGGTCTTATTTCGACAGTGAAATTCCTTATTTATTACTTCGTCTTTGAAACAGGATCCCGAAACTTTACACCAAATAAATAGTTTACTCCGTGGCCTAGTTGGTAAACCATTTAAAATTCATCCAGGGGCTTCGTGCTAGATTTTCGATGGTACCAAAAACCCTTTAAAATACGCCAGCCACTGAATTACATACTGTATGTGCATGTAGCTTTTGAAAACGATTGATTGATAGGGCAATGGTCTTATTAACCCTTGGGCGGGTGCATCTAATCTGTGAGATGAGGTACCTAGTTATTTTTGTGCCAATGAGGTGAGGCTTATAGTAGCTTCCTGAATCCCTACCCCTCACACAATGGTATCTTTGTTATTTCTCCAGTGCACCGTTGGTCTCCGTGACGGACGTTTTAATCTGCTGGATGAGTTGCGCCCGATTACGTTAGTATTTTTGATTTCCAAAACTTAAATTTTTTTTTCAATATTTCTTTTTATATACCTGCAATAGTTCGTATATCTATGTTGTAGCCCCTAATTCAACGATATTGAACGTTTTTTACTATATGAATACAAACATGTACGCATGGTGCGTAAAAATTGTTATAAGAATGTTTTCGATAATGTTCAACGTGAGCCTGATCAGGAATGACTTTTTAATCATATTTTGATTACTCCCTTTTGTTTTTGTGAAGACGTTTTATGATCACCAGTGAATTTGAATTTTACATTTTAAATTATGTTTGAAAAAGTGCTAGCATAGTGTTCTCTAATGTTAAGTTATTGCTTTTATTTTCGTCACATGAACACCTACCTTATGAAGATGTGATAGTTAATTCCACATACTTTTTATTGGTATTAAATGACTGAAAAAAAAATTGTGATGTTACTGAATTGCATTAGTTGTGTTGATAAACTGCCAACGAAAGACTGTGAATGTTGTAAACTTGTTATCTTCTTTTTTAAGAAAAACAGTATGAGAAAATTTAAAAAGTTTTTATTGAAAACTGCAAAGAAATGTACAAATGTTATTTAATCATGTTTAAGTGAAAAGTTCAGTTTGATAAGCTTTCCCTTAAGCGTAAGCAGAATTAAAAAAAAAATAATCTCACAGATGAATTGCGCCCGACGGAGGGTTAATGATGTTTTCAATATGCTTTTACCGACCAAGAAAAAAAATCCTTTTTTATTAATGGGTAAATGCAAAAGTGTAATATGGCCGCAGAAGGGTTAATTATAGTTTGGACTCTTTTGTAAGTCCTACCAAGTGGCCGTATTATTAACAGTATTTTTATCGTTAAGACAGATATTGAAAGGTCTGTTATGTTAAAATATAGTATGTTTGAATAAACTTTTAATGACGTATTAAATAAAATTGAGGACCTCTGTGGTCTAGTTGGCAAGACGCTTGATATCACCTCGGGAGTTTTGGGTTCGAATCCTGATGGTAAACAAAAAATGAATTAAAAAAGTCAAAATCTGGTCGAGTTCGTCTAGTAAGAATACTTATGCGCGCTTAAAGTGTGCGAGTTTTGTTGCTTCTTAATGTGCGGTAGCATTGTTAACCCTTCCTGTCCTGTGACGTGTAACTAGTACACGTTGCTTCTAAAAACTTTAATATCTCTATAAATATTATAAATACTGGGTTCAGATTTCAGGTATTCCTCCATAATACATTTACGCATTGAATGAAAAAATGATATTAATAATAATTAGCTCTTATCGGCCACATCAGAGATATTTTGTGTAAATCGAGAATAAATTCACCAATACAATCAAATGTGTTCCAGTGTGTTACGTAGTATATTCATTCTAAAAACTGCTATGAATGAGGAAGCGACACTATTCACTCTCACTCTACTTCGGTATATGGGAACGCAAGAAATAGAATCTCAGTTCGCAGTTATTTCTTCCTTCGAGGTATAACATATACAGTGTAAGTGTTTCAAGTTCCGTCTCAGTAGCTAGTGGGCTTTCATACGAGGTGGTTTCTGCGTTTTGTGAACGTCGGCGAATGTTTTTTCATGTTTTCAGCAAATTAATTTCAATTATAATTACTTTTGACCTCAAATTTTATTAATTGAAGCGATTGGCTATGAATATTCTTATTTTTTTTATTGTAAATAGCTTATTTTTACATGTGTATTGAATATACAGCACCGGAATGCGTGAATTTTTTTATCACAGGAAGGGAAAGGTTAATGTGTTGTTTGATTTTCCTATGGTTCGAGAACCATGAACTCGATTAGTAGGGCCAAGACGTTTCTGTCTTCTAGCATATATACGTACAAACATTTTTATCAGTTTATTATTAGTGTAAGCAGAGAAGAGAAATCGTCAGACTTTTCAATCCCGGCAAACACATTTTGCTTCTTCTGCAATCATACACATTCTAATACAACTTTTACAATATTTCCTAGTTTGAAAATATCATTCACTTGATCCAACTCTTCTTCCCTTAGCTTTCTTCTAACACGACTTCACTGACATTGTTTTGTAAGTATTTCTTCACTCATTCGTTCTACAAGCTCAAACCATCTCAAAGAGCACTTATTAATCTAACATAGTACATTAGCCTTATGTTCACATTCATTCCTAATTACTTCATTCATTTCTAAAGCATTTATTTGACACTTTTCAAGCTTTTTTCAAGTCAACGATAAAATGTCAATGAACGAATGGAGACATTAGACTTTATATAGTTATATTAAGAAAGGAGCGTTGGATAGTTTGAACATTTAGAAAGGAGCGTTGGATAGTTTGATTATTTAGAAAGGAGCATTGGATAGTTTGAATATTTAAATAGGAGCGTTGGATAGTTTGAACATTCAGAAAGGAGTGTTGAATACTTTGAACATTTAGAAAGGAGCGTTGGATAGTTTGAACATTTAGAAAGGAGCGTTGGCTAGTGGTAAAAATGAATGACGAAATAATGATTTACAAATATCACGAAATGTTCGGTGTATTCGAAAAAAAATGTAGATTTATTAAGCGAACCAATTTTTTAAGCGAGAAGAACCTGTTATTGAAGCTAATGTTTAACGAGATACATGAATGTGGAGGATGCAACAGTGAAACCTGATAAATCTCGCGAAAACAAATAATCCAAGTGTTGTTTTTTACTAACGGTATCTTAAATATTTTATTTATCTATTAGATAAACCCATTAAGTTTCTGTATAAATATTAGATTAACTCATAAAGTATCTTACTGTATAAATACAATTGTTTTAATTACAAAACAATATTAAATTGAATATTAAATACAATAATTCAAATAATAAAAAAAAGATAATATATGAAGCGCCATTTAAAGGGAACTCTTTCCTCAAGATCGTTCTAACTTCGAACTCATAGTTATTGACATATAAAAAATACAACAAATTAAATTATACAAAAATAGGCAGGTAGTGGCTACGGTCATTACTGCGGGTACATGACCGTGTGTCAATTTGTTTAGAAAAACATATTTGGAAAGAAAACCACAGACTGAACAAGGGAAGGCAAAAATTATAGAAACCTTTCTAGATATTTCAATACGTGATAGTTTCACATTCGGTGTTAAGTAAAGTGTGGTGTATGTGTGTAACATTTTAATATGATCATACATTTTGATGAGTCTTCCCAAAAATGGTTGTCTTCTAGAGTGTCTCTACTAACACTTAGGCCTCGGTCACACATGAAGGAGCCTCACTTGATGCTTAGAGCTACGTTGTGAGTTAGGCGACATATCCTAGCGAACCAACGCACCGCATACAATCGCAATGGCCACACTGCACGCTTCGCCCCACACTACATGACGATTAGTCACCGAGTGAATCTACTAGCGAACAGACGTGTTGGTTAATTTTATTGCGTTACCGTGATTTTACAAGATAGCGGAAGTTTTAATAACAGCTGTGTATAAAAGGGAGCCTTTCTGGAAACCATCGAGTAAATTATAGTATACAAAAATGTAACTGTAATAAAATCACTTTGGAATGAAGCTACACAGGAAGATAAAGATAAGGTAAGTTGTAACGAAATTGGTAAGTTTTGAGAGTGGCATCGTGTGTTGACTCAACCGCTCCCGAATGTCAAATGAATTTATGCGTAGCACTTTGGTGTGGCCAACCATTAAGTCACCTTGTATATGAGTCACGTAAAACCTAGCTTAGCACCTAACGAACCACTTTGGTGTAGCCTCGGCCTTAGAGGCTGACTATGTTACGCCACAGTACCAACAACGGTAAAATCCAAATAATTATACCTAGCGCTATTGGATTGCTTTGGAAAAATCTATTTATGCAACGAAAATAAAATCGACCTCATATGTCAGTTCTTTAATACTCGTACTTCTCTCAATTGCAATCGAAACAATGAAAATTATTCCCTTTACTAAGCAACTTCTTTACCAACTGTTTTCTTATTGTTGTTTTTTTCCAAAGCAAAGGTTTCATATTAAAAAAAATCATTTTTAGACAAAATTTTGACAGCTGCCATTTCGGAGTTGTAATCAAATTGCAAAACTTCTCCTCGGTTATTTTAAGTTCTTATTAAATTATAAAGTGTTCATATTTACGCCCGTTATAAAATTATCTTGGGTCGAAATTATTCCATAACTCACTTTTTAACTGTTGATCGTAGAGTTATTACCTCAAAGTAGCTTAATGTTTCTTATTCTTTTCCATCAAATTTCAATTGGAGTTTTAATTTCTTTCTTTCCAGTAATGTTTGGAAGAAGGAGTTTGGAAGGCAATGTTTGGAAGAAGAAAAAAATGAAGTGAATAGGATGATTAAGAGAGCATTCTGAAATGGTTTGCTTGAATATCCAATGATACAAGTATATCTCAGTTGGATCAATTTAATGATGATATTTGAAAAGAAGGAAACGAAAAAGTTCAAATAAATTGTGGGAATTTTATGAAACGTTTTATGGGTGTTCAAGAGAGGAAGGATGTATGTCGAGATAAGAAATGTTGACGTTCTGTCGTCTCTGCTTATCCTGACAGAAAAAATGGCGTGATGGTATATATGTTTTAAAATAAGTTGAATATAACATATAGGTGAGTTATGTTATTTGGGCAGTAAATACATAGGTCTTGGTACCAAAAATAACCGAATCCATAACCCTTTTTTTTTATTAAACAAAGTAAATTATTGTACAAACATTTGTCAAGGCTATACCTATATACACATTAATTATTTAACTAATCTTAATTATATGTTATCATTTATGAACTTACTTAATCTTATTTTCCTACATGTCATTTTATTTTATTTAATCAATCTTAATATATGAGATCTTAGAAATAATTAACACCTACATACTACTTATAACTAGATAACAATTCTTACACAAATTATTTAGCAAAAACAAGTCCACTCGTTCAGGCTACTTGTATTCCATCACATTTACTCAGACCTTGGTCGTCCCAGCTAATAACCCATAACCCTTGGTTAAGTAAAACAAACACCATCCATAACCCTTGGTTTAGTAAAACACTGTGGTCATACTTTGTAACAATTAACTTTATTTTTGCTTAATTCATTTTAAAATTTTTCACATCACCTTTTTACAGCCTCTTTATCACATCCCTTAAATACATTTAATTTTTAGAAGATCGCCTTATTTTCCAGCGAGTTGGTTCAATTGTAATTTTAAGGATTTTTTAATTTGTTTATTTAATAGTATAGTTGTTATTCGAATTGGACATGTGAACTTATTAGAACATTACTGGAAGAGGGGAAAATATTTATTGAACTTAAGACTGATATATAAAGTAAGATAAACAAGAACATTCAGATATGTTTTGTGAACTTAAGACTGATATATAAAGTAAGATAAACAAGAACATTCAGATATGTTTTGTGAACTTAAGACTGATATATAAAGTAAGATAAACAAGAACATTCAGATATGTTTTGTGAACTTAAGACTGATATATAAAGTAAGATAAACAAGAACATTCAGATATGTTTTGTGAACTTAAGACTGATATATAAAGTAAGATAAACAAGAACATTTAGATATGTTTTGTGAACTTAAGACTGATATATAAAGTAAGATAAAAAAGAACATTCAGATATGTTTTGTGAACATATAACTGATATATAAAGTAAGATAAACAAGAACATTTAGATATGTTTTGGGTTTGTAGAGATCGAATGAATGAAGAAAGTCCAGCAAAAAATATATAGTGTTTGAGTGCAAGGCACGGTAGATTGAACATGTTAGATCAAGTAAAATTATATCTGAAATGAGAAGAAAATATCACAGAAATCGAAGATATTGATGAAAGGAAAGATGTGTGCTGTAATTAGGAAAGCTGCCGCTTGATTTCTATAAAACTGTGGTCGTTTCAAGTTATAATAACTCAACATTTTCGCTTTATACGTACAACCTGGAAAGTTACTTGTTACCATATATGTGTACTCGTAAATACTTTCAACCAATTAGACAGATTGAAAAGAGACCCTAACTGGAATCTAGATAGGAACCCTTTTTTTTAAATGTATTTCAACGAAAATCGATTCCTTACCCTAGGATTACAAGACAAACTTCTGACCAACTAGGACACGTATATGTTCTTAGATAATTTATTTAAGGATTGACTCTTGCACACAGATTAAATAAGTAGTTCACAGATTTTGGATGTAGTTCACAGATATGATATGTGATTCACAGTTATGATATGCGATTCCCAGATATTTAATATTTGGTTCGCAAAATTGATATGTGGTTCACAGATTTGATCAGTCGTTTAAAACAATGACAACTTTGAATCATGTGTAAAGAAGAAATATAGCTTATACTAGGTTAGTCAAAAATTTTTGAAAGCGGAAATGAAACTACATTTTTTTTGGGGGGAAATCACTTTTATTGCTCAGTATAGTCTCCCATAAGATCAATACACTTGGTCCAACGATCTTCCAACTTTGTTGTCCCATCACGGAAGTGACTTTCTGGAAGGCCTGCAAAATACTCCTCTACGACGGCTATAACCTCTTCGTTTGATGAAAAAATGCTTTCCACGAAGGAGTTTTTTGAGGTGTGAGAACAGCCAGAAGTCAGAGGGAGCTAAATCTGGCGAATAGGAAGGATGCTGCAACAATTCGTACCCCTATTCACTGATTTTCGCGATGGTTTTTTGAGCTGTGTGAGCAGGTGCATTGTCTTGATAAAAAATGATTTTTTTCTTCTGCAAACCGGGTCTTTTTTCACAATTTTTTTCATCCAACTGGTCCAAAAGGTCACAATAATAATCAGAGTTGATTGTCTTACCAGTTTGGAGATAATCTATCAATAAAATTCCTTTTGCATCCCAAAAAACTGACGCTAACACCTTCTTGGCCGATTTCTGGACACAAACTCGCTTCGGAGCCTTCTTGCTCCAAATGTTGCTCAGAAAGTCGCATTCGAACGTGTTTTTGTTGCATTGTTAGCAAATGCGGCACCCATTGTGCACACAGTTTTTTGAAACCCAAAACTTCAGCCAAAATATGCCATTTTGTTCCATATGAGATGCCTATGGTGTCAGCTATCACATCCACAGTCGATCGATGATCTTTCAAAACCATATCCTGTATTTTCGCTATGATTTCTGGTGTTGATGCACTTTTTGGACGTCCTGAGCGTGGATCGTCTTCAACGCTTGTACGGCCACGCTTAAACTCCAAAACCCATCGGTGAACGGTTGGAAATGAAGGAGAAGACTCCTTGAATACTTTCATTATCTTTGCATGGATCTTAGTAGCCGATAAACTTTCCAAAACAAAGAATTTAATCACTGCACGATATTCGGATTTTTCCATTGTTAAAAAATACACTGACACGTCAACTTCAAATGGCTTGTAAACAAAGAATGAATTGACAGATCGAAAAGAAATTTTGAGTACGTTCTTATGAAAGATGAAATATTAAAATGGCGTAGAAATTTTGGTTTTTTACTACTCCATAGATGTCGCTTTCAAAACGTTTAGACTAACCTATTATTACAGTTTGTGTGGATCGATATCATTCATAAACGTGTTAATAGTGTGACGAAAGCTGGCTAGCAGCTGAAGCATGAGATCCTGAATATGTACAGAATATTGTGGGAAAAGGTGATTACTTGTCGCATGGTGCGTGACAGCAAAACAATCCAAGGTGTGTTTAGTCAAAAGTAGAATTTATGGCGTCAGAAATATTGGATTTGCTTTTAAAATAGAATATTTCTTTTAAAGCTTTAAATTTAAATGTTAAAAGTATATACCTGGTCCGGAAGGAAAACGACATAAGTCAAAACACGTGTTTTGTCAGGAGCGGCTGTTGAAGTCAATCTTCTTGAAAACTGCAAATGCAATAATCAGCTCCAACGGAAAAAAACGACACTAATGCCCTCAGGTAGCGAAGACATGAACTAGACCTGTGACACCTTTCAAGGACAATTTTACAATTTATGGTACCATAACTCTAAATACGTTTTTTTTACTTGTGTCGTTTTTTTTCCGGGCCAGCAATATGTGTTTTTACCATAAACAAGCATATGAGATGAAGGACTTTCTGAGGAAACCATAAAACTCATACATATTATCACGCTGTGTCACTTACGGGGAAGGCAGATATAATAGATCAGTTGGATAAAGTTTTTCGGAGTGTTTTACTTCACCGATATAAACAAAATACAAGCTCTGAAGATGAAAACTACAACGTTTTCGAAACGTCTGCAACATAAGTCAAACCATGCGGTAAAACACTCCGAAAAACCTTATCCAATTGATATGAAGCTCCGCAAAAGCCTCAAAACACAGAGAGAATAGATTACCGAATTTCAAATTCCTCCACATTCATACATCTCGTCATACACAATCTTCTAATAAACATATTTCATATGTTATTTATAGTTAAGGGTTAACATTGTGGAGGTTTAAAGACATTGTAATTTGTTTAAGCAAACACTGTTTATTCCACTTTTTGTAACGGTATAACCCTACCGGTTTCAAGGCTTTCACCTCATCATCAGGGAGCAAAAACAATACTCCTTGTGAGACCGTCTTGTTTGGGCTCCCTTGATGATGAGGTGAAAGCCTTGAAACCGGTAGGGTTATACCGTTACAAAAAGTGGAATAAACAGTGTTTGATAAAACAAATCATAATTCACCTTATACCTCCTTTTAAAATCTGAAGAAAATTAATTTAAGAAAAATTGCGGAAAATGAATGATATAAGAATGACTATGCGAATATATAATTCAAATCCACAAAGTGTACGAGGAAAACGTGGCTGCATCAAATAGCTGAGAAGTATGATTAATGGAAGATAATATAAAAGCCTGACGAGATGTATGAATGTGAAGGGGGCGAAGTTATGTGTTTGGATAGAAAAGTTTGGAGATGTGATCTTTCTGCCTACCTCACAAGGGACACGGCGTGATGGCCCCTCATGGTGGGGAAAGTACAAAAAAAATATCTACGATCTCTATATGAGAGAGTTCGGTGTCTATCCATGGCTTTATCCTACTCATTTTCTGCTGGGCATGCTCGGGTATAACTCCTTGAGCGTAAGAAGAGATCTGTGTCTCTTGGTATACGTTGTCAAACTCGTTACAGGAGTTGTGAGCTGTCCAGCATTACTACAAAGATTAGCGTTAAATGTTCCTAACAATTACACTAGACTGCGCCGGCAAGAACTGTTCTCAATAACATACGCAAGAACGGGTCTTCCAGCAGCAATGCCTGTTGGAAGGACCTTAACTCTTCTGAACGGGACTGCTTCGGATATTGACATATTTCATATCACATTACCAAAAGCAAAAGTAAATTTTCTTCTTAGATTGAGCGCGTTAGAAATCACTCATCAACGTACTTAAGTGACTGCGAATATATGTGTATCACATGTTTGTATGTACTCGTATATACTCCTATGTATGTATACATTATTTTTTATTTCATATAATTTTTTATTTTTTTCTATGTAATTTTTCTTTTTTTTTTAAATTTGTTTCGTATTTTTCAAAGTAATTGGGGTAAGCCTGTTTTGAAAAAATAAATAAATTATATATTGGTCTTGTTTTTTATATATCATGTACTCGTATATATTAATATCCATGTAAATAAATATGTGAAAATACTTTTTTTTTAATCTGAGAGAAATAAATAGGATTAAAAATAATAATTATTGAACATTCAAATACCCTTATATGAATAAACAAATATCCTGACCTGAATAAACAAACTTAATTGGATTAAAAAAACGTTTTCATTCGATAAATTTATTAAAACTTTTCTGAATGGGATATCGCTCTGAAAGCGATCATTGATTCTGGCAGACTATTCATTCCCTTTGTGGCCGCTGAAAGGGTGATTTTGCAATTTTTTAACAAGGTTCGTTATTTCAACTGATTTGGTTCGTGGTTCTTTAAAAAATATATTTAAAAAAAATTTATTCTCATCATCATCAGCACACCCTGTCACTATTGGGGTAGGCATATTGAACATACCTCTACAATAGTGAAAGATGTATCTTAGCATACATATTTCACTTTGGTCACATCCATGCTCCTCGTCATGCATACTCTCATATTTTAAATGTTTTTCATTCTGTCAAATTTCAGAATTTGTTATTTATAGTTAAGGCATTAACATTTTGGAGGTTTAAATACATTGTAATTTGTGTTATCAAACACTGTTCATTCCACTTTTTTGTAACGGTATAGCCCTACCGGTTTCAAGGCTTTCACCTCATCTACAGGGGAGCACAAATAAGACTCTTGTTTGTGCTCCTCTGATGATGAAGTGAAAGCCTTAAAACCGGTAGGGTTATACTGTTCCAAAAAAGTGGAATAAACAGTGTTTGATAAAACAAATTACAATTTCAGAACTTGATTTATTTGAGCATGTTATGTTTTCATAGGTTTCCCCAAATTGCTCGAACTTTTTAAACCCAAACTATTTTTAATCGAGACAAAACGATAAAATTGAATTTGTGTAGTATCCTATCAAATAATATAATATATGACGATTTGTGTAGTATTCTATCAAATAATATAATAAATGACGATTTGTGTAGTATCCTATCAAATAATATAATTTGTGTAGTATCCTATCAAATAATATAATTTGTGTAGTATCCTATCAAATAATATAATTTGTGTAGTATCCTATCAAATAATATAATATATGACGATTTGTGTAGTATTCTATCAAATAATATAATAAATGACGATTTGTGTAGTATCCTATCAAATAATATAATTTGTGTAGTATCCTATCAAATAATATAATTTGTGTAGTATCCTATCAAATAATATAATTTGTGTAGTATCCTATCAAATAATATAATATATGACGATTTGTGTAGTATTCTATCAAATAATATAATAAATGACGATTTGTGTAGTATCCTATCAAATAATATAATTTGTGTAGTATCCTATCAAATAATATAATTTGTGTAGTATCCTATCAAATAATATAATATATGACGATTTGTGTAGTATCCTATCAAATAATATAATAAATGACGATTTGTGTAGTATCCTATCAAATAATATAATTTGTGTAGTATCCTATCAAATAATATAATATATGACGATTTGTGTAGTATTCTATCAAATAATATAATAAATGACGATTTGTGTAGTATCCTATCAAATAATATAATTTGTGTAGTATCCTATCAAATAATATAATTTGTGTAGTATCCTATCAAATAATATAATATATGACGATTTTTTCATGAGAGTTTTATCGGCAGCCGTGGTCTAATGTAAAGCATTCATGCTCGTTTGCTGGCTCTGGTGGATTCACTTGCTGACTGTTTTTTTATAGACTGTTTGACTTCATTTTATTCTGAAGTTAATGAGTAACCTACAACACTGCAAAGTAGCACAAACATAAGCACTTGAAAAATAAACTGCTGCTAAGCGAAATCAAGCTCCAGATTAAATATGTGTATCATCCTAAAACTTCGATCTCCTTGCCATCGGAAATTTGGGTTTTATCTTATAAGAGTGCTTGCTGAAGAATAACTATAGAGCCAATACACGCAAGGACGTTTTTCATCCACAGGGTCATTGCTAGACTTCTAGAGTCAAACGGTTTTTTAATCATGATTTTGAACTATCTTTATAAACGTTTTGAACTTCCCTTCTTCCTTCTTCAACCTGTCGAACCATGCACAGCTCACTATTTGTGACACTGGCCACACTCTTTTCCGTTATTCTTAAAATAATTATAAAAATACAATTTTTATATCGCAGTCTAGAGAGCTGCTCCGACTCTAGATTCGAACCCACTATTATTGGCAGATTGAAAATATTACAAAATAAACATATAACAAATAATAGTACACGAATAGGAAGGTAGTGACTGCAGTTATTAAACCGGTTTTTTCTGCGTCTGCACATGTTCAGAAAAACATATTTGACAAGAAAACTTACCAAAAGAAGACGAATAACAAACAAAATTTCGTAGATCTTCCGATATATGATAGTAAACATTCGGCTTTCTTCTTCTTCTTCTAAGTGCCCTGTCGGGTCCCCCCAACGTTGGCGATCACTTCGGCGAATCCGTCTCGGTCCTGAGCCGCCCGGAACAGTTCCTCTGCACTCCGGATGCCGGTCCACTCCCTCACATTCCGCAGCCAGGACATCTGTCTTCTTCCGGGCCCCCGGTGTCCCTCGATTTTCCCCTTAAATATAAGCTGGAGCAAGTGGTACTTCTCTCCACGCAGCACGTGACCCAGATATGAAATTTTTCTAACTTTTATAGTGGACAACAACTCCCTGTCAGCTCTAGCTCGCCTCAGGACTTCGGTATTTGTCACCATGTCTGTCCAGGGAATTTTGAGCATTCGACGATGCAACCACATTTCAAATGCTTCCAGTCTGTTCATTGCCTGGACTTTCAAGGTACATGTTTCACAACCGTACAATAAAACAGACCACACATAGCATCTAATCATCCTCTGATGGAGTTTCAGACTTAAGTTGTCATCACAGAAGAGCGACTTCATTTTATTAAATGCAGTTCTTGCTGCCTCAATTCTGCACCTGATTTCCACATCCGGGTCGAGAGACTGCGTGAGTATGTTGCCGAGGTATCTGAATTTCTCCACCCTTTC
This sequence comes from Odontocerum albicorne, assembly GCA_949825065.1. Taxonomy (NCBI): domain Eukaryota; kingdom Metazoa; phylum Arthropoda; class Insecta; order Trichoptera; family Odontoceridae; genus Odontocerum; species Odontocerum albicorne. The sequence goes on along the minus strand of OX463860.1, from coordinate 2,558,830 downwards.
GACGCTACGGCCGTTCAAACGCAACACTGACCCACTGTAATCCAACCGCCCGAATGTCATCCACTTGGTTTTACTGACATTTATTGTAAGACCCACTCTTTCACCGGACTCGTCAACAAGATTAAGAAGGTCCTGGAGATCATTGACGCTTTCGGCTAGTAAAACGGTGTCATCCGCATATCTGATATTGTTTATCATAACGCCATTAATCTTCAAACCTTTATCGGTGCTGCTGAGGGATCTTTTAAAGACATGGTCAGAATATAAATTGAATAACAATGGAGACAGGATACAACCCTGTCAATTAGGATAGCAATTGCATTTGAATTCTCGCATCCCTGTCTTATTTCGGCTGTCTGGAACCAGTAGAGGTTCTTAATAAAATTCAGATCTTTAGTATCAATGTTGCAATCGGCAAGCATTCTCATTAAGTCAGTATGTCTTACCCTGTCAAATGCCTTCTCGTAGTCAATAAAGCATGCAACTACTTCCTTTCTTTGATCTCGACACTTTTGTATTAATACGTTTACAGCCACTAGTGCTTCACGTGTTCCAAACGCATTCCTGAAGCCAAATTGAGTATGGTCCAAGTCCTGCTCACATTTAGTACGTATTCTGGCATGAATTATCTTAAGAAACAGTTTCAAGACATGGCTCATAAGACTAATCAATCTGTAATCTCCGCATTTTTTAGGGTGTTGCTTTTTAGGTAACGTCACAAAGGTGGATTTCAACCAGTCTTGGGGTAAATTCCCCGTGTCATATATTGCGTTAAAAATTTTCAATAGATAGTCAATGTTGTCATCATCAATAAGCTTCAACACCTCGACTGGGATGCTGTCCGGGCCGCATGCTTTACGGTTGTCCGAAGTCTGTATCGCATGAAGAACTTCAGATTTTATTATTGGTGGTCCATATAAATCTGCGGAAATATCAGTATCAGGTCTATTATCTTTAAATTCATTCGGCTTTAGGTGTAGTATATTGTATGAGTATAGTGCCCATATACCATATTTATTCGGCTTTAGGTGAAGTATATTGTATGAGTATAGTGCCCATATACCATAATGAATTTTGAAGACCTCCCAAGAGGGTTGTCTTCAAGAGCTTCTTAAAGCTGCTCACGCAGAGGTAGACCATTTCAGAACACTGCATCATCAAAATTAGATCATTATACTATTTTTTTGCGTTTGGCTATCACATCCAGTGTATTTTTGGTTATGTAACTTCTGCAAACTTCCAAAATAACGCATACAATGGGCAGCTATAGTCCATGCTCTGGATCTCTCCATCTTCACAGAAAGGTGGCTCTTCAAGGCCCTGTATGTGCAAATCATATACGCTGCAGACCATTCCACATCAGATATTATTCAGTGAATCAATCCTTCTAATGTAAGGAAAACTGACAAATCCTGGTTTTTATGTCACACTTCGTCTAATAGCACCATCATTTATCGCCGATTAGCTTTTATCTTCAAGATTGCTCGACGAGAGGTGTGATGATGTGACGGAGAATGAACAATGTATTGTGACAGTAACTTTGAAGACTTCATCTAGATCATGGCATCCAGCACTTGAAAATATTCCACTTCCTTAAAGAAGCTGTGAAGAAACTTTATATTCAACAGTAAAAAAGGATGTTGCAAATCAACCAACAGTCAGTGATTACAAAAAAGATGACTACTTCCACTTTTTTTTATTCAAATGGTGTTTATTACTGCACCGGTTCGTTTTTATAAATGGTTTTGATTTTTCGTCCCCATTTAGTTTTTGTAATGTCACATAATCCTCATTTCATGAAAGCCTTTCCGTTGCGGGTCCTTTGAATCTAAGACAACGTCATAATGCATCAAAGGGATTCTGTGTCACAAAACTCTTATACGTTGGCAAAGTTTACATACTCGTATTTCTAAAATTGGAATAACCTGGAACTCGTATCAAGTTCAGAAATTAATAATCAAATCCAAAAAAAAGTGTGAACGTATAAATATGGATTTATTATTTATTTTTCTAAATAGAGTTCTGAGATAATTAATAAATTAAAAATTTATATTGTATTGTATAAATATATCGTTATATACAATACAACTTGACGAGTTTATCGCTTTGCGGCAATATATTCCAACCAACCAGTTGAACTGGTTGAACGTGAGAAAAATAAAAAAAATTCACATATCATACATGATATCTTAAACTATTGAATAATGTGTTTAACAATGCCGAAACCCTGTCTTGTATCACCGAGAATATTCAGCATCTTTCCAATCATTGACTTGTGCTTAATTCAAATCTTCTTCTTCCCAGTGTCATGTCAGGTCCCCCCAACGTTGAATATCACTTGGGAGTAGGCATCTTTGTCCACGGCAGCCCGAAAAAGATACCCGACGCTCTTTAGACCAGTCCAATCACGTATATTGCGGAGCCAGGAGATTTGCCTTAGTTCAAATAAATAATGTTTATTGGCTTTCCAAGTCCACTACTCTTATTTTTTACTTCGTTCTTTACTGTCCATATAGTGAGACTCTGGAATCAGTTCCAAATTAAATATAAGACTCGTTCCACTATTGGCATGGTTTAAAAAGCAACTGAAAAAGCTGATAATTTCAAGTCAGTAATATATTTTTGTTCCAGTACTTTATGTACTGTTCACCATTTTTTTTAATTTTTACTGTGGATATCTAATTTTTATTTTTATTTTGTGTGCTGCTAATAAATTTTGTAAAGGTGAATAATTATTTGAAAATTTTTTGCGACCATGCAACTTCTTTTTTTAATTTTGTCTGGTTAGTTGGAAAAGATTGCCACTTGGTAATAAGCCCGACAAATTATTTTACAATTAAGTGTTAAATAAATTAATAATGAAACATTTTAAGGAGACTTCAAGTGAAAACCAGACTGAAACTAATTTTTTTAAAAGAATAGTTATGACCGAAGTCAAAGGCATCTTCATACCCTCGAACGTCGGATAAAGTGCCTGTGTCGTTCGAAGGGAGTAACACAGCGCTGGGTTCAAACCAACGACCTTCCGCACGGAAGACCAGTGCGTTACCGCGTGGCTATGCATCTCAATTACGGATACAAAAAAATATTGATTATAAAAAAAAATGTTTTTATCAGAATTCAACAACAAAATATTATATTTTTAATAAAAATTAGTTTCTATGAAAATAGTACCACAATTTATGTGCAAGACGCGACTTCTTATTTTTAGAGAATTTTCTAATTATAAAATGTTAATAATATATTTTGCCTAATCACTGTCTCAAAAGAAGCAACGTGTCAATGTCGACCAATCTTTTTATGTAAAACATATTGTTAAATTTGTTATTTTTGTTAAATACTTAAATATTATTTTATTTTATTGGAAAGATGCATAAAGGTGTCCTTCAACTGTCGTTTAGCAACATTTGCTATATAAAAGATAAAATATCTTTGCTAATCAAAGGATAAAACGCCTTGACAAACACAATTCAGAAAACATATAGGGCACGAAATCAATAATATTTATCACAACAACGAAAAAAAATACACTAGACAAAAAACACTCGAATAGGAGTAAACAAAAGCTCTCCCGCGGGCAACGAAAACACGAAATTCATTAAATTACGAAAAATATTGTAATTAATTTAAAATATAAATGGATTAACCAATCTCCCTAAGATTGAGGAATCAACAAAAGAAGACTTGAGAAGGCAAAAATAAAACCTCTTTCAAGGGCAACGAGATAGTTGTTGTTGTTATTCGAACGTATCACCACCCACGCTGTTATGGAGGCTAAAATAAATCCCCATCCAGCGTGATCTATTCTATGAGATCATAATCTTCTTTATTTTTTTATGATTGCGACGTCACATTGTGATGAAGAGCAAACTACCCTAAAGAGCTTCTTCTACGGTAAAGATACACCAGGATTAAAATACTATATCACGGGAGAAGGAAAATTATACATTCTTAATATTAAACTCTGGAGTTCAAACAGCTTAGCTAGTTGCCAGGACTTTCGCAGTTAATTTCCAATACATCAAAACTATGAATAGACGTCACTAGATCGGAGAAGCTAATCGGTTTAAAGTTGAATCGACGTAAGGCTATTTTACACATGACAAGAAATTATGTATATTTCTTGAGATGTGTAAAATAAATTTAAAAAAATAGATCGACGACAGCTTATGCACTGAAAGCTGTTACGCGACACGAAATCGGGGCAATTCTACTATAAATGACCAAGCTATTTATGCGGAACTGTAGGATAAGGTTTCACACGCGTGTAGAAAATTATGGTTGATTTTAAAATCTTTATTTGATTTTAAAACAAGGTTAAAAATTATTTTTTTTTCGTTCCGATTGTAAAATGAAATTTTGCGCAATATCGTTAACCATATTATTCATGGATATCCCCTTCAAACATTTTTCATCACCATTTTCAAACTATTTTTCATCACCAGTAATGATGCGGTAAAGGAACCTTTGCTTATGGCCATGCGTAGCTCGATGACGCGCGAGCAAACCAGCAGAAATTGTCGAACGTTGATTTTTGTTGTTTTCACTCAAAACATGTGGAACCCAAGCGCCGAACTTCAGGACTTTTCCCATTGATTTTAGATTGCGGTATACAGTCATGTGACTACAATTCATCTGCTCAGCCAATTATACGGTGGTTTGAAGGGGATCTTCATGAATAATATAGTTTAAGCGGTCCTCATCGAAGTCCACTGGTCGTCTAGAACGCTCACTGTCTTTCATGTCGAAATTACCGTCTTTGAAACGCAAAAGCTATCGACGAGCTTTCCTTTCATTCATAGCATCTTCACCGTACACTTCGCAAATATCGCGAGCAGCTTTGGCAGCTTTATTCCCTCGATTGAACGCAAACAGAAGGAAGTGTCGAAAATGGTCCCTTTCGTCTTCTTGACACTCCATTTTGAAGACTTGTAATCAAATAAAATAATATAGGTAACGTAGAAGCAAACACAATATCTCGTAGAGCAGAAAACTTTCATTTGAATGCCGTATAACCTTTACCATTTTGTTATACTTTTGATGCTCATTTTTAAATTTGGAAAAAAACGGACACAACAATTTTAATGTGTGTGAGTGAAACATAGAATTTGAAAAATACTGAAAAGAGCCGAAAATATACTGTAGAAATTCGTATACTAAGAAGAATAAATGGGATGACAATGTATGACAGAAAACGTAATAAAGTGATGTAGTGATGGATGTGAACTGAATGCTGATGTGTTGAGTAAGATTATGAATTGGTTTGGACATGTGGAACAAATTAATGTAGAAAGACTTACAAAACTTATATTACATAAAAGTGGAAGGCTTGGTGGAGAAAAACCAAGGAAGTTATGATTTTATCAATAAAGGATATTTTAAAAGAAGGTAACTTAATTCTTGTTCTATGTAATCGTTGTTCAACTAAAAACTAATCTAAGTTCTTTACCTCTATAAAACAAGTCTTCGACAATTACGTAAGTCTGTTTGGTGAAGTTTGGTAATATTTTGTGGTATACAAGTACATACATACATTGAACTTAAATATATATATATTAATACGAGTATTAAACAATGACTGTAATTTATTATTACTACTGCTTTTTGTGTCTCCATGTTAATTTAAGATAAAATTCTGTATTTTTTGACAATAATTTTAAGTATTTATATAAATTGCCACATTTCCATTTGTACGGTTTATAAAAAACACTGTTGTGTCGTTAATAAAATAAAATAAAAACAAAAGTAAGAAAAATTGTACGAGTTGTAAGAGAAAATGTATTGATGTAGAAAAAGCGAAATGTTTCTGTCAAGACATGTAAGTAGGGCGCTCTGCCCTCTTTTCCTACCCTGATAGACAACAGATCTGATGGTATCAATGTATGAAATAAGAAATTTCGTGAAATTGTCAAAAAATTTATACTTGTGTCCGTCAAATGCATTTTCACTAAAAAAACATAGTACGAAAAATAATTTCATCTGATTTTATAGATGCGATGAAATTGATTACGAGTGGAATTTTTTTTCTGGGAATTTATTTTTTATTTAATTTTATCCGCATTTCGACAATTCTTTTTAAAGTGTCCTCCCTTACACAAAGAGAAAATGCGAAGAAAAAGGAATAAGAGTTTAGAAATGTGAAAAGGAGCAGAATAGAATCAATCTTGATGTCTCCCTGAAACGAAATTCAGACGTAGAGGGAAAACTAATAAAACTCAAGTGAGATTGACTGCTTCATATTGAGAGTCGATTTACAGTCGCGGGATAAGAACAATTAGCTCCTAAGACTATCTGATATCCTGGCGTTAACAGCTCAATGAGGGATTGTATGTTTTTCATTTGTTAGTATTTTGGGTCGAGGTCAGGAATTTATGTCCTTATGAAGTATTTGATTTCTTAGGATATTGGAGTATTAAAGCTGTCAAAGTTTGTCTATGGACAAGAATTTATTTTATTTAATCGTTACGGACTATCTTTTATCGAGCATTACGTATTGTTACAATAATTAAACTTTAATTAAAAATTTGAGTGCATATACATCATGAACTGGTTTTAAAATGTAAAATGTCTTTGGTTTAGCTAAGCACATTGAAATAAACAAAACAAAAATGTATCTTTACGGGGAAAACACATTGGAGGAATAAAAAAGGAAAAAATATCCATATGATATATTGCTATTGAAACAAAACAAAGTTGTATCTTTACGGGAAATACATATTGAGTAGTAAAACAGGGCAGTAATATCTAAACATTGCACTTAAAACAAAACAACATTGTATCTTTACGGAAAAACATATTGGAGTAATTAAAAAGTGAATAATATCTATATATTGCACTTAAAACAAAACAAAGTTTTACCTTATTTATAGTTAAGGCATTAACATTCTGGAGATTTAAATACATTGTAATTTGTTTTATCAAACACTATAACCCTACCGGTTTCAAGGCATTCCCAGCATCATCAGGGGAGCACCAACAAGATTTTTATTTGAGTTCACCTGATGATGAGGTGAAAGTCTTGAAACCGGTAGGGTTATATCGTTATAAAAAAAGTGGAATAAACAATGTTTGACAAAACAAAAAAAAAAGTGGTATTTTTACGGAAAAGGCATATTAGAGTAATAAAAAAGGGAATAATAACTATATATTGCACTTCAAACCAAACAACGTTGTATCTTTACGGGGAAAACATATTGGAGTAATAAAAAAGGGAAAAATACGTTTATATTGCACTTTAAAAATCGATAGAAGTAATTGAAATAAATGAAGCAAGAGAATAATATTTTTTTATTTGAATGAATAAAAAAAGGGAATACAAATTTTGCATTGGACTTAACAGACGAGACATTTAGTTTGAACTTAATACATTGGAATGAAGAAAAACAAACGATTAATGTCTATACAGACTAAACATACTGGAGTAAACAATGAAGGGAATACTATCTGTACAATGAACTTAATACGTAGTAATGAACCAAACAAGGCGTTAAGATATTTAGATTGGACTAAACATATTGGAATAAACAAAACAAAGGAATAGTATCCATACAGACAAAACATATTGGAATAAACAAAATAAAGGAATAGTATCCACACAGACAAAACTTATTGGAATAAACAAAACAAAGGAATAGTATCCACACAGACAAAACATATTGGAGTAAACAACGAAGGGAATACTATGTACACAATGAACTTAACACGTAGTAATGAACAAAACAAGGCTATAAGATGTTTAGATTGGATTCAACACATTGGAACGGCGTGATGGTATGTTTTTATAAAAAAATATATCCCTGTCTGGTTAACAGGCATTTTAAATATTTGTGGTTGATTTTATTGCCATTTGGCAATAAACTACAAATTTGAACTCTATAAATAGTAGTGAAAGCGTCATATAGTTCAAAAATTACTTACATAAATGTTGCTTTATTTCCCCTTACTTAGATTGTGGAACAAAAGAAGGAAGAAAGACGAAACCAAACAAATATATAGTGAAAATGTGTGTCGAAAGCATGTGACAAGGAGAGTATAGTTGGATCAAGTGAATAATATTTGGAAAGAAGGAAACGAGAAAGTCCGAGAAATTGTTGGAGTTGTATGAGAAGCTGTATGGATGTAGCCTTAAAGAGTTAAGGATGTACGTCAACATCTGGTGCTCTATCCTCTCTGTCTACCCCAACATGGAAACAGAGTGAGGGTATGTATTGTATTTTGATTTGTTTACATTGTAACTGTTTTGAATATTTATTGTGTTTTTTTAACCTTTCCCTTTCTATGCTAAAAAAATCAACGCGTTTCGGTGATGTGTATTCAATGCACATCAATACACATGTAAAAATGAGTGATTTAAAATCGGAAAAATAAGAATATTCATAGGCAATCGCTTAAACTAATTAATTTTGAAGTCAAAAGTGATCATATTTGAAATTTAATTGCTGAAAACATGAAAAAAACATCAGCCGACGTCCACAAAACAGGCAAAGAGACCACCTCAAATAGATGCCCGAGAGCTACTGAAGCGAGCGAACTGAGATTCTATTTCTTGCGTTCCCATATACCGAAGTAGAGTGAGAGTGAGACGTGAATAGCATCGCTTCTCACCCATAGCGGTTTTTTAGAATGAATATAACTACGTCACACACTGGCACATGTTTGATTGTATTGATGAATTTATTCCCGATTTTCACAAAATATCTCTGATGTGGCCGATATGTGCTAATTATTACAATTAATATTTTTTTAATTCAGTGCGTAAATGTATAACGGAGGAATACCTAAAATCTGAACCCAGTATTTATTATATTTATAGAGATATTAAAGTTTTTAGAAGCAATGTGTACTAGTTACACATCACAGGGAAGGAAAGTTTAATAAAGGAAAACAATCACTTTTTTCTTGAAATATTTTCATGAGGTACCATTGATACGTTAATAAAAATAAAAAAAAGATAAAACACAATATACAGGACAGAAATAAAACGCCACATTTCACCCTCTTTTAGAAATCACAACCCTCAACATTGTTAAAAGGTGTGAGAGTAGAGAAATCGAGAATGAAAAAGAAACTTGAAATGGGATCTCGTTACACAGGAGGTGTCCTCTTTTGCTATTTACACGGTGTAACCTGATTTCTACATTGTGCCTCCGAGTACCCAGTATCCTGTAACCAGGAACGATTTTCCCTACATTGTCCAAATGTTCGGATTCAATTGAAAAATAAATTTGTCCGGAGAAATATCCTTGTATCTGTCACCACAATGCGATACCTCAATTCCTGAAGGTACTTTTAAAGCAGTGGTGGTTTATTTTGTTAAAACTTTAAAAAAATACTATTTTGTATCGATTTTTTTTAATAAGTCTGCATACAATGGAGCCAAGTCAATATATTGTTTCAAAAAGCTAGAACAGAACTTAAGCCGGAAGGTATCGTAATCTAGTATGACGATAGTCTTCAATGATATTTTAGTACCAACTTTGATATATGGGAGTGAAACGTGGACTCTATTTAAGTGCTGAATAAAATGTCATAAAAAGTCACGAAATGAGACAATTATCCTTTTAAAATAAAGCTCAAGATATAATTGCGATTTTCAGCAGCAAATGCAGCAGATAATGCGAGAGTCACTATCTGCTGCATAATCTGCTGCAAATATTCCCCTTCAAAATTAAATAATAAAAACTGTTAATTAAAAAAAGGAAATACTGGGGAAAAAGGGCGCATCCTCGCTTGGACCGTGAGGTTCTATAAAAGTCAACAAAATCACAGCAATCCCATAGTCGCTGCCCTGGGGGCTTACGAGAGTAAATCCGACCTACCCTTCCGTTATAAGCACAAGCTCCTGAAACATTGTCTGTTGCCTGACTAGTCCACCTACAGTATTAGCTGGGACGACCAACGTCTGAGTGAATGTGATGGAATACAAGTAGCCTGAACGAGTAGACTTGTTCCTGCTAAATAATTAGTGTAAGAATTGTTATCTAGTTATAAGTAGTATGTAGGTGTTAATTATTTCTAAGAAAGCATATATTATGGTTATAAAAAAATAAAAATAAAATGATATGTAGGAAAATAAGATTAAGTAAGTACATAAATTATAATATAACATATAAATAAGATTAGTTAAGTAGTAAATTTGGATATAGGATAGCCTTGACAAATATTTGTACAATGTAAAAAATAAAAAAAGGGGTAAAATGTTTTTTTTTTTGAGGATCATTTATTTAAATTAGTAATAATAGAGAGCATAAACTTAAAAGAAATAAAACAACAGTTGTACGTGTTTATCTGAAAATAAAATAAAAATTTAGTAAGTATAAAAAATACATTCAAATATTTTTTTTATAAATGATGAATTACTATTGCATTGCCTCTACGTAGAATCTCAAGTCATACATTGACAATATTTTTTATATTTGAATAAAAAAATATCAAGGGCGAGACTAATTTTCGGTGACAAATTCTTGACAAAATTTGAAACACGTCTAAAAAGATCATTTTTTTTTCGAAAGAATGTCAGGAGTTGGGGAAAAAGGTCAACTCAATAGTATTTGGATAAAGCCACACCGTGCACACAAAACCTGTGGTTTTTATAGAGCGTGGGATTAATCCGAACCTCGCACTTGAGAAACGTACACGGTGATTCGGATAAATCCGCATCTCGTATCTAAAGGGTGTTATAAGTCTAAAAGGAATCTAAGTGGAAAGTACTAAAATAATTAATTATGTGGAAACGCGTATACTGAGAAGAATACATGGAATTTTGATATACGAGTATGACATAATACGGATTAAAGTGATGAGAAATAAATGTGAACTTAATGTTGAAGTCTTGAATAAAGTAAAGACGAGAACTCTGTGATGGTTTGGGAATGTAGAGAGGATAAAGGAAGAAATACTACAAAAAGGTTTGGTAAAGGAAACGTGTTGGTTGAATCAAGTGAGTGATATTTTGGAAGAAGAAAACGTAGAGAATCAGAAAAAATGTATTGTTGTATGAGACGGTTTTAAGATGTGGGAAAGGTGAAGGGTCTGAAACTCTGGCGCCCTGTTATATCTGCATGCCTCTACAGGGAATCGCAATTCTCATTTGTAACAATACTTTACATATTGGACAATACTATGGATATTGTATAGACTTGCATATACTTGAGTAAATTGCTTATTCAATTTCGACAGTTTACTACTTCTTTTTAACAAAACAATTTTCTTGAAATAACTTTTTTTTACGGTTTGAAATAGTATTTATAATAAAAATTATTTTGTAAATTGTTTAGTCAAACACTATAATTTACTTTATATAACGGCATAACTCTACCAGTTTCAAGGTTTTCACCTCGTCATCAGAGAAGCATAAACAAGTCTTGTTTGTTCTCCGCTGATGTCGAAGTGAAAACCTTGAAAACGATAGGGTTATACCGTTATATAAAGTGAAATAAACAGTGATTGACTTATATTAACAAATTACAACGTCTTTATCATAAACCTCCAAAATATTAATGCCTTAACTGTAAATAATACAGCTTCCAGTTTCTTCGTAGTAATTTGACAAATTATTCTCAGTTTTTTCAGGAATGCAGGCGTCAGTTTAAAATGTTCATAAAACCTCCCCAAAAAGATTTTTTTCAAGTGTTTTCTAAAGATGCAAACGTCACCCATATATCAAAAATTTAGAGGCAGACCAATGAAAGTTATTTGTTAACTACCGTTTATTTAATTGTATATAACCCTACCAGTTTCAAGGTTTTCACCTTATCATCACGGAGCACAAACAAGACTGAATTATGTTCAAACTGGTACCGACATACACGCTTCTAACAATACAAAAACCCGTTTGAGGATTGTGGATGGAGGGAGGCAGGAGACAAATTCAGCAAGTGTATGTTTTGTTTATGATATGCTCTCCAGATGATGAGGTAAAAATTTGAAACCAGTTAGGTTATACCGTTACATAAAGTGGAATAAACAGTGTTTGATTTATTAAATTCCAGTGACTTTAAACCTCCACAGTGTTGATGCCTCAACTATAATTACTATATACAATGGAAAATTGTTTTTCTCTTCTCTTCAAAAACATCAATTTTTGCACAGTTTTCTCCAAGTTCTCTACACATAGAAACTCCTTGGCATCTTTTTCAATTCACCAGCCTTTGCATATTCGGGATTTCCCTGACTTTATTTTAATTTCAGTTCCCCCGTTATTTACAATCGAGATAATTCTACAACTGAGCTCATTTACACCTACCACTGAGGATAAGACCGATACATATTTAATAGTTACAGATAAATCTCGATGAAATAGACGTCATTGTCCGCCACTGATACAACCTCGAAACATTTCCCCGATAAATTTTCAGACCCTTATAAGGTGCTTTACCTTATGTGGCTATCCACAGGCCATTGTGGTTATGGGTATATTCAATTTTTAGGGATATTATAAGTAGGATAGAAATTCTATTGATCCGTATGGATTCTGTATGGTTCTACCATAACTCTACTTCAATTATCTTTAATATTAAGTACATCGTTTATCTTTTGTGAAACGATGGGGAGTTTCACAGTCTGGGACTAACGGGGGAGGACGTAGTCAGCTGAGATATGAATAGATTTGGATAAGTGCGTTTTATGGTATCCCTGTTTTCCTGATGGGAACTTAAGGGGTGATAATGATTATGACATTGTTCCGGACTTTAACGTATGTTATTTTTCATTTTTTATAAAGAACGGTACATTGGGGTTTTATACCTCATATCTGCTTTCAAAACAGGACAAATATTTATAAGGTCTATTAATTAGCAACTTAAAGGGTTTAACATTCAAGTCTCGATATCAAACAAAAAGTTAAAAATGTAAGGTTTTGTCAGCAAACAATACTCATACGTGATATATGTGTAAATGAGTTGTTGCCTATCTTTGTGTGGTAGTTATAATGTTTTGGTGTCCACCTAGATGAATGGATAATACTCTTGGATTTGGCAGAAGAGTAATACAAGTTAGATTAATAATTGTACCTTACAAAAGATTTAAGACATACTCGTATATGTTACATTATGGGAATTAATTATACTTTTATTATACAATTAGGGAGTTTGATGAGTTCTGTTGCCTGGGCTATATGTTGCCGTGTGATGGGTGAGTTGAAAGGGATTTTGAAAAGGGATTGCGACAGGGTACAAGGTAAACGGAGCACTTAATGTAATAAATAACAAAGTCACTTTATTAAAAATTGTAAAAATGACAATATATAATAATGTGTTGGTGCCCACCTTGACATATGGAAGTGAGCCTTGAACTTGGGAGAAGAAAAATGGAAGAATATTAAGATTAATGCTAGGGAGATGCACGTACTAAAAAAATTTATTGTAAATGTGTGAAAGAAGGTGGAGTGCAGACATTCGAAATTAATATTTAATGTTACAAGTAAGATGAAGAAATGAGTCTTAGATGGTTTGGACATGTGGAGAGAATTGATGATTGAAGTATGACTAAACGGATATACAAGTCAAAAGTACGTGGAAAAGGTAGACTAAAGAAGATATGGCTGAATCCCATGAACCAAATATTGAAAGGAGGTAAAGGGAGAAGTATGAATTATTAAATATTTTGCATGACAAGATTCAGGAAAGTGGAGGAGGCGAAAGTTGTGTACTTTAATAAAATCTTGGAAATCTACTCTCCCTACCTACTCCGCAAGAGATACGGCGGGATCAATGTATTTAAGTATGTATATAAACAGTATTTTCAACATGTTTTATGACAAAATCTTAGTTTCATGCCTATTTTATTGAACCTTTATTCAAATTATTGAAGTCGATTTTTAATAGGATACGAGTATATAAGACATGCGTCCGCCCCATCTAACATATGGAATAGAAGTGAGAGCCGATACCAACAGACAAAAAAGCTTTTCAGAGTGGCGGAAATGAGAACCCTACACTCCATCGCAGGCATCAGATCAGAGATCGGATCAGAAATGAGACGATAAGGTCTGTCTGTGGTGTTGAAGACATAGTGAGGTGGAGAAGAAGCAGAAGGCGCTTCTGGAGGAATCATGTGGACCCGCATGGAGGATATAAGACTAGCAAAAATCGCTAAGACTGAAAACCCTAACAGCAGGAGATTACCAGGAAGGCCGCCGAAAACGTGGAAGGACAGCTGGATGTCATCATCCCAGGACAGCCCACCGTCACAAACGGGTCATACGACCAAAACCAAGAAGAAGAAGAAGATTTTTAATACATTTACATCTTTTTCAGTATATTGAGGGATACCGTACACTTTTATAAATGTGTTATTTTGTATATTTTATTTGAGAAATAATACAGCTTTCATAAATAATGACAATATATGGCAATGTATTTTATTTACGAGGAATGTTGAATGTGTAAATCAAAGCATGAGAGAAATTTAATATAGAAAGTGTTATTCAAAAAATAAATAATTTTAGGCTATTCCTTCATAATTCACTACATGGGAAGTAAAATAGGTTTCTTAGCCAAACTAGAGTGCTTAGAATCTATTCTCTAATATTTTGAATGCTTCTTTCAATTCTCATCCCTTTCAGCAATTTGGAAGACGATAACCAAGGCTTAATGTACTAAGTTATCGCTTCCTTTAATGCCCGTGCTTCCTCACATTAAAATAGCCCTGAAATCGGCTCTAAACGAAAGTGACAGACTAGGGGAAGTCGTTATACCTCCTTTGTTATCTGAAAACCTGAAACGGCCTTGCTGAAATTACGTATTCAAATATGTATTCGCCTACGGCTATTTTTTCAGCGATTTTCTTCACAGGATAAAAGGGCAAACTCGTATTTTTTATCATGAAACTATCTTGATTTTTATTAATATATCACATGTTTTTTAAGTGAACGTAAAAAAAAATACACGGGGCATTTTCAATTCCAAGTATATAATTTTAGGGTCATGGAATATTCGTCGCACACATTTCTTCAACAACAACCCTACGCCTGTTTTCGCCGTCTCATATACATTCTTCGAAATCGTGAGAGTTGTATGAATATGTATTATATATGATTGTAGAAAAAACGAAATAAATGTGTTGCAATAGAAAATTCGAGTACTGTCTGTTCTCTCTGCCAATCCTGACAAGTAAATGGCGTGACGTTATGTATGCACTCGTATCTATACAATAATAAAAAAAATACACGAAACAGCTCTAGACAAATATAGAAGAACCCATTAAAATGCCATTATAAATTAAACAGTTACATTTTTCCAAGTGAAACTTCTATTGGCGCGATAGGGCAAATTGGTCTGAACGTCACAAAAAGTGAAACGGTTTATTATACAATATTATTAATATTAAATTATTATTCATTATTTTGATATTAATAATTATTTATTATTAATAATAATTAATATTATTTTAATATTACTAAGTGTATTATATTATTATTAACATTATTATTTATTATTAAAATTATTATTATTTATAATTAAAAATTGAAAATATTTTTTTTTGTTATATATTATTTTTTTATTAATATATTTAATTTTGATACATTTTATTTTTAATTAAATATTTTTATTTTATTTAATATTTATTTTAATATTTATTTAATATATAATTTATATTTAATATATAATTATAATAAAATATGTATGTTATTATAAAATAAATAATTATATTATAATTAATTATAATTTAATTAATTAATAATACAGTATAATAATATTATTAATAATAAAATAAAAATAATAAAATAATAAATAAATTATTATTTAAAAATAATTAATTTAATATTTAATAATAATATTTAAATATTAATTTATTTAATTTTAAATAGTATAAATTTAATATTATCAAGTATATTATACTTTTATTAAAATAAATATTTATTATTAAAATTATCATTTATTATTATTTATTATTCAAAATAAAAAAAATTATATTTTTTTATTAAATTAAGAGAGATTTTCTTGAATTAAATTCCACATAACCATTTTTCATTTAATTAAGATAGATTTTCTTGAACTAAATCCCACATCACCATTTCCTAATCCTAAAAAAAATGTTAAAAATGGAAAAAAAGCAATGCATAAAATCAACTTTTCCTAGGAGCTAAGAAGTTTCACTTCTACCGCGCGAGAGTCTCACGCGTCTGTTTTTTTTTAATATACACATGTGTACGTGGGGAAATACTTTCTAAGGGCAGAACTTTGGCTGTGAAGAATTGTGGGTGAAGACTGTTCCGAATAAGATAATTGTTATATTGTAGTCGATAGTCTTATGATTATCATGCTTTGTGATATATCGTAGAGAGTTTAAGTTTCATCGGATTCAGAACTGATTTTTTTCATTCGTTATTTAATACATCCGCGCATGTAAATTTGTTTGATTATTGCTTTAAAGCAATTCGTTCCAGTCAATCAAGTATTTTTCTTAATTATTATCGATATCTGTGACCGTGTCTTAAGCGTAGTAAATGAAAATAATAACATATAGTACATACCATCACGTCATTTTCCAGTCGAGACGTGGAGAAAATGGAGAGAACTGTTTTTATATCGAAATGGACATCCTTTACTCCTAACTTCACATCCATATTCATATTTTCATGAATTTTCTTTAATTCCTCTGACTTGAAACATTTCCTTATATCAAAACATAATTCACTTGATTCAAATATTCTTTCCTTAGTCTTTCACATCGTTAACTTCCCCTTTTCCTCCCATCAGCACCATTTACTTGTTGCGTATGTATACGATAATAAATGTGAAAAAATAAAATATTTTTTTTAGAAAGAAATTAAGACAATGATGGGAATTAGATAGCAGTTGAGGACGAATATATTTTTTGAAAAACAAAAATACTTATATCAACAATAATGATGAAAATAATATCAATAATAATGATGAAAATACTAATATCAACAATAACGATGAAAATACTTATATCAATAATACTGACGAAAATACTTATATCAACAATAATGATGAAAATACTAATGTCAACAATAATGATGAAAATACTAATATCAACAATAACGATGAAAATACTTATATCAATAATAATGGTGAAAATAGTTATATCAACAATAATGATGAAAATACTAAAATCAACAATAATTGTGAAAATGCTTGTATCAATCATAATTAAGAAAATACTAATGTTAACAATAATGATGACAATGCTTAAATCAACAATAATTATGAAAATACTAAAATCAACAATAATTATGAAAATACTAATATCAACAATAATGATGAAAATACTTATATCAACAATAATGATACTAATATCAACAATAATTATGAAAATATTAATATCAACAATAATTAGGAAAATTCTGATACAAACAATTATGATAAAAATACTAACATCAACAATAATTATGAAAATATTAATATCAACAATAATGATGATAATACTAATGTCAACAATAATGATGAAAATAATAATATCAACAATAACGATGAAAATAATAAGTAAAAATAGTGATCCTTTAAACAAAACAATATATTAAGTTGAAATTTATTTAAAATAATTATTCAAAAATAAACACAAGAAAACTATGTTAAGTTTTTCCTTAAAAATCGAAGAAATAGAAGCGCATCTAATTAAGCCAGGAAGATCGTTCCCAATTTGAGCCAAGTGAACCGCCAAAGATGATGTAGCATTATGAGTAATGCAATATTATGCACCAAGAAGTTAATTGTATTGTATTGCAATTTGTTTGTCGACAGTACAACTTTGCAAAATGATTACCATGCTGCAATGTCTTCCAATCAACCAGAGAAAAATCTCAAAAATACGTTAAGTGGAACCCAGACTGGAAAACTTTTAATGATAAATTTCCTTCCAGGTTTTAATGTTGCCACTAATGTTTTTTTATTGTTATTGATTCTTTAAACTAAAAAAGGTATCATAATCTAGATTTGTTTTTTTTTAATGTTCTTACAAATGAAGAGAGCATATTTTTGACGCATGCGACTAGCTGGTTCTCTTACTCGTAGAAAAGGAATTTTAAGTTAGTCGGCCAAGAAGTCTACGGTGTCTTACCACAAAACGACATATTTAATAAGAGGAAGGGGAGTTTATTTTTAATATAAACGTTGAAGCGTATCTTTATTAACTGTTACTTTTATGTTCTATCAATAATATGTTTCATCATTTTGTAATAAGAGAACAAATGAAGTGGGAATAAAAACATTGAAAGACAGAGGCGTCTTACCAACTTTACCACAAAGGTGGACAATTAAAATTTTGTATATTGATAATCTCTTTAGCTTTTTTGCCGTATCAAATTCTAGAAAAAAGAAGTTTCAAAGGCTGTATATATTTATTAAAATCTAACCCAACCTCGATTTTATATATTTAACCTAGGCATGGCACGGCAAGTATTTTTATTTTAACATACAAAATTTCCTTTGAGATCGAAAAAAGGCCTTCAAAATATTAAAGAGCTTTTATTAAATAGAGCCTTATTAAATTTTTAAAGAAGAATATCAATTATGACACCTGACGCAGAAATCAAACTATGCTTTAGCAAACCCAAAACCAAATAGTATCAATGATTTGTTTAAATGAAAGTCCACAATAGTACTTTGGTACCTGCTTTGAGGTGTGGGAACGAAACGTGAATTTGGAGAAATACTGAAAGAAGCCGAATAAACCCTATAGAAATGTGTAAATTGAGAATAATACATGGAGTGACACTGTATTTATATACAGTGTCACTCCATGTATTAGGAATTAAGTGATAAGGGGTAAATATGAATTTAACGCTGATGTGTTAAAACAATTAAAAAGGGCACGCTGAGATGGTTTGGGAACGTAGAACGAAAAAATAAAGTTAAATTTAATATAAATCCATATACATCTTACTATACAATTCCTTCTGTTTCTCTTACGCTTTAGCACCTTTTATTTTTTTCTAAATTTCAATAAATTGTTTAAAGTATTCTTTTTTCGGTCATCCTCATCTACGACTTCTAATTATTCTTGCATTGTGATTTTTTACGTCAATACTTCATGATCAATCCATTCAACATGTCTTAACCTCCTCATTGTGCTTTTTCCTCCCATTAGTTCTTAGCTTCGATTTATCTCTAATGATAACAATTCCTTTTCTATCAAACATCGACACACCACTAATTTTTCTCAGTGCATATTTTCGTACTGCATTTACTTGGTTTTGTTGTATTTATTTTTCACTTCCACATTTCACTTCCATCATTGACACAAATAATTTATTGTAACCTATTATTTTGTATATATGTATGTTTTATTTGCGAGAAAATATTTGTTACTTTGAAATTATTAAGAATTCAATTAAAAAATATATTGACGAGTGATAAACAACAAATAAATATAATTCTCAAATAATTCAAGGTATTCAAAAATATGTAGACGAGTGACAAACAACAAATAAATATAATTCTCAAAAGAATTCAAGGTATTCAAAAATATGTAGACGAGTGATAAACAACTAATAAATATAATTCTCAAAAGAATTCAAGGTATTCAAAAATATATTGACGAGTGATAAACAACAAATAAATATTATTCTCAAAAATGAATAAGTGAAAAACGTTTACATGTATCTCAAGATAAGATATATGGACATAGAATAAAAAAGGGAGATATTATAAGGAGAGAAAGAAGGATGTGGAGATGTGTTTTCTCTGCATATCTCAACAGGAATATGGCGTTTCAAAAAAGATGTTGATATTTCAAATACAATTGGTCTTAGTGTCATTTGAAATTTTTGAATATCCGAATGTAAAGAAAAAAACTGGGATACTCCGGCACTATCATTATCGATAATTGAATTCATAGTCTCAGGACGAGATACATGGATGGTGCCAAAATTCAGCACTATTTTTGTTTGAAAGAATGTGTATGGATGTAGAAGAGTCTAAGGATGCGTGTCAAAATAGGAAAGTCTGGCACTCTGTCCTTTCTGCCTGCTCCGGCAAGGAAGTGACACGTAAATGTACATATAGTATGTTTAATATTAAATATTATGATTTTGCGATGAATTTTATACCGTTAGAAATATTTTGAAGAAAAAATGCGTGTCACGAACCTTAATAGAGAAAAAGCTTAATACGCTGATTTTCGGATATTATTTTGTCATCCTTAGCACTTTACTTATCTCTCAAAACCTTCTGGTTTATTAAAAACCGTAAACTCTTACAGCGGTTTTGTGATAATGGGGTTCATTTAAAAAGAGGTGAATATCTAATGATCATATTTTTCTTCTTGTCAAGGAAGTAAGTAATTTAATGTACCGTTGAGTTGAATGACTTTAAAATCTTTCAATATTTTAACCCCTCTATCTTATGTTTATATTGTTATGTTAAGAATAATGATTTAAGTCTATTCCGAGGTTTGTTGAAGGGTCAGAACTCCTCATTATTTTTGTTCTTTATCCGAACAATATTACTCGATTTGGATGCAGGAGAAAGTGTATATCAATCGTAAGATCGGGCTGTTCTCACAGAAGAATCCATAATCCAAATGAAGGAACAGCTCAAGATTCAAGCTGGATTGGCGAGTGGATCTTCTACTACAAGACCCAGCAACGACGTTACTTAATTAAGGAAAAAATAATTGTACCAAAAAAAAAGGGGGATGATGGCTTTTTTAAAGTAAAATAAAACTACTATAATGAAGGATATACTTTGTAAACTAGATATGTGCACGACAAAATAAAAGTACTATAATGAAGGATATACTTTGTAAACTAGATATGTGCACGACAAAATAAAAGTACTATAATGAAGGATATACTTTGTAAACTAGATATGTGCACGACAAAATAAAAGTACTATAATGAAGGATATACTTTGTAAACTAGATATGTGCACGACAAAATAAAAGTACTATAATGAAGGATATACTTTGTAAACTAGATATCTGCACGACAAAATAAAAGTACTATAATGAAGGATATACTTTGTAAACTAGATATGTGCACGAAAAAATAAAAGTACTATAATGAAGGATATACTTTGTAAACTAGATATGTGCACGACAAAATAATCTATGACTTTTGACGTGTTATTATTTATATTGTATTTTTGGGGTGTAGTGAGATGTTAAGCGGTAGTATTGGCCAGTCTTGGGTTGCCTATAATTTTGAACTCTCGTTCGCTGATATCTCCAACTTTCGATTTTTGACTCCATGTAATCAGACAGACTAGAATAAATAGATTTACACTATTCCAGACATGATGCCACAAATTAATTAATGATAGCTTTTATTTTCCTTGTTGGAAGACATCGACGTACTAATTTCAATTCTCTAAGGTTAAAGAGACCTGAATAAACCATATAACCTTTTTGTCTATAGATATTTTAATCCATTAGATCGCAACTTAGCAAAGCGTCATACCATAATTGAGAGTTTTTGACGTACGCCGTTTTCCTGTCGCAGTCGATGTAAACGAGATGACATTAAACTTTCCTATCTCATCCTCAACATCTATACATTTTGTCATACAAATTCTTCGTTTTCTCTGACTATTTACGTTTTCTTTTTCAAAACATCATTCATACGACCCCATCATCTATAATTTCTACGTCTTTCTTTTCTATTTATACTGTATATATGTTTTTTTTATGAATCGATCGATCCGAACATCTGGTTAACAGTTATATCCCAAAAATCCCTCAGCTCTTGGCCGAAATCGTCCCATGCCTCCCTCACCCTTAAGCCCCCAACCGTTGAAGCGTGTATATTGGTACCAGTTCGAACAGCATTTAGTCTTGTTTGTGCTCCCCTGAAGATGAGGTGAAAGCCTTGAAACCGGTAGGGTTATACCGTCACAAAAAGTGGAATAAACAGTGTTTTGATAAAAATAAGTTATTATGTTTTTTTTAATTAATTCATAAACTATCTCAGAAAGCATTTCTTCTTTATCTTACTTATAACATCAGCATTAAGTTCACATTCATTCTAATCACTTCGTTTCGTGTTTTGTCGTATATTGTCGTCATATATATTTTTTTTCTGTCCACGCTCTTCAACAACATTCACTAGTTTTCGATGTGCAATACAATTAATACGATCAAAATAATCAAATGGTTAAAGAAGGAAGAGTGTTAATCGTTTAAAATAAGAGAGCACGCATAAATAGGTGTAGGAATATTGCGAAATATATAATAAATTAGAGATCTGTTCTTTTTGCTTATCCCCATAAGATATTTTTACTTATCCCAATATTATCCCAGTGAGACTCCGGAATCAGTTACAAACCATTATAAGACACGCTCCGTCCTTGGCATGCTTTAAGAAGCGACTGAAAAAACTCTTAATTTCTAGTCAGTAAAATAACGTGTTTCATTCCTGATTTTTATTTTCCTTTCCTCTCCACCATCCCTTCCTTTCCTTTTGATTGATGGTATCTCACTTTATATGAAAAAGAAAATTCGGGTGATTGTCCGTCTTTGTGGGGTTCGTGGGCATATGTTCACGTAACATATGTGTTTATGGATTTCGTGGGGATGGATAGTCATTTGAAGGATTTACGCGACCATGCAACTTGCTTCATTTACTTTTGTCTGGTTGGTTGGAAGAGATTCCCGTCTGGCAATAAGCCCGCCAGATTATATTTGCAATAGAAGTGTTAAATAAATAAATAAAAAAAATTATAACGCGATAGTGTGATAATTATGAAAGTACAATAAATGAGAAAGATTATTCAAGTAAAAAGGGAGGTTAATTTGAGGATTAAAAATTATTTTAGAATGCGTACCACTTTTTTAAAAACGCTGACGCACTTTAACTTCAAAGAGTAAATATGTCTATTCAGAGCTGAACACAGAATAAAAAATTCCAAATTTCGTCGAAATGAAAACAACATATTCTCTCAAAACAAAAAAAAAACATATGTATTGCCCTCACTTTCATTTGTTTATTAAAATTTGTTTCAAATAAAAATCCTACGAAATAAAAGGAATATTCTCCAGTTAAATCACAGGAATCGATTTTTTTCCTGAAATACGTGTGAACTGCCATTTTTTGTAATGAATATGTTTTTTTTTCATAAATAAGTCTTCTCCATGATATTATTCGATGAAAAGGAATCACGGCTTTCAGAAATATATTTTATTGTATTTCGAATAAAGTTAATAACACGCTTCTTAGAAAAAATACTTATTTTTTACAACTTTCTTGTTTTGTACATTTGATGAGTTATTGAAAAACAATATTCGAGAAAGAAAATATTTATTATTATCTGTAAATATTTGACACAAATTGTGTACAGTATTGAAACACTTTCACAGTGTTTTTTTTTGTTGTAAGTAATTCCACCAGCGTTTTTAATTAATTTCATTTGCCTTTTAAAAGCCAATAGGGCGGTTTAACATAAATAGTTATACTTCGTTTAACGATAGGGATGCGTTCTTCAAAATTATTACTGTATCAGAATTATTGTTAACGGATGTAAAACATATACGCATAAAAGTATATGAAGAGGTTCTCGAAAAAAAAAAACAGATGCGTGAGACTCTCGCGTGGTAGAAGTGAAACTTCTTAGTCATAAGGAAAAGTTGATTTTATGCATTGCTTTTTTTCCATTTGTAAACGATTTTTATTATATATTTTTAGGATAAGGAAATGGTTATGTCAAATTTAATTCAAGAAAATCTCTCTTAATTAAAGGAAAAAAATATATTTTACAATAAATAATAATATTAAATTTATATTTTTTTAATAAAATAAATAAATATTTTCATGTTATTATTAATTATTTTTAAATAATTGTTTAATTATTTATTTAATTATTATTTTATTTTTATTAAATTATTAATAATATTATTATATTATAATATATTATTAATTAATTATATTATAATTAATTATAATAATATAATTATTAATATTACAATAACACATGTAAATTATTTAAATTATATATAAAAAATAGATTGTGTATTAAATAAATATTAAAATAAATATTAAGTAAATAATTTAAAATAAAATGAATAGTTATTAAATATATTAATATAAAAATAATATATTAAAAAAATATATATTTTTAGAAATAAATAATTACAATTTTCATAATAATATTGTATATAATAATATTATTAATAATGTAATACACTTAATAATATTAAAATAATATTACATAATTATTATTAACAATAAATCATTATTAAACTTAAAATTATAAATAATAATTTTTTAATAAATAAAATATTTAATAATAATAAATAATAATTTAATAATGAGGTAATCCACACTTTTCGTGACGTTCAGGCCAATTGGCCCTACCGCGCCAATATAAGTTTCACGTCAAAAAGTCAAATAAATGCTAAATTGTTTTCTTCCCTTTGCCCTTATTGAATTCGACACCCAATTGTATAAATTTTAAATTATCCTTTATTATTATTACTATCGGGGGCTGAAACAGCCTCTGGGTAGAATATAATCGTAACAATTAATTAAATAATTCATATGGTGCCCTTCAACATATCCTAATTGGCATTGATGAACATATTAAAAAGCTTGGTAGAAAGACAAAATTATTTTCGGCCCCATTTATCGAGCCTTTGGTATTTAGGCTCAACGGAGTCTGCACGAAACTCGCAATTCAACATCACACACGTTGATAATATTATCGCACGTGAATATGCAATGACGCTCATACTCGTCTGGCACATGCCAGTGTTTATACAAGACAAACATTTTTGATATCGGAAATCGAACCCTTAACTCCCATGTTAAATCCTGCGTCTTACCAACTGGACAACGAAGGGCAAAACAATTACAAATTTTTCATTCGAAGTACTAAAAAGTCTTGCCAATAGAAATTTTATGTTTTTTGTATAATTATCCCTTAAAGAAAGGATATTAAAGTTTCACTATAAATTATTATGGAAAGGGTGTTTTATAATCTATCATTTCAAAGACGGGTAGAACATATTGTGTATTTTTTTTATAAAACCATTTATTTTACAGTTTTTAACGCCAAAAACTCGTAAAATGAAGACCTAGCCTACAACTTTTTTAATAGAACTATAATTTGTAAGCTATGGATAGAAATATGACCTTCTTTTGTCACAAGAAACAATTTCACTAGCCATCAAGGATGTCTATTTTATGGTAAGTTTTAACGACTCACTCGACATCTTGTTTACGTTATAAAGGATTCCCTTAACTAGAAACAGTTTTCCGTTAATCAGTATAATAAAGATTTATCTTATTTAAGTTGTAGTGTGATGTGACACGAACGTTATGCAGAACGAATCCATCTCTGTTAAACTACCCCCTTACAAGAGGTTGCTTAAGAAAAACAAAGCTACAGAGAATTATTATATCATATAAGCACCTTATAGTTTAAAGTTTATATTTGGTATCAGTCTTTGTGAAAAAAATTGGCTAGTTTACGAGATATAGCTGTTTCCAGGAAAACCAGATCTTGGTAGTGACTGTTTATCTCGGATTCCTTTTGAAATTTAAACATACTTGCAATCAAAACTTTGGGGTTGACATGTCAAAACTGAAATGCAATATCTTGCACGTGATTTTTGTTTATTTTATTCACATTTGATTCAAGTTTAACCCAATAACATCAAATATTAAGAAAAAAAAAAGATTAATACCTCCCTGTGAAGTGACTTAGTTATACCTACAAAGTTTATTAAGGAGTTAAATCATCAATTAATTCACTTCAGTGTAGAATATTTCAATATAAGAAAATTCATTCAACAAAGTCATTCCGTGTGCGAGTGGTGATGCTCTTAACAACTCACTTCATGAATAAGACACCGAAAACAACATTTTATTTATTAAATTTCGTTATTCATCCTCGTTCTCTGCTAATATCATTGGAATACAGTAATCCGCATACATTTGCATTCAATATTTGACCTCTGCTGTTCCTCCACTCTTGAATCTAAGTAAATAACAACCAGGGTGGCATAACACCCCAATATAAAAGGAACGTTCCTCAACTTGTTCTTATATTTCATTCCTCAACAACTTTTCTATCACAATGACTTTGGAAATTGTAATATATATTTTTAGATACGAATATAACAATTTGTTGTATCAAGCACGGTTTGTTTCACTTTTTGTAACGGTATAACCCTACTGGTTTCAAGGCTTTCACCTCATCACTAGGGGAGCACAAACAAGACTTGAAACCAGTAGGGTTGTACCGTTACAAAAAGTGGAATAATCAGTGTTTGATAAAACAAATTATGTACAATGTCTTTAAACCCTCACAATGTTAATGCCTTTAATAAAACCTCCTTAAAAATGTATTATTTTACAGCTTACCATCTGCGATCTTCAGGACCAAATATTGCACTTTTTTAATATTATTTTTCAAATATCTCAACTATTTATATCAGAAAGTCGAAGGAATATTTAATAATATACTAATTTCACTGTGTAGGTTTATATTCAATGACGTCGAGAGTCAAAGAGATTTTTCATTTGGTATCACAATATAATGCGAAGCGCTTTCATTACGGACGAGATTTATTGCAGTTATGTGAAAAGTTTCATAAGATATTGGTTTATTCAGAAAGGGCAAAATAACAAAGTCATTTCAAAGACTTCGTTTGATATTATGTGAATCGAACAAGTGTGTAAAATTAGATACGCCGTTACTCGAGTTATTAGCAAAATTCATTAATATTTGCAAAGGATTAAATCACACTGCAATAAATTTTAAGGTCTCTTTAGTTGTTGAAAATGAAATCTTTTCATTGTTGAGTGTAAGTATATTTTATGAAATATTTATTTATATCTTAGACGAAATTCTCTTAATTTATTCTCTTGGATTGAATACATTGATCTGAAAAGAATAAAATAGAATACAGTACATATGTAGCGTAACTTTGAAGAAGAAATCGGAGGCACAACTTTTCATCTCTGAGAGCAATATCTCAGAAAAGTCAATTATATTCGTTTGATAAAATAAATTATAATATATTCAATATCTTGTTCCCTACGATGACATTGAATTGCATTGTGTTGTATCACACATTTGTTGTATAGAGTACAACCTTGGCGGGCATATTGCCATGTGGCATTCCCTTCCGAAGAACTAGAAATATGTTAGTGAGGCCTTAAATGGAAACTTGACTGAAATAAATTTTTTTTTAATTTGAGTTTCAACAGAAATCAAGCCTGTGAACATCAAATTGGAAGACATGCATCTTACCTGATAAACAGTTATCTTCACCTTACGAAGACGGAGGTCTTCGAAACCGGTAGTGAACTCAAAATAAACCAGTGGTGAACACAAAAATATAAAATAAATGTTTAAATAATTTATTTTTTACATAAAACGTAGCACCACAAAGTTAAACTAAAGTCTTTTCGAAGATTCAAGAAATTATTTACTTTATTTACTAAACGCTTGTCCAATCTAAAATCAGACAAGTTTTTATGTATTGAATATTTCTCTCGTTTTCAGGAAAATTTGAATCAAATTTACGTCATATTCATTGACTGTTTAATGGCAAAATTTGAATTTAAGTTTTGCTGAATTTCATGACTATTTGATGATAAACTTAGTTATATGAATATTAAATACGGGTAAGTTGTACATTCTCACTTACTTAAAGCTAATTGAGAGGAATATTCTCATTCATGGGTAGAGGCACTTCATATCAAATTTTATGGAATGGCCAACCAGCGAAACTTTACCAATTTGATAATTTAATTAATTATTAAACGACGTTTACCGCATGGTCAGATGACACGTATATTATTAAATAAAACACTACATAAGTGTTATTCATTAATTAATTAATATAATAACTCATTTTTTCACAGAATGGTTACTTGCCTACATGTGAAAAAAATATATACAATCAACTAAAGATTGAAGTGTTTTGCTTAACAAAAGCATTGTCAAATTGTACGCAATACGTTACTTACCAAGCTTATATAGCAAAATATAATATTTAACAGTCTGTGGATTACAACGAACATAAGAACTTTACAAAAGGCGACCATCCTGACATGTTGAAAATTAACAGCTTTTATTGATTTATTTATTTTCATAAACCTTACATACACAAATTAAACCCCATTTCAAACAGAGCTTAAGAGAAATTTTATACCACAACGAGAATAAAATTACACCGAAGCTTATAAGACGTTTTATACTGTAACAAGAAAATAATTATAATTAATGCACAAGAAGTATGAGGTTAGCCGAAACAACTTATTCTCATTACTAAGAAAGCATTTAGAGCTTTCCTAGTATTCTTTCTTCGATATTTCCAAAGAATGTTTTTGGAAATATCGAAGATGTGGCCGAACAGCGAGAAGAAACCCTTCAACTTCACATCCTCGCTTGGACCGTGAAGTTCTATAAAAGTCAACAAAATCAAAGCAATCCCTTAGTCGCTGCCCTGGGGGCTTATGAGAGTAAATCCGACCTACCCTCCCGTTATAAGCACAGGCTCCCGAAGCATTATCTGTTGCCTGACAAGTCCACCTACTACAGTATTAGCTGGGACGACCAAGGTCTGAGTCAATGTGATGGAATACAAGTAACCTGAACGAGTGGACTTGTTCTTGCTAAATAATTAGTTGTTAGAATTGTTATCCAGTTATAAGTAGGTGTTAATTATTTCAAAGATCATACATTAAGATTGTAAAAAATAAAAATAAAATGACATGTAGGAAAATAAGATTAAGTACGAGTAAGTTCATACATTATATAATAATTTATAAAAAAATTAGTTAAGTAATAAATTTGTATAAAGGTATAGCCTTGACAAATATTTGTAGAATATATAACTTTGTTTAATAAAAAAAAAGTATCGAAGATGTCAATATCCAAAGTCTTATTCAAAAGGGACAGCCCGAGATTAAAAGGAAGATCACATGATAGGTAAGTTAAACTTATTGCCAGTCTTAATTTGTCAAAATTTCTGTACTTCGAATAGTTGTCAGGAACATAAAATTTTATTTTTTCTAAAATAGTAAGATTAGGTGTAGGTCCCGTCAGCAGCTCAAAGATGTAAGGAGAGGTCCTCACATCCCTCCTCACGCTAAGAAGGGTAAACCACCCTTCAAAAAACTTTAATACTACAATTCTACCTTCGTCCAATTTTTTTATGTAAAATAAGATAAAAGAGATTATTTAGTTAAAAGAGTTTTCAATACAAATCGTGGTTTTTTTTTTCGTTAGCCAAAAAGGGTTTTCAGTGATGTTTGTATCAAGGGAATAGGTTTTATTGGGTGTATTGTTTGATTAAGTAAGCATATTACATCCCCGGGCTGGCGTTATTGTCGTTCAAAAGCTGGTGGTTTACGGATGGTTGGCTTTTTTTAAGTTATCATCTTGTACAATACATTTACTATACTACCTTGATCAAAAAGTTTTAGGACCGGCCACCGTGTGGCACTGTCAGTCACCCGATTGGATTTTTTTTTGTTAGGTTACCACATCTATCATTCACACTTCCCTCCAAATTTCAGCGTCGTAGCTTGACTTTTGTAAAAGTTACGCTGTACTGAGTACATCTACCTTTGTGCGTGTTTTCGATTTTTTACAAGTTTGAAAATGGCATCAACTGTGCATCAACGAGTTTGCATTAAATTTTGTGTGAAAAACGGATTTAACGGTCCGCAGACCTTGTAAATGTTGGATAAGTGGTTTTGTTCGGTGGCACGAACGCTTCAGAAGTGGTCGTGAGTCGGTCGAGGATGACGAACGCAGTGGCAGTCGAAAACCGATGAAATCATCGATAAAATCAAAGAAATGTTGGCCGAAAACAGCAAATTGACCATCAGAGAGCTGGTGGAGGACTTGAACATCGCTTATGGATCCGCTCAAGACATTTTGGTTAATGATTTGGGCCTCAGACGTGTCGCTGCAAAACTGGTGCCGAAAGACCTCAATTTAATGCAAAAAAAGGACCGCGTTGAAATCGCGAAAGACATAATTTCCATGAGTTTTTGACCAAAAAAAACACGAATACTATCCAGCAGCCTTCGAATTCACCTGATCTGGCGACTTTTTCCTGTTCAACCGACTTAAAAAACCGCTTCGCGGAACGCGTTACAGCACCCAGACGGCTCTGATGGACATACCGAAAATTGAGTACCAGCGGTATTTCGAGGATTGGATCAAGCGCTGGCGTAAGTGCGTTGCAGTCGATGGGGATTACTTTGAAGGGGACCATATCGATTTTGATGAATAAACTTGTATTTTTGATTTTATGAATAAAGTCCTAAAACTTTTTGATCAAGGTAGTATATGCTCAGCAAGTAATATTTTGAGTACAGTTCAAAGTGCTTTGGTAAAGTGAAAACGACCTGTGACAATTGTTTAATTTATTATGCAGATTTTTTCGACTTCTGTTTTATATATAATATATTTTGCTTGATGGTATTGTATGATACAATATTACATGTACAGAACAACCTGATTGGTTTATTGTCTTGTGGTAACATCTTCATACCAACCAAAGAGAGGTAAAAGACTCAGTTTAAATTAGGTTCAAATCCTTTTTAACCCTTCCCTTACGGTGATAAAAATAATACGCGTGTTACGGTGTTGGGTAGTGAGTACGCAATAAAAAATTAGCGATTTTAAATCGGAAAAATAAGAACATTCATAGATAATCCCCTTAAATAATTATAATTGAAGTTAAAAATTATAATAATTGATATTTATTTGCTGAAAACATTAA
The DNA here is from genome assembly GCA_949825065.1 of Odontocerum albicorne. Taxonomy (NCBI): domain Eukaryota; kingdom Metazoa; phylum Arthropoda; class Insecta; order Trichoptera; family Odontoceridae; genus Odontocerum; species Odontocerum albicorne. The sequence goes on along the minus strand of OX463860.1, from coordinate 2,528,182 downwards.
AAAACCATCTGAAAACATTAAAAAACGCTCACGGAACGGGCGTACGTCTAACCTATTTGCAAGCCTATAGGCAACTAGTTGCGCGGAACGTCAGTCGCATACCCCGGCGCATACGCCTTTGCTTGCGACGTTGAGAAAATTCAGCTCCTCGCAATTCAGTCTAGTATGCAAGAGTGAGATGCGAATATAGTGTCGCGCTTCCCGCATACTATTCACCTATCGTCAAGACGAGGCACTCGCCGCGTTTAAATGCGAATTTGTTTTCGATCTTTACAAAACACCTCGATGTAGTGAATAAATTCTGATTATTATTAATATTATTTTTTAAATCAATGCGTAAATATATTATGGAGGAATACCTAAAATCTTAACATTGTATTTATTATATTTAGAGATATTGATGGTTATTAGAAGCAACGTGTAGAAGATACCCAACACAGGGAAGGAAAGGTTAAAAATAATAGTGACCTACTGAAATCGAAATATTTACTAAGGGATTAAAAAAAAGGTGGTTTAAAAACTAGACTATGGATGAATACAAATTTTTGTTTCGATAACTTAATTTTAATATGTATTAATAACTTTTGAAGCTCTAATATATTTATTGTAATTTGTTTTATAAACACTGTTTATTCCACTTTTTGTAACGGTATAACTCTACCTGTTTCAAGGCTTTTACCTCATCTTCGTATGCACCTATATGTATAAAGCATACCTATAAACAAAGTCATATTTATAAAAAAACATATCACACGAAATATCCAAAAAAATCCAAGTCACATAAAGCCAGCTTTTGACACTAATTTTAATCTCCGGAAACTCTTATTTAATGGAAAGGGGAAAAATGGAATACTTAAAAACAGTGGTGTGTATAAACTTTTATGTGCTGACTGATAATTTCTATATAGGAAAGACAGAAAGATCCTTTAAAAAGAGCTTTCGTGAACACAAATCCGCCTTAATAAATCTTATTTATTCTGAAATGGCTAATCATTGTGATAACCATATTTTTTCTATCGCTGATGCCAAATTCTTACATATCAGTAGTAATGGAAATAAATTGGACAGATTAGAGTCCCTAGAAATTTCAAAGTCAGTACATCGAAGTGAACATCTGGTAAACACATATATCCCAAAAATCTCTCCGCTGCTTGCCGAGATCGTTCCATGCCTCCCTCAGCCCTCAGTCCCCAACTAAAATGTCCCCAACCGTTAAAAGCAGGTATATTACTTCCACAACGTTAATGCCTTAACCATAAACTAATGTATTTAATTATTTTCGATAGAAATAAAAAAATATCAAATAAATAAAAATAATTGAAATTTAACGTCAAAAAGTATAATTTATTATTATCTAACGTAAATTTGATCTCATTTATCGGCGAATATATGTAAGTGGGCTAGATTTTACTTATAAAAGTCGTAAATGGAATGATCGATTGTCCGCAACTCTTAGAATTGATTAGCATTCAAGTCCTGACATTAATTACCAGGCTGCAAGACACATTTCTATGGGAAAATTGTAGAATAAATTATTTTGCGAATTCTCCCATAACTAGACTTAGTTTGTTGGCCTATAAGGAGAGTCTGAAAAGGCACTTCCGAATATCCAAGCTTTGAAATGGGATCCCGCGTGTCTTTCCAAGATTTTTGAACTGCTTTGTAATTGATTTTTTTTTTCTATTTTTGTGATTGTTTTATGGTGCTGAAAACGATTTGTAAAGTTGCACCTGTTTGATTCCAACCGTTTAGCTTTGTTTTCAATTTGTAGTATGGTTTTTAATGATTTGTCCTTTGTGTTTGTATTTTTTGCGCAGTGCGGGCTTTGATCTTTTGGAACGGTCCCGTATTGTGTTGGTTACATTTGATTTCAAACGATTCGATACATATTTCTATCCTTTTCTTTGTAAGAGTAAAATTATTTATTTTATATTCTGTTAATGTTAATGTGCTGTTCACTCATTATTTGAGCTTTTTTTATTATTTTTCTTATAAGGTACATTGTACTGTTTATTTACATAAATAAATAAATACTACTTAACATAAACGAGGAACAAAAAGGAAGAAAGATTATTAAATTCACATATATTACATTTTTAGAGTATACAAATAAACAAGGACAAAACAAAAGTGATAACCGTAGGCAGAGACGAACACTTATTGAACATACTAATGTCAGGAGCTGCACTTAAGAACGCAAAAGAGTTTGTCTATCTTGGAAGTAAGATCACATGGGATAGTCGTACAAAAAGAGAGGTTGACAGTCGTATTCACCAAGCAAAACTCGACTTTAACAAGAAATCAAAGATTTTCGAATCCAACAACATGGACCCTCCGCAAGCAATTGGTCAAAACATATGTGTGGAGTATTTTGATGTATGGTTGCGAGACATGGTGCATAGACGAAAGAGATCCAAAAATATTGGAGGCATTCGAGATATGGACCTTTTGACGAATCCTAAGGATTTCCTGGAGAAACCACATTAGAAATGACGAGGTTCTCAGCAATATCGAAGAAACCAGGCACCTGTCAAACACCATATCGGAAAAGCGTGCAGAATGGATTGGTCATATGCTGTGACATGAAAATCTCCTGCTCAATATACTGGAGGGAATGATTGAGGGATCGATTGGCAGAGGGCATCCTCGCCGAGAGTATCTTGGAGCAAATATGCCACGATATGGGCTGCACCTCCTATACAGAGCTCAATAGGATCGCTGAAGACCGAGCGGAGTGGAGGAGGAGATGCAGAGCTTTGCTGCTAATAAATTCGCTGGATAGACACTGAAGAAGAAGAGGTATACAAACATACTTTAACGCCATTTCCATTTCGAGGTACGCAGAGATAAAGGAGCGCTTGACTTTGTTTTAAATTAAATAAATTGCTTTTTTCTAAACATGGACTGTCGCTCTGACTTGATGTGAAATACATTTTATACTCAAATACGAGTACATCACACATTATTCGACACATATTTTTTTTAGTTTATACTGTCAAATTTTTAAACAATCTTTCTTACTAACAAACATACTTCATCCCTATCCATTTTAAAGCGAAAAGAGTTTTTACTCTTTTACAATTTAAATCGATATTCCCTTTTTTGTCTTTGGTTTCATCAATCTAGAGACAATGCCTCGAGATCAATTATGATAGTTACGTACGTAATACAATATTTTAATGTATTTAAATAAAATAAAAAAAGTAAGATTGACAATCCCTGTAACACAGTCAAACCTTTAGAAGATAAAATGGTTTCACATCAAAACTTACGAAACGTACCCAATTAAATGAACCTAAGTTGCTGAGGCTTCTGCGGAAAACTGTCATTTATAATATGTGGGTGTTTTTTAATATGGTGAAACTAAGATCTTTTGCCACACATGAGTTAGAAATAGATATTTCTTGTACCAAGCTATTTTTTTTATAATCTTCTTAATTTTTTGCTTTTTAATCTAATATTCAATGAACGTTTCATTATATTGTTAATTTATTTAAGATTTATCCCTTTGTTCAGATTTTCCATTAACCTATCTGGCACAGAGATAATTCGGTCCCATGATGCCATTTTTCGTATAAATAATAATATTTAAGACAATTTATATAGCTTAGTGTAGAGAGTGAACTCTCATCAAAGGTGCTCAAACTTTAATCTCTCTTTTTTTTTAATTTATAAAGTAACATAACATGTAATATAAGATATCATCATCATTGTCAACCAGGGTCGATCCACTGCTGCATGAAGGTCTCCCCAAGTTGATTCCATATAGTTCGGTTTTTTGCTCGTTGATGCCATGTGATGCTGCCATGCTTCGTGATTTCATCTATCCAGCGTACCTTCGGTCTTCTCTGGGCCTCTGTATGCCTCTTGGGTACCATTGGATTATTTCGGATGTCCATCGGGAATCTGACGTCTGGTTACGTGTCCTGCCCATTGCCACTTCATTCTTTTGCACACCTTTATGACATCTTCTACCTTTGTTATATTATATTTGTTATATACATTATATCTTATATTATATAATAATATAAGATATAATGTAATATATGACGTAATAAAAAATATAAATATAATATAATATCTTTGAGACGAAAGGTCTACAACGAATGTATTCTCTCAGTACTTACGTATAACTGTGAGACATGGACGTTCACAGCAAAAAACATACAAAAGCTTCAGACCGCACAATGGGGCATGGAGAGATGCATGTTGGGATATTTTAAGAGACCGTAAACGAAATACCTGGATTCGCAACAAAACAGACGACATGTCAATAGGCAGGACACGTAGCCAGAATGTCAGACTTCCGATGGACATCCAAAATAATCCAATGGTACCCATGAGGTATAAAGAGGATCAGAAGAAGACCGAAGACATGCTGGATATATGAAATCAGGAAGCATGTCAGCATCAAATGACCAACGAGAAAACAACCAAATTATTTGGAGTCCACTTGGAGCGACCTTCATCCAGCAGTGGATCAACCCTGGTTGACAATGATGATGATTATATAATATAATAAATTGCCTAATGTTATACTATACATATTAAGAATTTTGTTATCCTAAGAACTAATCCTATTTATATGTTATATGTTATTATAACTATGAACTAACTTTATTTTAATTTCCTACGTATAATTTTAATTTTTAATAATCTTCACATTTTATTTCTTAGAAAAGGTTAACACTTAAATACTAACTTATAACTAGATAACAATTCTTACAACAAATTATTTTAACACTAATTATTTAACACATATATGTCCACTCGTTGAGGCTGTTTACATTTCATCACATTCACTCACACCTTGGTTCTCCGACCTAATACTGTAGGTGGACTAGTTACGCAACAGATGATGCTTTGGAAGCCTGTGTTAATAACGGAAACGTAACACAGACTTACCCTTGTAAGCCCCCAGGGTAGCGATGGAACTCACTTTCATTGAGACATTAAGAAGAAACCTCCTAATGCAGTAAGCCTCCTAGTGCACTTCTTCATAATGCAGAAGCCTCCTATGTACTATAAATTGTAAAATCTGCACGAAATAATCGTACACGTTATATTTTATAGATACCAATATTTTATTTTAATACATTTTTTTACTTGTTTGGAAAAATAGATATATTAACAAATTTATTAAATTTTACAATTCGAAAAAAAATTGAGGATTCATAAAATTTCTTGGAAAAAACAAAAATTCTTTAATATCCTATGAAATGTTTTATAACTATGAACAAACATCCCCTGATTTTTTACTATACATTCAGAGTGGAGTTATATTTATAATTCCAGTTAAAAACAATTCATTGGAATTATTATACTTTGTATATTCACTGTTTTAAGTACCGACAAGGGTGTCTTGTTTTTTTTGGCCACCTTGGATGAATATTTAGAATTTTTTCAGAAAAATAGATTATAACTTTAATAGCCTGCTGATATTTATAGAACCTTTATTTGTTTAAGATCCTATTTAAAAGTTTGTGAGCACCTGTACCTGGGTCGGTACGTTATCTTGTCGTCAACGGTGAAAGAGTATTTAAAATATTAACAGAAAAATAGATTTAACCTTTAATATCTTTTTGAAAATAAAACCTGGTTTGTTTGAGATATAATTTGATATTTTAAGACAATTTTTTAGAGTATATTAACCTGGTAATAGCTTTTTGTGTGAACGTTTTACACGTAAATAATATAAACAAAAATGAATCTTTTGTATAAAATATATTTTTATTTAAACTTGGTAAACGTATAAACTGAGGTACAATACTTGATTGTCTAGCCTAGAAGATCGCCTGCTTGAAAAAAAAGTGTAAAAAAAGCAAAAAGTAGTTTAAAAAAAATAAAGAATTTAAATTGTTTATTTTTCCGATTAGCATTATCAATGTTTTCATAATATTTCAAATTGATTACCTCTGTAGCCTGGTTGATAACACACTCGTTTTTGACCCGGGGATTTCGGGACTGATTTCCGGTGGTTTTAATGCCTACTTTGGAGATTTTAAGCTGAAAGGCTTTAGTGTGTCAATGACAATATTATTCCTCGGCCACACAGTTCTTTATATCAAATCGCCAAATATAATATAAATAAGGGTACCATACGAATGACAATATTATTCCTCGGCCACCCAGTTGTATATATCCAATCGCCCAATAAAATATGATGAAGGGCACTTTAGGAACGTCTGTTCCTTAAGGGAGAGATGATGAGAATGATTGTTGATAAATAAAAACTTGTCGAAATCGGAATATGTAAAGAGGAATTTTATTGACAAACGTCGGTATTTATAATGTTTTTGAACGTGTGCGGAAATGCGCATGAGATATGTCACTGTCTCGTCTTTGCGCTTACAATATGTTTATTGTCGATGCGTAGGTATCCTTTTGTTTTGAGAGACAGCGCGAAAGATGTGTTGCTCTCTCCTTTCCTCATGGAATGCGGTCTTCACTGGTAGTGAGTTGAATGACCGACCGCATGGACTTTGGCATTGTTTGTCTCGCATTGTTAAGGTGGGTAAAGGTCGTCTCGTGGGTTCAGTGACCGCGCATATAGTCGCCACAGCACCATACGAATGACAATATTATTCCTCGACCACACAGTTGTATATATCCATTCGCTCAATAGAATATAAAGAAGGGCACCATACAAATCACCCAACAGAATATAAACAATGACACCATACGAATCACCCAACAGAATATAAAGTAGGGCACCATACGAATCACCCAACATAATATAAAGAAGGGCATCATACGAATTACCCAATAGAATATAAAGAAGGGAACCATACAAATCGCCTAATAGAATATAAAGGGCGTCATAGTTACGAATTAAAAAAAAATAATATCTCAAATAAAATATTTTTTTATTTGTTTATTTTGAATTCAAGAAATTAAATAATAATATGAAAGTAACGAAATCTCCACGTTCTGTCAACCCCTTTGGTATGTTGTATAATCCAAGACGTCCTTAGTATCTGTGCGAAAAATCAATTTTCTCTCTGAAGATGTTCTCTCTTTTATCTAGTGACAGAAGAATCATTTGTATACCTATGAATCATGCATCATTCAAAACATCGTCTAATATGGTCCCCTGCGCTCGACTATGAAACAATCTTCCTCGCTCAATCATATGTGCTACATTCTTATGGATATTTAGAAATAAACTAAAAAAATATCTATCTCAAAATATTTTTCTTCTTCACTCACTCACTTCACTTCAACTCATTTTCTATTGGCAACCAAATTACTATTTTCCTTCAGATTTATCTTTCATTTAGATTTTTGTTAGTTTTTTTATCAAATATTATTTTCAATCACTGCATTTAATGGTCATGGATACCAATATATAATAATTATTTAGCAAAGACTGTTTGAAAGAAATTGCTTCAAAGCAAAATATCTGCTCGATGCATTTGCACGAGTATTAAATAAATTATAATTTTATTGCATGTTTTTTTTCAGTTGAAGTGTGTTTAAATAATTTTTCTCTTCCATACATTTTCTACCACGCAAAGTATTTTTCAGAATCGCCGTTAATTGGAAGTCCTTGGTTTTAGCTTGAATGAACAAATTACTTCGTCGAAGCTACTTGCATTTATTGGAATTTCTGGTCTTACGTTATTTATAGTAGAATTAATTAATGACTTAATTTTTTTTATCCACTTTGCACGGATTTCTCCTGTTACACAAAGAGGGTCTGCTTCTAGCGTTATCTTATTCGTTAGGAAGAATATCAGCCAGGATTCTTCTCATTCTGCTAGGTGGTACTGAGAATATATCAACAGTGTCATTAAGTTGGTTCAATATCTCAATACCACGCGTGACTGAGTGTTTAGCCATGCTATTCGTTCTGTAAGTTGGTATGTAGAACAGAGGGTGATTCCTTGCACGGTTTTATTTATTAGGTAAACAGATAAACCAAGCGCTTCTAGAATCGTGGGACAGTTAAAGCAACCATGAAAAACCTTAAGTAGAAATATCGCAATGGATTCTTGCCTTCTTGTTTCGAGACTTCTATAATTACACACTGTGAGTAGTTCAACATGGTGAGCATATTTTGAGAAACCGCTCTTTGTTCTGTACCATAGATATCTGGGGATTTTTTTTTGTATTTGTTCTATATTGTTTTTATATTTGAGCTAATGAGATGCCCAAACTGTAGACGCATATTCTTATTTGGTTTTAATTAGATAATCATATAAGTTTCGAAGGATATCGGTACTGTTAAATTCTCTTGATGTTCTCATTATAAAACCGAGTAGTTTGTAACAGTCCGACTTCAAACGTGAGACATGGTTAACGAACGTGAGTCCGACTTCAAAGGTTACACCCAAATCTTTGAATTCAGAATCTCTGTTTAATGCCACTCCCTGTATAGTATACTGATGGTGGATTGGTGAAAATGATCGACTACCATATAAGATACATACATATATTTATTAAAATTGAACAGAAGATGATTTAGCTCCCTCCAGAAGACTATAGAGTCTAGGTCCTGTTGGAACTGTGCACAGTCGGGAGGTGAATTTATCTTTTTGAAAATTTTCAAGTCGTCAGCGAACAATGAACATGTTGAGTAACTTATGGAATTTTTGTCATTAATTAAATTTGAGTAATTCATTTTGTTAAAAGAAAAACTATCAAGATCTGCTTAAATTATTATTTAAAACTATGTTTGCTAACATCGATCTCTAGAAGGGAAATGTGGACGTGGTAAAGTAAGGAAGATAACTGAACAAATGTGATGGAAATGCGTGTACTTAGAATAATAAATGGTGTATCGATTTGAGTCAAAGTAAAATAACTGAACAAATGTGGTGGAAATGCGTGTACTTAGAATAATAAATGGTGTATCGATTTGAGTCAAAGTAAAATAACTGAACAAATGTGGTGGAAATGCGTGTACTTAGAATAATAAATGGTGTATCGATTTGAATCAAAGTAAAAAATGTAATTATAAGGAATAAATATAAGCTGAAAACTAATATGTTAAGGAAAGTAGAAAATATCACGTTGTGGTGGTTTAACTAAAAACTGTCAAAATAAAATTATTGCAAGCATAAGTGAGATTCGTGGGAGAGAACAACAAAGAAAATATGGTAGTACCAATTGAACGAAATTCAAAAGAAGGTGTGTTAAGGATTCAGAGAAACCGGAGGTGTTGAATGAGGTGTATAGATATGGAGGAGATAATAGGTGTATCTCTATATGAGAGAGTTCGGTGTCTATCCATGGCTTTATCCTACTCAGTTCCTGCTGGGCATGCTCGGGTATAACTCCTTGAGCGTAAGAAGAGATCTGCGTCTCCTGGTATACGTTGTCAAACTCGTTCGAGGAGTTGGGAGCTGTCCAGCATTACTACAAAGATTAGCGTTAAATGTTCCTAACAATTACACTAAACTGCGCCGGCAAGAACTGTTCTCAATAACATACGCAAGAACGGGTCTTCCAGCCGCTATGCCTGTTGGAAGGGCCTTAACTCTTCTGAACGGGACTGCTTCGGATATTGACATATTTCATATCACATTACCAAAATCAAAAGTAAATTTTCTTCTTAGATGGAGCGCGTAAGAAAGCACTCATCAGCATACTTAAGTGACTGAATCAACATACTTAATTGTATCATATGTTTGTGTGTATATACTCGTTTGTATGCATATGCATTATTTTTTATTTTATATAATTTTTTAACTTATTTTTTCTTTCTCTCTATGTAATGTTTCTTCTTTTTTAATGTCTTGTATTTTTCAAAGTAATTGGGCTAAGCCTGTTTTAAAAAAAACAAATAAATAAATAAATAAAAATGTCACGATAGGAAAGATTGCTACGTTGTCCTCGTTGCCTATCCCAAGAAAGAAATCCTGTAATTGTATGTATGTAGACATTTTAATTGATATTGCCAGATAAGTCCACGAACGTAAATACCAATTAGATAAATCGATGTTTATGAAGTTTCCGGGCTTGATATTTACAGTTTTTAAATTAATGTGAATTGAAGGCAAAAATAAAAGTTGAAATGTGAAATTTTATATTTCAAATATAATATTTGCAATTTATTCAATCAGATCTTACTTTTATTTAATCATTAATTTATTGATTTGATAGTTATATTTTAGAACTCCATTTTTAAATCGAATGATTTAATACTTAGATGGGAAATTTATTTACACTATAAACTTAAATTAAAGTGTCAAATAATTTGATAATGCTTTTAGTAAACGAAATAAGCCTTTAAAGTTAATTGTGTAGGTTTTCCACCCTTAAGTGTTGAATAATTAAATTACTGAATGATTTACTTTTTATCCAAACAATCATTCACTCTCACTTTAATTTTCTAGAATTGCTTATTTTAAGAAGAGTTATTTTTGTTTTTCCTCGCAAAAGAGCTGTTTTCTTTCGTTAACAAATTACCTCTTATCACCAACAAAATTTCCTTATATAAAGAACATATGTTTTGGGAAATCAGTTTGCTGAGGTTACTGATATAAAACAAAGTGCATTGAAGAATTCAGAGTATCAAATTTGTACTGTACTATTTTTTTCCGCGTGAATATTAAGAGTTACACTTGGTGTGATGAAGTGCGGGCAACTGAATAGAGATGGTCCCGTATCATATAATCAATAGTGTAATGTTTAATGTTTCGTTTAACGTCGCGAACTTGCCTGGGTCTTGTGACATATGAGAAGTGTAATGTATGACATTTATAAAAATGAAGTCGTATACTCGTACAATACAACAATGCGTTCAAATTGTAATTTTTTTTTATGTATTGTAATTTCCGGAAACGGTGATGTTAAATGGCCACCAAGATCATGTGATCTGACACTGTTAAACTATTTTCTTTGGGGTTACGTAAAAAGCCAGGTGTATAAGAATGACTTCCGATCAATTCCTGATCTGAAGGACGAAATTATTGTGAGTGAGTTAGAACCGCAATTATGCCAAAATGACATCGAAATTTTTGACATAAGAGTGGACATCTGTGGAGCTGCAAGATGTAGACATTTGGTGGATATTCTTTTATGTGTTTCAATGTCATACATTATACTTTAATGACCAATAAAAAGTTTTATGAAATCAAAGCAAATGTTGTGTTTCATTCAAGAATAAAAAAAATAGTATTAAAAAAACTGCTCAATTTGAAAGACCTTTAACATACGCTTAAGAGCCCCATTGACTTTGTTTCTTATCACTTCCCGCCTTAAATGATTGATTGGCTGATTGAAATATAATAAAATGCCAAAATACTCGTATATATCATATATGTTGATAATTAAGCGATCCGTATTTCAGCTTCCTCTATTCCGTCAGGTCAGACACCCGGCACGTGTCAACGGCCCGCCATCAATCTTCCTTGGATGTCGTCCCTCATACATACCTAATATGAAACATATTATCAGAAACTGGGTCCACCACCTTTTGAAAACTTCCATTCATCAAAAATTTTAAGTGATCGATAAATCTGTCATTGAATATTAGGTGGAATCTGTTATTAAAGATTTGGTGGAATTTGTACGATTTCACTACAAACTTTCATATGATGATCTACGTGATTTAACTAGTTTATTGCATTTCTTTCAAACCAAAGATTTCAGTTTCGATTCTCGTTAACTAAGTTTTTTTTTCTAAGTTTCATTTTGTGTCATTCAACACTTGTTAAAACACTTTTCGTCTACGTCGGGATTGTTTACCAAAAATAAGGAGAGACATTGGAAGTATTGCCGAGAGATATAACCTATTGAATTTCTCCTGATATCCTTTGCATAGTCACCAGTCTCCAGCCCCTGGGTTGAAATTTAGACATTCCTTCATAAGATTCACTAAGCCTCTAAAACAGCCTCCTCTTATTACTAAGTTGAATGAATTGAGAGGAACATCCAGCCTCAGCAGGTGGATTTTGTCTATTAAAGAATTGCTATCTAGCTTCGAATTGCCATGGGGAACCATAAAATATCTGAAAAGGTTCCTTACAGGAAATGAAAGATTCGAGAACACATCTCAAACGGAGAATGTTTCGCTATGGATCGACTCTTTGTATCTGTGGTGAGGAGCATACTATGTGACATTTACGCAAGTTCGGTGTATTGCACAGAAGAAGACTTGATTTGTGGAACGCCCAGTGGTATTTATTGTTTGTGGTAGAATTCTGGGCGAAGGTAGTTAAGTGCTTTTTATTTATTTATTTATTTAACACTTTTATTGCAAATACAATCTGGTGGGCTTATTAGCTGGCGGTAATCTCTTCCAACTAACCAGACAAAAGTAAATGAAGCGAGTTACGTGGTCACATAAATCATTCAAATGACTATTCATCGCCACGAAATCCATAAACATATACGTGAGCACATGCCCACGAACCCCACAAAGACGGGCAGTCACCCAAACATTATTTTTCATATAAAGTGAGATATTATCAATCAAAAGGAAATGAAGGGATGGCGGAGAGAAAAGGAAAATAAAAATCAGGAATGAGACACGTTATTTTACTGACTATAAATTTAGAGGTTTTTCAGTCGCTTCTTAAACATGCCAAGGACGGAGCGAGTCTTATATTGGTTTGTAACTGATTCCAGAGTCTCACTGCATGGACAGTAAAGGACGACGTAAAGAAAAACGAGCGGTGAACTGGAAAAGCCAATAAACAATCTCTGTTTGAGCTTAGCGCTAATCCATGATTGGAAAGACGCTGAAAAGACGCTTTTTACATGGAAGTAGAAACATTGTTCTGGTTGGCTGGATGAGATTGTTACCAAATACGTCAGGTATTCTGTATTTAACGAAAGTGTAATAATGTACCAATAAAATAGTATTTTTTCACAGGAGCTATTTGGCAAAAGTTAAAAAAGAAGCGAACGAACGAGAGTACTGTGTTAAACTTAGATCAGTTCAAGAGGAAAATGATTAAGACAAGTAAATTTACGATACAATGTTTTTAAAGTATTTTGAGCTTTAAGTTGTGAAATTCCACAATGTCAATTATGAAAAACCTTTTTTTTTTATTCCACTAATACAATTTAATATTATCGCGACTCGAGTTTAAAGCTCCTTTAGATTGACCGATTGTTTTGTCAGGCTGACTAAACATTTATTCTTATAATAACTTGTTCACCCATAAGCGCGTATGATTCACTTGACCCAACCATGTTTTCTTGGTGTTCCTCTACCACACATTCTACCTATATATTTCTTTTGTAAGTATTTCTTCATTCATTCCTTCTACATGCCCAAACTATCTCAGAGTTCCCCTCCTCATCTTACTAACACTTTAGTTCAAATTCATACCAAATAATTTAATTCCATATTTTGTCATACATTTTCCTTTCATTTTTTTTACAATGCACGTATTTCTAAATCATTTATTTTGTCACCTTTAAGTATTTTTCCTCGTCCATGTTTCACTGTATATACATCAAAAGCAGTACTATAATACGTTGGTAAATCACTACATGGATTTTAAATTTTCTAAATATATTGTTATTGTAATTTAACAACTGTGTAGAATTATTAAAAGCGCATGGCCGTGCGTTAACGCACTGGACTTCCGTTCGGAGGGTTATTGGTTCGACTACCACCCGTTGCTACTCCCCTCGAATAACATAGGCATTTTGACTTCGGCCATATCTAGTTTTTCAATAAGATAAAAATAACATATAATTGGATCCAGTACAGTGATGCAGATGGTGACTTTGCTGGTGTGCTACGGTTGACTGACTTCAAAAAAATACTTCACGAGACAGTTAAGCTTTTCAATTGAATTGACGTTGAAATGGCGAGAGGATCTTCGACTACGGAGCCCAGCAACGAAAAGAACAATATTTTTTAAAGATTCATACTATTGAAACTGGAGTCTTTTTTGAAAATATTTTATTTATCTGTTAGTGTTTTGAAACTCCATCAAAACTACATATAATTGCTTATAATCGTAGCAGTATAGATTTCTATAACATAACTTAATCGGAAATATTCCCCAAGTTGTTTGAAAGTGAAAACCTTTCAAATTAATTTACCGATATTGCATTTGTATCGATTGGGGGGCTAGTACGAATAGATTGATGTCACGAATGTATTTAATACTGATGTCAACATATTCAAAGTAAATTGATATGTTTTTTTTCATAATAGATAAAATACTCTCATTTTGATTTTATTTCAATAGGTGTATGTGTTAACATGGTGTATTTATTAACTCACCTATTCAGTAAAGTTTAAAGAAAATCATTATTTTTCTTTGATTAAATATAGTGTGTTATTTAAAACCAAATAATTATGAAATCAAAGGTTTTTGCTTTCATTTTGTAAAACATAAAGCCATACACAATAAAATTAAAATAAAAAAAATAACCAAAGTTTATGTACCACTTTATCCATATTGTCTAATTCTAAGAAATATTTTGTCTCATTTATCGAACATTCATATATTTCCGTAAAAATGTATACCACAGAAAAATTTATATAGGGGGTCCACAGTAAAGTAAAATGACACCAGTCTATTATATAAGCACTGCTTTCATCACAAACGGGATTATTGCACCTGAAGAGAGCCTCGGAATTTAAGGTAGAAACACGTGTAGCGGGGATTAATGTAATTAGTACTCGTAGAAGGACAAATAAATATATTTTTAAATATTCCAAAATTATTATCATTGATCAAAGAGATCATGTTTTATTGTTATACAACTCCATATAATAACGTTTCGTTGATCAAAGAGATCATGTTTTATTGTTATACGATTCCATAAAACAACGTTTCGTTGATCAAAGAGATCATGTTTTATTGTTATACAACTCCATATAATAACGTTTCATTGATCAAAGAGATCATGTTTTATTATTATACAACTCCACATAATAACGTTTCATTGATCAATTAGATCATGTTTTATTGTTATACAATTCCACATAATAACGTTTCATTGATCAAAAAGATCATGTTTTATTGTTATACAACTCCATATAATAACGTTTCATTGATCAAAGAGATCGTGTTTTATTGTTATACAACTCCACATAATAACGTTTCATTGATCAAATAGATCATGTTTTATCGTTATACAACTCCACATAATAACGTTTCATTGATCAAATAGATCATGTTTTATTGTTATACAACTCCAAATAATAACGTTTCATTGATCAAATAGATCATGTTTTATTGTTATACAACTCCATATATGATAATAACGTTTCATTGATCAAAAAGATCATGTTTTATTGTTACACAACTCCATATAATAAAGTTTAACAATAAATAACATCGTTATTCTACTAAAAACATTAATCTCCATGATACGTGTTTCCATCTCCTATCAAGAGGCTTTCTACAAGGGGATTTTTTTTATTTATTACGATTACAATGTTTACGTTCATTTGATGTCAAATTTTGATTATTTTCAATAATATGTGATTTTTAGCATTACTTGATTATTTAATACGGTTTAATTAATGATTAATACTTTCTGTATATCTACTTTTTCATATTTTTTTAATTTTATTTAATCTTTGTAACGTGTGTAGTATTTTGGTTATGTATTTTTTGAGATGTTACAAAGGTTTTATGATATTTGATTTTCATTTATTTATTTTACACGTGACAAGAAATATATTGGGTGTTAACACAAGCTGTGTCCGTTTTTTTTTTCAATTTAAAAATGAGCACCAAAAGTAAAACGAAATAGTAAATGTTATACATCATTCGAAAGAAAATTTTCTGATCTACAAGACATTGTGTTTGCTTTTACGTTACATATATTATTTTTATTACATTACAAGCCTTCAAAATGGAATGTCAAGTAGACGAAAGTGAGCATTTACGACACCTTCTTCTGTTCGCGTTCAATCGAGGGAATAAAGCTGCTCGCGATATTTGAGAAGTGTACGGTGAAGATGCTTTGAATTAAAGGACAGCTCGTTGATGGTTTTTGCGTTTCAAAGACGATAATTTCGACCTGAAAGACATGGAGTATTGCGGACGACCAGTGGACTTCGATGAGGATAGCTTAAACCATATTATCCATGAAGATTTCCTTCAAACCACCGTAGAATTGGCTGAGCAGATGAATTGTAGTCACATGACTGTATACCACCATCTTAAATCAAAGGGAAAAGTCCACAAGTTCGGTACTTGGGTTCTACATGTTTTGAGTGAAAACAACAAAAATCAACGTTCGACAATTTCTGCTGGTTTGCTCGCGCGTCATCGAGCTACACATGGCTTCAAGCAAAGGTTCCTTTACCGCATCATTACTGGTGATGAAAAAGGGTTTGAAAATGGTGATGAAAATGTTTGAAAGGTATCTTCATGAATAATATGGTTTAAGCGGTCTTCATCGAAGTCCACTGGTCGTCCGGAACGCTCCAATACTTTCAGGTCGAAATTACCGTCTTTGAAACGCAAAAACCATCGACGAGCTGTCTTTTTATTCAAAGCATCTTCACCGTATACTTCGCAAATATTGCGAGTAGATTTGGCAGCTTTATTCCCTCGATTGAACGCGAACAGAAAGAGGTGTCAAAAATGCTCACTTTCGTCTACTTGACATTCCATTTTGAAGGTTTGTAATCAAATAAAATAATACATGTAACGTAAAAACAAACGCAATATCTTGAAGAGCAGAAAATTTTCTTTCGAATGACGTATAACCTTTACCATTTTGTTTTACTTTTGGTGCTCATTATTAAATTGAAAAAAAAAAACGGACACAACTTATATTAACACCTAATATATAATTTGGGGAAAAATAAGAGGTAATTTAATTTGGACACACAATTTTAATGACTCTGGGTTTGTTGCCTTTCATTTGTCGTGTTCCCAGTAAATATGGTTCCAAATTCTGAAAAGTTGTCCATGTAAAGATAATATTTATGTTTTTTTTTGCATTTGAGTGCCAATGTTGCTCTAAGTCATACCAATATACACGTACACTAGTGTATGTACTTTCACAAGTACATTATATTATTCAAGTATTTCATACACACAAACCTTATGAAAAACATTCGTTTTGTTTATGGCGTCAAAATACTTCTTTTAACTTTACATAATTTCTCCCATTGGTTCAATAACAAAGACATATTTATGTATATATAATAAATACACGAGGGTCTTGAAAGTTATAATTATTGAGTATAAAGTTTATTACTATTTTGTGAGCTATATAAGTTAATGAAACAGTTATTAAATTGATGACTAAACTTTGCATAGCTCACCACAATAACTATCAATAATTTAATATATTATTCAGTTTAAAATTAACCTCGTTGATAATTCAACAGTTATTGATGTGAAGAATACTTAAACTCGTTAAATTATTTAACGAATCTTTATATCGTCACGATATTTCCGCTAGAGGGATAGGTACTAATAACTATGTTTATCTCTAAAAAAATCAATTCAAACCCATTTCTTTCAAATTTCCACATTCATGCATCTAGTTACGTATACTCCTCCATTCTTTGGGCTTCACAATTTAGCTTATTGCAAGTTGTACCACTTGATTCTATCTCGTTTTCATCGGTCAAAATTTTCCCCACGTACTCGTATTTGGTACTCCTGATTTGTATATTCATTTAATTATTATTTCTGTGTTTATCTGCTCCGTATATCCAAACTATTTGCTCCATATATCCAAACTATCTGCTCCATATATCCAAACTATCTGCTCCATATATCCAAACTATCTGCACTATATATCCAAACTATCTGCTCCGTATATCCAAACTATCTGCTCCATATATCCAAACTATCTGCTCCATATATCCAAACTATCTGCTCCATATATCCAAACGATCTGCGCCATATATCCAAACTATCTGCTCCATATATCCAAACTATCTGCACTATATATCCAAACTATCTGCCCCATATATCCAAACAATCTGCTCTATATATAACCAAACTATCTGCACCCTATATCCAAACTATCTGCTCCATATATCCAAACTATTTGCTCCATATATCCAAACTATCTGCTACATATATTCAAACTATCTGCTCCATATTTTCTAATTATCTGCTCCATATATCCAAACTATCTGATCTATATATCCAAACTATCTGCTCCATATATCCAAACTATCTGCTTTATATATCCAAACTATCTGCTCCATATATACAAACTATTTGAACAATGCTTTCTTAATTTTTCTAACAACATAAATTTTTATCATCCATTTAATTCCGATGTCTTTACTTATCCTTCTTATGTTCTTTGACTCTTCACGGTTATTCAATCATGCATTAATCTCTACAGCATACACCTTTCTTTTACTATTTTTTTATGTACCTAAAGTAAATTTTTTATTAACTCTTTTCTTGTTATCAATACAATATTTTATGTCCTCAGTAAGATACAGGCAAAATCCTAGTTTACTGAGGGTATGACAAACAAAGGGCAACAAACCCAGATCATATTTCCGGACAGTGTTTTTTTCATATATTATGTATTAATAAAATGTCTTGTCCTGTACAAACAAATAAAAAATAAAAAAAATTAATTCAATAAAATGGGAGGCTCAGTGACATGGGACAATGTTTTGCACTAACTAGAAAAACGTTAAAGAGGCCTTAAACGAAAATCGGTATCACCCCATTTGATATCCGTTTAAGTATTGAAGCTGACATAGAAATAACAAAATAAGTCCAAAACTCAAAACACCTCTTATTTAGTCACCAGTCAGCAATATTGAGATTAAAATTTAAGATAAGTTTCCTGAAGAGAGCTTAAAAACTGGTGATTCCTCCAGATAAAGTGCGTTCTCTGAAGGGGAAAGTAGAAACACCTGACGACCGGATTAAGTTCTGGGAAAATATGGCACAAGGAAACCTTGGCCAACTTAGAAATCACTAATTAGACTCCGAGAACGAGTAGCTAGATGCAATGTGAATATGTACAGATGGCGTTTCTTGAACGAAAGTAACATTGAATGTGATTGTGGGGATATACAGGACACACAACATATGCCAGTTGTGTGTCCTGTATTCCCCCACAACCATATTGACAACGCATTGTCCGAACAATGGGACTACATACTCTGGTAAGGACGTGATTAATGCTAATTATACAACAATCTTTATTGCCTCTTACTGGATACACGTGACATAATTGTGATTGAAACCAAAAACCTCAACCGAGAATTCAACACAAAAACCCTAGGTCGGAATATAGGCGTCCTATCAACAAGGTTACGAAGGGCATCATTTTACTTGAGTAGTGGGCACCAATACACAATACCGCATTAAACTTTTTATCACTGCTTTTTTATAGGCAATCCGCTCTAATGAATACATTTTTATAAAGCGCGATTGTTGTGTACTAAACTCAAGAAATTCTTTAAAAAATTATTTAGAAAATTCTACTAATTTTTCAAATCAATCATTGGCCGATATATCAAATATGCAATATTTCTGTTGACTAGTAAATAAATTCATAAGTTCAGCAAACAGTTTTAGAATTCAACAAACATGTTGCTTTATTTGCAAATTAGGTAAACAATTTTAAGTATAAAGCGTACACTACTTATTCTGGATACTGGTACAATTATTTTTTTCATTCACACAAACTATTAGTTTATACAAGTATGTTAAGTTGAATTTATTTTTATAAGTGGCAAATACGAAGCGCATAGTAGTAAAACCAGTGCTATTCCTGAAAATGTCACTGAAAAATGATATGTTGAATAAATTTTTTTATTGTATTAGGTGTTAACATAAGTTGTGTCCATTTTTTCCAAATTAAAAATGAGCAGCAAAAGTAAATCAAAATGGTTAAGCTTATACGTTATTTAAAAGATAATTTTCTGTTCTACAAGGTATTGTGTTTGCTTTTACGTTACATATATTATTTTATTTGATTACAAGCCTTCAAAATGGAATGTCAAGTAGACAAAAGTGAACATTTTCGACACCTCCTTCTGTTCGCGTTCAATCGAGGGAATAAAGCTGTCAAAACTACTCGCGATATTTGCGAAGTGTATGATGAAAATGATGTGAATGAAAGGACAGCTCGTCGATGGTTTTTTCGTTTCAAAGACGGTAATTTTGACCTGAAAGACATGGAGAGTTCCGGACGACCAGTGGACTTCGACGAGGACCGCTTAAACCATATTAGTCACGAAGATCCCCTTCAAACCACCATAGAATTGGCTGAGCAGATGAATTGTAATCACATGACTGTATACCGCCATCTTAAATCAATGGGAAAAGTCCAGAAGTTCGGCGTTTGGGTTCCACGTGTTTTGAGTGAAAACAACAGAAATCAACGTTCGACAATTGAAACGAAAATGCTAACTTTCGTCTACTTGACATTCCATTTTGAAGGCGTGTAATAAAATAAAATAATATATGTAACGTAAAAGCAAACAAAACATATTGTAGAACAGAAAATTTTGTTTCGAATGACGTATAACCACTACCGTTTTGTTTTACTTTTGGTACTCATTTTTAATTTGAAAAAAGAGGGACACAACTTATGTTAACACATAATATATAATACAAACGTGAAAGAGAAAAAATGCGATATATGTTATGTACGTGAGATCAATCAAATATTAGAGAAAATTGAGAAATTCTGCTCTTTCGGTAGTATTTTCTTAAATGATGGAAAAGTTATGAGAGATATCGAACGGCGTATAGTGATAACAAATAAACTCAAAGGGGCAATAAAACATAAATACTCGAACCGGACAGCATCAAAATCTGCTAAGATGAAAGGCTATGGAAGTATTTTGTTGTCAATTTTGACAAATGGGAAGTAACACAAGGTCGTAGAAAAAGAGACGAACAAATTCTGAAGAATGTGCGAACTTATAAGAATACATGGGGTGATAATTTATGACCGAATATGGAATTACGTGATAAGGGATGAATATGAAATTAAGGCAAATGAAGAAGAGCTTTCTGAGGGAGTTGGACATATAGAATTAATGAGTGAAGAAAGACTTACAAAATAAATATATAGTGCAGATTTGAATAGAAAGTGTTGCGAAGGATGGTCAACGAAAGTACCGTTGATACAAGTGAATTATATTTTGAAACAAGGTAACATAAAGTCAGTTTAATTGTAGAAGTTGTTGGAATTTGAGTGAAAGGTGTGGTACCCTAACAGTGGAATTGCGTGATGTTACATATGTATGTATTTACAATATAACCTGGTGGGCTTATTGCTACCTGGACAATTTCTTCTAACAAATCAAACATGTGTTAAACAGACTAGTGAAAGCCAGTCTAAATTTGAGAAAAATTAGACACCAGAGGGAAACGAATCCGCAAACCTCGGGCAGAAGACAGGCGTCGTAACAACTAGACCTCGGACGTCATAATTGATTTGTTCGTTTTAATTTAATGGCGACAAAATATATAACAGGCACCTTTTTAAAACATATGAAGTATATGATACATGGTTTGAAATATATAACATAACAGTTATTAATAAGATTGCTTTCCTTTTTAAAGTCAAGTCTTTTTGAAGTGAAACTTCCATTGGCACGGTAGGGCAAATTGGTCTTAACGTCACGAAAAGTGAAACGGTGTATAATATTATTATTTTATTATTGTTGAATTATTATTATTAAATTTTTAGTTAATTTATAAATTATTATTAATTATTTTAATATTCATGATTTTTTATTAGTAATTATAATTAAAATTATTAAGTGTATTGTATTATTATTATTAAAATTATTTTTATTTATTATTAAAAATAAAAAAAATATTTATTATTTTAAGTTTAATAATGATTTGTTATCAATAATAATTATGTAATATTATTTTAATATTATTAAGTGTATTAGATTATTAATAATATTATTATATACAATATTATTATTGAAATTGTAATTATTTATTACTATAAATATATATTTTTTGTAATATATTATTTTCATATTAATATATTTAATAACTATTTATTTTATTTTATTTTAAATAATTTTATTTTACTTTATATTTATTTCAATATTTATTTAATATATAATTCATATTTAATGTATAATTATAATAACATATATGTGTTATTATAACATGAATAATTACATTACTATTATATTTTAATTAATTATGATATAATTGATAAATAATATTGTATAATATAATAATATTATTAATAATATACCTATTATGAATAATATAATATAATAATAATGAAATACATATCTGAAAATAATTAATTTAATAATTAATAATAACATAATCATATTCTTAATAATATACCTATTATGAATAATATAATATAATAATAAATAAATAATGAAATAAATATCTAAAAATAATTAATAAAATAATTAATAATAACATAAAAAATTTTAATTTATTTAATATTAGAAAATATTTATTAAGTGTATTATATTATTATTAAAATTATTATTTATTATTAAAATTATTATTATTTATTATTAAAAATAAAGAAAATTATGTTTTTATTTAATTAAGAGAGATTTTCTCGAATTAAATGCCACGTAACCATTTTTTATTTAATTAAGAGAGATTTCTTGAATTAAATTCCACATAACCATTTCCTAAATCTAAAAAAAATTAATAAAAACCGTTAACAAATGGAAAAAAAGCAATGCATAAAATCAACTCTTCCTAGGAGCTAAAAAGTTTCACTTCTACCGCGAGAGAGTCTCACGCATCTGTTTTTTTTAATTTTATTTACTAACGTTTTAAATTGTTTAAACGTTCACATGTTACCATGTATAAATATACAATTCCAATATTGGAAAAGCTTTTTTTTTATGAAATGCTTAAAATATTTTTTTTTATGAAACTTAAAAATATTAAAAAAAGACTAATAAACATGTATCACATATAGGGCAAGTGTTAGTAGAAAGCGAGACCGATAAAGACCAAGAAAAGTATGGTTAGATCAAGTGAATGATATTTTGAAAGAAAGAAAGTAAAAAGACACGAAATCGTAGGAATTGTATTAGAAGGTGTGTGGATGAAGATGAGGTGAAAAATGTGTCAACACACATCGGAAATAGGGAAGTCTGGCGCTCTATTTTCTCTGCTCCAACATATAGATGGTTTTTTGGTGTGTATGTTTACCATATATGTAAATCTCAATACAAAATACATAAAAACAAATTTAGTTTCATTGGAACTCGTTTCAATTTGTTACATTAAAACTTATGTTATCAGCAAATTCCATTTTTGTTATCAACTAACACTAAATTAAATATTTTGTTAGAAAATCACATTAAATAGGTAACGTCGAGTTACGCACAAGATTTATACGGACTATCCAAGATGGTTTGATATAAAAATATTTTATTCCACATAATAGGATTTCTTCCACTCAAGCCAAGATATTTGAGCTGTAAATAGATGATGCGATTAAATAGAACAAAATTACCAAGAACTTCCAATAAAAAAGGTTTCAGCGATGAGTATCCGTTTAATAATTTATTGAATTCGGTTTCTTGAGCAATACGACTGCTGAAAGAAATTCGTTGAAGCTTTTTCATAACCGAACAAAACTTTTTTATACAGTTCTGTAAAAATATAATTTCATTTACAATAATGAACCTACTTCAAATAAAATTAAGTATATTAAAAACATACATACCATCGCGTCGTGTCTTCTTAGGGACCAGCTGAGATACTGTGTATATTTTAATCATTCATACAACTTTAGCTTCCTCCACATTCATCCATCTCATCATGCGCAATGTTCTAAGTTCATACTAGAACCTGTTTGAAAAATCTTGTCCACTTAATCGATTCATGTTTTCATCGGTTTACTTCTCCAACGCACACATTGCACTTCTGATTTGTCATTGTTTCTCTACACTTGTTCAAATCATATTAAAGCTCCTTTATTCATCTAACATAAAACGTCAATTTTATCTGTGTATCCATATCTGATATCTTCATTCTGCCCTTTTTCATTAGTTGGAACTCCGTAATTTAATCTTAACAGAGAAATTAATTTCACTTTCATCCTTATTCTGCAAAGTCTTATTTTCCCAATCATACGATAAGGTGAGCACCATCACACAATTTTATACGAGTATTGTGGTTTACTTCTTTTCAGACATTGATATTTGAATATATAACATATTTAAGACAATATTTTTTTATTATTTTTATTTAACAATAGACAAGAAATATACATAATTTGCGAAAAAAATACTCATTGGCGAGTTATTGAAAGTCGTGGAGAAAGGAAACATTAATACTAATAATATTCAAAGAATATCATATTATAAATGTAACAAAAAAACAAGTTGATTGTAAAGTTAAGAAGGTGAAGGCTGTGGTCATTAAATAAGGAACTTTTCGTCATCTGTAAGTCTTTGGAAAAACATATTAGGTAGGGTACTCGCAGAAAACTTTCCAAGGGAAGGCGAACTATATGATAAAGAAACCATTGTACACTTACCGATATATCATAGTAACTCATTCCACTTAAGGGGGAGTATAATGTGTTAAGTATTCATATATCTGAGAAAATATGTGTTAAGTATTCATATATCTGAGAAAATATGTGCTAAGTATTCATATATCTGAGAAAATATATGTTAAGTATTCATATATCTGAGAAAATATGAGTTAAGTATTCTTGTCTGATAAAATGTGTTAAGTATTCATATATCTGAGAAAAAACTACACAATGGCGAGTTATTGAAAGTCGTGGAGAAATGAAACATTAATAATAAATTATAATTATAAATAACTATAAAGAAACCATTTTAGACTTACCGATATATGATAGTAACTCATTCGACTTTAGGTGGAGTGTAATGTGTTAAGTATTCATATATCTGAGAAAATATGATTTAAGTATTCATATATCTGAGAAAATATGCGTTAAGTATTCACATATCTGAGAAAATATGTGTTAAGTATTCATGTATCTGAAAAAATATGTGTTAAGTATTCATATATCTGGGAAAATGTGTGTTAAGTATTCATATATCTGAGAAAATATGATTTAAGTATTCATATATCTGAGAAAATATGTGTTAAGTATTCATATATCTGAGAAAATATGTGTGAAGTATTCAAATATCTGAGAAAATACTACCTAAAAAGCAGAATATTTCTACATGATCTAATCTTTCATTGCTCATCCAAATATCGCATTTATTTTTCCTTTCACACTTTTCAATCGCCATGACTTTGGATTTAGCAACATTTATTCTCAGATATTTATCTTTACGTCTCTCACACAATAAACTTATTTACCATGCCGTCAGTACACAACAATTCACACTCTTTTCCGTTTAATATTAAAGTGCCTCATTGACCTCTGTTGTCCAATTTCTTTATGGTTTTGTAATCAATGTTGAAACGTTTTTCAATCAAGTTTTATCTCATTTTTAACTTAAATGAGACCACTTGATTATTAAAACCATTTTCTAATTTGTAAAGAAGTTTGGGAAGACTTATAAAAACACGATATGACCAAATTAATCAAAAACTGAAAGATAGAAGAGTAAAATGTATTTATAAAATTAGAGTATACATACCATATGGAAGATGCTGAAACGATTTATTTTATACATGCCAGAATATAAAAACATTGAAATCAGCTCTCTCCATACCCCAATAGGAGTTTTGTATAATTTACATCATCATCATCACGCGTCTCCCTTTTGGGAAAAGTAAAGAGGATAGATCGCCACACTTTTCTTTTCACGCAAACACATTTAACCCCGTTCACGTGCATATATCTCATCGCACATATTAATGCTGTAAAAATATTTTTCATGTGTACTCAATAATTGTTATATAAAATAATTTAAATGTAAAAATACTACTTATTTAACATAGTGTCCTGTTTCACTTTACAAAAGCATTGTCAAACTGTTTATAAAGCGAAAAAGGCCTGTCACTTTAATTTATATACATGATGTATTTTTTTTCCACATTTCATTGTTAAGTCATTCTGTCTTAAAATGGATTTCTATAATATAAATGTCATATCATTTTAAACTTTAAAATAATTGCTGTCGTCAAAATATCAGATGAACTATATGTCCTCGGTGAGATACAGGTAAAAACGTAGTTTACTAGGGACACGACAAATAAAAGGCAACAAACCCAGATCCATTAAAATTGTGTGTCCAAATTAAATTACCTGTTGTTTTTCACAATTTATGTATATTTCTTGTCATGTGTAAAATAAATAAATAAATAAACTACAGGGTGAACTGAATGTTTCATGTTGTAAGATTATCAAAATACTTAGTGAACTGAATGTTTCATGTTGTTAGATTATCAAAATACAGAGTGAACTGAATGTTTCATGTTGTAAAATTATCAAAATACAGAGTGAACTGAATGTTTTATGTTGTGAGATTATCAAAATAGTACTTAAAATTAAGATGATTCCGTTGAAGTTTAAGATAAAATTCCGTAAAGTTAAAAGTAGCTATTTTATGATGTTTTGAAGCTTTTTATTGATTTTTTTCACTTTTTGGTCAAAAACATTAAAAATACATTGTTGAAAATTGTAACAAAATCGAATAAACGTGGTTCATCATTGAATATTATAACTTATTCCTTGGACGGAAAATACAAGAATTTAGAGCTATGCATATATAAAATGGCTAAAAATTTCATTCAAATATTAGAAAAAAAATCGTTATAAAATTAATTATCGAAAAACGCTTACATTTGGCTGCTTTCTCTTCTGATCTTTTTTTAAAGTTTGATATGCACTTAACAAGCACTTAAAGCAACCCTTATTTCAAAAATAAGGCATAACGCATTGTAACACTACTAAAAAGTACTGTAAAAGCAATATACATTGAATAAAATTATTTTATTTTCATTATAAGAATATTTAAAAAATAAAAAATTTATAAAAATATTTCACTCCAATCATTTAATATCATATAAATAAACTGCACTATTTTTTACTATTATTTAAAACATATTGCTAATATATCTTACTGAACTATCTTTTACCACCAGCTAATATTATTTTTTTTTATTTAGAAAACATTTGAAGATATAAGGAAGGTTTTTATAAACTAAGTTCAAAGAGTTTCAGAAAACTTTTTTCAGCGAACTCGCTTGAAATTATTACCGTATTTTTTTAGACGCGACGTGAATACTCCAACCTCTACGGAAACAAGCGTAGACTTCAAGGGTCTACGGACGACTGAGGTTTGAATGTTCGTAGCTGGTGGCGCTTCGAAGCGAAAATCGCTCGTGAATTTTTCGTTAGCGCATTGTCTCTTGTTTGAATAGCAATTTGAGATATATGAGTAAGTTTCTATAATGAATGAATTTACAAAACATATTGACAACAAAAACATTAACTTTTCAAGGTAGAAAGAGAACCTTTTTTGTATTATTTTTAAATGTGAGAAAACTCTTGGAGTATTTTGAATAGATTAAAGTAAAGTATTTGAAGTGTTAGGAAAATAATTTATCTAATAACTAAAGATGAAGCCAAATCATTTTCAAGTATTTAACAATAAATAACTTTGATATATCAATGAATGCATTATTACCCGATACGCTTGTTTCTACCTTCTATTTTGAGGGTTATTGCATGTAGAATTATTCCATTCTGCCTGAAGAGAGCCTCGATATAGAATTTAGAAAGAAATATAGCGGGGATGTATATATAATTAGTGAAATAAAAAATGAATTCATATACAAACAAACCATCACGCCATTTCCCTGTTGGAGTAGACAGAGAGGCCAGAGCGCCATACTATTCTTACCCAACAAACATCCTTAGTATTTTCCACATTCATACGCCTTCTCATACAACTTCTACGATTTCTCTGACTTTCTTCTTTCAGAATATCATTTATTTGATCCAATCATACTTTCTTTGGTCTTCCTATCATACGCATTTCACTCAACTCTGCACTGTATGTGTATTTTGTTAGTTCTTCTTTCCTTATTTGTTCTACATGCCCATACCATTTCAACATACTCATCATACATCTTAACACATCAAACTTAAGTTCACATTCATCCCTAATCTCTTCATTCCGTATTCTGTCATACATTGTCACTTTATGTATTCTTCTCAATGCACGCATCTCTACCATCATTTAAGACTATATTTCCGGAATTGCAGAGCTTTCATTATTCACCCATAGGTCGCATTTTCTATTCCTTTCATAATTTTCTAGCACCATTACTTTGGACTTTGCGATTTTGCGATATTCTTTCAAATGAAATTGTTGTTCAATATTCTAACACAGAATTTTATAAAATTAAAGCTGTAACGTTTAATCAAATTGTAATCTATTTATTCCTTTAGCATTATTTTCAATTTTAATAATACTCGTTGTTGCATTCACTAAAAAAATAGAAAATTTTTAATTCCAATACTTTATCTCAACGTTCAAAATTTACTTCCATGCCTCGAATATAGCATTTTGGGCATTAAACCACTACTGTGTACTATAATTTTTGTAGATTTTGCATTGTTTTATTCATAAAAAATGTGACAAAATATTAACATTTGTCTTTTTTCTGTCACTTCCATAGGTCAAGATGGGGGCCAATACACTATTATGTAATTTTTGCTACTTTTGGCAAAGCGTTGTTATTCCTTGACTTGTCTTACGTGCACACTATACTCAGTCATGATTCTGAGGATAGGGACTGCAACGCTTCTTAAACATTGGTCAACAACACATGTCGGCATCTCCAAAAAGCATATTCGACTAGTGGAAAACAGGCCTTAAAATCTTCAAACGTATTTGGAAAAGTTTTCCTTCCAAAGCGTCTATAAAGTTTCAGGAATATATCCGTCGTCCAAGTGAAGAATTAGTCACGCGCACTCAAGACCTGAGATCAGTCAAGACAAATAAGGGAGAGGTCAAGGATTCAGACTGATTTTGACTGCAGGTGATGATGATGACCGCCTCTCTTTTAAGTTTATCCTAACTACCTTCCACCCAATTTAAGTAGAACTGACTTGAAATAAAAAACGGTTATTTTGCAAGTCGCTGCATATAATTTAGCAAACTGATTGCGTGATGTTTCATGTTGACAAGATAATAAGGGAAGAGATAATCGAAAAATATATTTCCATGCATTCCTCCTTATACACGAACCCACTTTGCATGATTTCACCATAACGCGATTTGAAGTAAAAATAACACACATACATAAATACCAACCCGCTATTTTCCTTTCGGGGTCGGCATTTAGGAACAGACTATAATTTCAACACTCTTTTTTTTAACCTTCTACATCCATATACCTTATATGGTAATACACTTCCTGCGATTATATTTCCTTCTTTCAAAATATCAAATACATGATCTAACCATACTTTCCGTGGTATATATCTACCACGCCTGTTACTCACATTTATACTTCACATTTGTTTGTTATTTTTTCTTCATTCATTCGTTCCACGTGCCCAAACCATCTCAGAGTGCTCTTCTTCATCTTACTCAACACATTAACTTAAAGTTTCAATTCATCCTTTATCACTTCAATCAATAGTTTCTCGTACATTGTCACCCTATGTTTTCTCAGTGCACACATTTTACGACATTTTTATACATACACGTATAAAATTAAATTTAAAAAAAAAATTGTCAATTTGAATCTCGCAATCACACTTTAAGCGATGGAGTTTCGTGCGAAGCAATGATGGCTCAATCTTATTTTAGTAAAAGCTTGGCAATTAAAAAAAATTGAAACGTCTACCTTTTGATGTAGAGCCTTCTTACAGAAATAAATTATGTAAGCTTTCTGTTTGAAAATAATATTCTTTCATTCTTTCTGGGATAAATGTCGTGAGGACAATCACGTAGTTACTTCTTCATTCTAAGCAAGCTGAATGTGTAAAGCTTCTTCATTCTCAACTTGCTGAATGTATATTATATAATATGATGATGGAGTGTATATTATATAATATGATATAATGAATGTATATTATATAATATGATGATTATATAATATGATGATGTGTGAGGAGTTTAATTTCGCATGATGTTTCCAGTTGTAGTTGAGTGTCACCGTTTTTAACTTTGATGAGAATGTGCAACGGGGTTTTGTTTTTGTGTAATCGAAAATCGGAAAGAAGTATCGATTTATTTTTTCATGCTAAATATCCTCAGTGAAATACAGATAAAAGCGTAGCTTACTGGGGACACGACAAATGAAAGGCAACAAACCCATATCCATTAAAATTGTATGTCCAAATTAAATTACCTGTTGTTTTTTCGCAAATTGTGTATATTTCTTGTCATGTGTGTTCACGCCAAAACGTGACGTAAAATACTGTTCCGCTCTTAGGCTGCTCTATCATCGCTCCCGGCCCTGTCGCGCGTGTTATTGTCGCGAGTTAAAGATGCAATTTTAGTAAGAAGAACAAAAATCGTATCGACGGCAGTTGTGCACAGACCGTCATCCGGATGACAGCGAACACCTCAAGAGGACAAATAGCAACCAATAATCTTCACCGACCAGTGTGTGACAATAAGTTCTCGTTCGCCGTGACCGACCTCTTCAGCCCGAACGAAGCTCTAGCGTCCTGGTGCACCAGCAGAGCTCAGCCGATTGTATGACCCCTGCACATCCACCACCTGTGAGTACCATTTCCTTTATCATCGTCTGATGGTGTGGCGTTTGCTCCACCAATATGTAATAATAAATAAATAATAAATAAAATAAAAAATATTATTATGAAATATAATAATTTAGCGTATGTTTTCTGTCATTGTTTACCTAAATTGTGAAAACGATTTCCAGGTATGGTTTTGAAGGTAGACTAAAAAAGTTATTTTACGGTGGTTTCAGGCATTTAACTAATGCAAATAAAAATAATTGTACATACAAAAATATATATGTACACTTTATTGTGACCATATAGAAAATGATTGTGTGATAAATGCGTTCTAAAAATTCTGTATTGCTAACATGATACTCGAAGATGGTGTCTGCTCTGGAAAGCCGACTGCCACTGATCAGGACCAAATAAAGAATTTAAAAATAATCAGCGTTCAACGACTCTGAAGATTGCAAGAATAATGAAAATATTATTGTACAAAGCCCCGTTCACAAACATTTAGTTGAATGTTGTGTTTGAATTTGACCTAAAATACGAAATCACTTTCCGGACAATTCAAATAAATAAAATAATCTTTTTTTACCAATTTAAGGTAACTTTCTCTTTATCTGAAACCAATCCTCATCTCTATACGATTAAAATCAGACACTTGACATATTTTTCTAGCTGCGCAATTTTTCCAAGAATCAATAAATTTCGTAAAGCAAGGGATTACAGTTAATAATTTAATAAACATTTCGGAAAAGTAACCTCGGAATACACGACGTATAAATTCAAAATAAAGCACAATTTTGATTTCATACATCGTGTATTCCGAGGTAATTTTTTGTAACTATTGATTGAAATAAAACTCTTTTACTTCTTTTGTTTCGTTTGCATGACGAGATGTCAAATTAAGGACAAGCAGCGATACATTAACAGCTGGTTTAGTCAGCAGAGATTCCACACTATTTCACATGTTAACCACTGTGTTTTTAATATACGAGTATAATAAACTTTAGAAGAGTGAAAGAAGACATATGGATGCTGGAGAAGAGAATGAAAATTTCAAAGTTTTATTTGTTTTTTTTTTCTGAACACTGAAACACAATGCGGGAAACATAAAATTATACCAGCAGAAATTGTCGAACGTTGATTTTTGTTGTTTTCACTCAAAACATGTGGAACCCAAGCGCCGAATTTCTGGACTTTTCCCATTGATTTAAGATGGCGGTATACAGTCATGCGACTACAATTCATCTGCTCAGCCACTCTTATACGGTGGTTTGAAGGGGATCTTCATAAATAATATTGTTTAAGCTGTCCTCATCGAAGTCCACTGGTCGTCCGGAACGCTCCATGTCTTTCAGGTCGAAATTAACGTCTTTGAAACGCAAAAATCATCGACGAGCTGTCCTTTTATTCAAAGCATCTACACCGTACACTTTGCAAATATCACGAGCAGCTTTGGCAGCTTTGTTCCCTCGATTGAACGCGAACAGAAGGAGGTGTCGAAAATGCTCACTTTCGTCTACCTGACATTCCATTTTGAAGGCTTGTAATCAAATAAAATAATATACGTAACATAAAAGCAAACACAATATCTTGTAGAGCAAAAAAATTTCATTTGAATGACGTATAACCTTTACCATTTTGTTTTACTTTTAGTGCTCATTTTTAAATTTGGAAAAAAAACGGACAAAACTTATGTTAACACCTTATACAATTGAATTAAGTATGTGCTTTAATAACTAGTTGTAAGCCGGACCAGAAGTGCATAGCTGCGGGGTAACGCATTGGACTTTCCTGCGGAAGGTTGCCGGTTCGAATCTCACGATGTACTACTTATCTCGAATGACACATGTATTTTTCCGCCTAGTGTTCTGGGATATAAGAATGCCTTTGACTTCGATCATATCTATTCTTTAAAAAAAAAGGTAAAAATTACCGGTGTGGTCCGATCGTTTTACTTCAGGTGTCCCGTCCCATTGGATCCAGTACACCGGGATGTCCGGTGAGTTTGCTGGGGTGCAACAGCTCAGTCACTTATGGAGAATAAAAAGAAGAAATAAATAGAATCTCCGCGGAAAACCTCGATATCAACGGTATTGAAGTTGGACTGGTGAAGGGGTTCTCGATAACGAGGGCCAGCAATGACGACGACAAACAGGATAAAATAATCTATAACGTTAAATGTTTCAGTCTTTATTTTTAAGTTCCATAAAAACTTTTTGCCAAAGTATACCTGAAAAAGTGTAATGTGTTATAAAAAAAAAGTTACGTGCTATAAAAAAAAAGTTATGTGTTATAAAAAAAAAAGTGTTATAAAGTAATGTGTTATAAAAATAAATGTCAGGGCATCATACATGAGAACTCTACGTGCTATTGCTGGGAAGATTTTGCGTGATCGTGTAAGGAACACCACAATCCGAGAGGTCAGTGAGGTCCAAGATGTGGTCAGATGGGACGACAGCGTCGACATACTGGTACCAACATTTACAGAGAATGAATTCCACAAGAACCCCATACATAGCTCTGCATGGGGTACCGGATGGACAGCGTCCACCAGGTAGACCCCTGAAACGATGGAGACAGCTGGAGCTCAGCATCACAAGAGGACAATCCTGTTGTAACAGACTCTTGAGTCTACAGAAAGTTGAAGAAGATAAAAAATGTATAATTTTTAATGTTTTACTGTATATTTTTATATTACATTAAAATTAGTTTTCAAAGTATATTTGAAGAGGTTTGATACACAATAGCTAATGACTGAATGTCGAGTAGCTCATGACTAAGTATCGTGACTCTCATGATAGCCTCTGACGACTCCTCTCCATCCATCCCTGCACTCTTCGGCTCAAAGAGTAGTTGTTAAAGGTAGCCCAATTACGTCTCTTCCTTGGTCAGTTCAACACATTGGGATTCTTTCTTTTGTGCGTCGACTTTCTACGCTTCCAGTAACCACAAGCTCTGTCTCCATTGTTACGAGCAATATGACTAAAGAATCATTCAAGGCATATTGACTATTTTTAGATGATTCTCAGTTGTTCGATAATGGACGCGTTAGTTCGTCTTACAGTCCATGGAATTTTTAATATCATTCTTCAGCACCACATTTCAAATGCATCACTTACGTCTCTTGCTTACTCTCAGAGTCCAAGTCTTTGTACAATACATATTATAAATATGGCGAAGACGAGAGAGTTAACTACGCGCATTTTATTAGTAATGGTATTAGTTATTTTTTCCATATATTTTCTAATTCTGACATCGCATTGTTTTTCATTCCAGTTCTTCTTGTCTCCTTAGTCTCGCATCCTCCATTGTTAGTGAGACTAGATCCTAACAAAATAAAGCTAGTTACCACTTCTAGATCATAATTAGATCAAACAAATATAAAATAAAGCTAGTAACCACTTCTAGATCATAATTAGATCAAACAAATATAAAATAAAGCTAGTAACCACTTCTTGTCTCCTTAGTCTCGCATCCTCCATTGTTAGTGAGACTAGAGCCTAACAAAATAAAGCTAGTTACCACTTCTAGACCATAATTAGATCAAACAAATATAAAATAAAGCTAGTGACCACTTCTAGACCATAATTAGATCAAACAAATATAAAATAAAGCTAGTAACCACTTCTAGACAATAATTAGATCAAACAAATATAAAATTAAGCTAGTTACCACTTCTAGACCATAATTAGATCAAACAAATATAAAATAAAGCTAGTTGCCACTTCTAGACCATAATTAGATCAAACAAATGTAAATTAAAATTTTTGAATTAAAAGCACTAGATGTAGAAAAAATATACAAAAGACCTAAACTAAATACAGACGCAAACCTTGTTTAAAAAAATCGAATTCGCAACCCCCGCGTCAGGAAACAAGCGTCTTGCTAGCCCCACAGAAGTCTGATGTAAAGCACTACAATAACAGAGGGATTATTTTCTTGATAATAATAAAATAGTGATTTGTACCATATAATGCTGTTTCATTATAAAATATCACCTAAACCCTTCCTGTCCTGTGATGCGTAACTAGTACACATTGCTTCTAAACCTTTAATATCTCTGTAGGATACCTACCTAGTAAATAAATAATTGTCAAAATAATAAGTGAATTGTTAAAACACAAATAAATTAAATTAATTATTGTTAATAATAAACATACAGGGTCAATGACCGACGTGATTGCTACACGTCAAGAACGGCGACAATGTTTACTATTTTTGTAGTACCCGCGATTTGTCTAGTCATCTCCAAATATAAATAATTAACCTACCGCCAGTCCATGCGCCAGAGCGAGATAGAATATGTATCGCGAACTGGTTCATTCATTGGTATAAATTGTCCGCACTCTAAGAAATAAATATATTCGTATGTCATTCAGTCAACTGTCAAGACTTTGTTATTTATTTACCTGCTGTCCACTTATCGATTTATATCCGCATTCCTGAGTCTATATTTATTGAATATAAATCAAGATCATCATGACTTATCAAGATAAGCAATCCGCTATATTGATGACTCTGTACGAGAAGTAACGCAGAATCAACTAAAACGAAGATAACGATGTCGATATCAAAATCATCAGCACGTCCTAATAGGACACACGCTACATTGATAACGACCATCGTTACATTGGTGACCCTGAACGAAAACCGAACACGTACATCGACGAACAACACCATCGCTATATTGGTGAACCCGAACGAAAACCGAACACGTATTTCGACAACGACGTACCATTGCCACCATCGTTACATTGACCCCGAACGAAAACTGAACATCGCCACAACGCTACATTAGTGAACCCGCACGAAAACCGAACCCGCACGAAAACTGAACCCGCACGAAAGCCGAACCCGCACGAAAACTGAACCCGCACGAAAACTGAACCTGCACGAAAACTGAATACATACCTCGACTATATCGAATACCGCCGACTCGACAGCAATGTCAGAACAAGTGCAACTCGACACCGCCATCATCAGCAACAACGCAATGAGCATCATGAACAGTTTCGTCAACAAGATTTTCGAGTGCACCGCCGCCAACGCCAACCGCCTCGCCCACTACAACAAGATGATCATCATCACCAGCAGAGAGATCCAGACCACCGTCAAGATTCTACTCCCCGGTGAAATGGCCAAGCACGCCGCCAGCAAGGACACCAGAGCCGTCACTCAGATACAACACTACATCTGATTTGGACGAGCCCGACGCCAGCTCACGTGAGGTCAGTCCTAGCGATCAGCCACACGATTTACAGGATTGCCTCCCTCGACGAACTACTGACCGACAAGATGCAGCAGCAGACAAGCATCGCTACAACATCGATACAACCACGAACATCGATACAACCACGCTACAACCACGCTGCAGCAACGAGCACCGCAGACTCCATCATCATCATCAAGCACCTGCAGATCAACCGTCCACCGCGGACGCCATCTGCAACTTGATCTCCGCCATCACCATCATCATCAAGCCACCGCAGATCAACCTTCCACATCGGAAGCCATCTGCAACTTGATCAACATCATTATCATCATCAAGCCACCGCAGATCAACCTTCCACATCGGAAGCCATCTGCAACTTGATCTACACCATCACATCATCATCAAGCCACCGCAGATCAACCCTCCTCATCGGACGCCATCTGCAACTTGATCCACACAACCAATCATCGACGATCAACGCAACGACCAACCAAGCACCGCAGACAATTCAAATCTAGTGAGAGACGACCAAGCCTACCCCCTGTTTCCGCATCACCCATCTGACCGACAGATCTGGGAAAAAACGCCACGCGCTGATGTTATCCACGTACCTACTTCGACACGGGGAACGGACGACCAGCCCGACGTCAGATGCACCGGAACCTAACGTTCACGCAAGACACGCGCTCTCTGCGTTCACTAAGAAGGGAGCCATGTAGGATACCTACCTAGTAAATAAATAATTGTCAAAATAATAAGTGAATTATTAAAACACAAATAAATTAAATTAATTATTGTTAATAATAAACATACAGGGTCAATGACCGACGTGATTGCTACACGTCAAGAACGGCGACAATGCTTACTATTTTTGTAGTACCCGCGATTTGTCTAGTCATCTCCAAATATAAATAATTAACCTACCGCCAGTCCATGCACCAGAGCGAGATAGAATATGTATCGCGAACTGGTTCATTCATTGGTATAAATTGTCCGCACTCTGAGAAATAAATATATTCGTATTGTCATTCAGTCAACTGTCAAGACTTTGTTATTTATTTACCTGCTGTCCACTTATCGATTTATATCCGCATTCCTGAGTCTATATTTATTGAATATAAATCAAGATCATCATGACTTATCAAGATAAGCAATCCGCTATATTGATGACTCTGTACGAGAAGTAACGCAGAATCAACTAAAACGAAGATAACGATGTCGATATCAAAATCATCAGCACGTCCTAATAGGACACACGCTACATTGATAACGACCATCGTTACATCTCTATAAATATAATTAATACTGGGTTCAGATTTTAGGTTAAATTAAAAACTCTCAAAAGCAAACATGTATCATTGTGCCTTTATTCGCAAAAACATGTTTTTTTGTTTCCAAATGTTTAAGGACACGAAAAACGATAGGACATTTCATTACTTTAAATTAAAAGGAACCAAATCGATTGAATTTTACGAGGCTGTAGATATTTTTGTTTCCATTTGTCCTCTTTAATCCCTTTTAAGGGCCAAACCTCCTCACTTGACCTATATAAACCTTTTTTTCTAGTAATATCGACTGAATATCTCGACGGATGGAATTATCTCGATCCACCAAACCCTTGCGACCCCTGAGCAGACCCTGTTTTATTACGTTTTGGGTCAGTGACTTGTCAAAATTTCATTACTTTGACACGTATCCTCCTTGTTTGTTGTATTATCTACTACGGAAGGATAAAAAGAAAAAAAATCTTAAGGTTTGTCGAGTGTTAGTGTGAAGAATTCTTAAATTCTGAGCACATTTTTTTGTTCGAAAATGTGTTGAAGTTATTGGTATTCTAAGCATAAAAACACATGAATGAAAAATAACAAAGCTTGAAAACTATTATTAATACAAACAATGTTTTGTTGCCCTTCCGGGATATTTTGACATAACTATCCGACCATATTCGATATAGCTATCCTCTTCAAAGAACACCAATACATTTATTTTGGTGTTTATAAAAATAACAAATTTTCAGCGTCTTTCAACCATGGATTAGCACTACGTTCAAATATAGATTGTTTAGGGGCCTTTCCAATTCACCGCTCCACGTTTTTTACGCCGTCCTTTACTGTCCATGCAGCGAGACTCTGGAATCAATTACAAACCAATATAAGGCTCACTCCGTCCTTGGCATGCTTTAAGAAGCGACTGAAAAAACTCTTAACTTCTAGTCAATAAAATAAGGTGTTTCATTCCTGATTTTTCTTTTCCTTTTCTCTCCACCATCCCTTCCTTTCCTTTTGATTCATGATATATCACTTTATATGAAAAAGAATGTTCGAATGATTGTCTGTCTTTGTGGGGTTCGTGGGTCGGCATGTGCTCACGTATATGTTTATGGATATCGTAGGGATGGATTGTCATTTGAAAGATTTATGCGACCACGTAACTTGCTTCATTTACTTTTGTCTGGATGGTTGGAAGAGATTGCCGCCTGTCAATAAGCCTGCCAGATCGTATTTGCAATAAAAGTGTTAAATAAATAATCATGGACCCTAACCCACCCATTGACCTCTGTAGTTTAATTGACAAGTCAAATATTCAAAGAAAAAGATATTTTAATATATTGAGACCACTTCGACATAGGGCATACGTAGTGCCATACGTTAAAGCGGTTTTCTTTGTCCAAAAAATGCTGGCAATATTTTATAGACAGTATTGAGTTATATCTGCAATTCCGATACTTATTTATTGAATCTCAAATAATAAATATGGAAAAAACTTCACATTTTACAAAGCTTTTATATTACGGGTCCAAATAAAAAGTGAGTCATTGAAATTTATCTTCTTTTCCAGTCAGAATATGAATTTCACATTTTAAACCAATCGCTATTTGTATGCTCTTGTGGGTGGTTCTTGAAACATATCGTTAAAATTAAGAAAAAAGGGTTGTTTTTAACTTTAGTTAAAAACTTGAAAATAAAGCTGCTTTATTTCCGATATAATAAAAAAACACATTAAATATTCTTGACGTTCAATTTCTTTTAAATAATATCAGTTTTAGTGTCATTAGGTAATTTTAATTTAAGTCCTTGCTTTTGAGCTCCAAGCATTGGAATGAATACATACATACATGTATTTAGATATTTACACACTATATTGCTTTTTTCAGTCGCGTCTTAAATCATGCCAAGGACGGAGCGATCTAACATTGGTTTATAACTGATTCCAGAGTCTCACTGCATGGGCAGTAAAGGATGACGTAAAGAAAGGAGCGGGGAACTGGAAAGACCAATAAACAATATCTGTTTGAGCGTAGCGCTAATCCATGATTGGAAAGATGCTGAAAATTTTTGGCGAGATAAGAGAGGGTGGCGGGATAGTAAGGGATGTTATACAATAGATACATTATGTGAATTTGTCGTCTATTTCTAGCATTCAACCAGCTCAACGCCTTCTGGTATGAAGTTATATGATCGTACTTACGTAGGTTGAAAATGAATCTTAGACTTACATTTTGAAGACGCTGTAATTTGTCCAGCTGTTCCTCTGTAACATCCAAGTAACATACGTCCGCATAGTCCAGAATCGGAAAGAGCAAAGATTGTACGAGTAAACATGCTTCTACCGTAGAGAATTAAAATTAATGTAAAGTAGCATAAAATTTTCATGTGTAAGTCTAAACCGAAATCATTAATGCAAAGGAGATCCTGCATTTCAAAGAACCAACTTTGTACAATGTCATATCTAACTTTGATCTTTTGACACTGAACCCATATGTCATTCAACCAGAAAATCATACGTTCTTGGATTTTCAACTAATTGAATTATTTATATCAATAGGTACCATTGTTTGTGCTTGCATTGTACTAACCTAAATTTTATCAATTAATCGGCAAAAAACTTTCGTTATAAAAGTTTTTTTATATGCCATGATGCAAAGGTTTAACTGAAAGTAAGTTCATCCAAAAAGTAAACCATATATGATTATTGTGAGAGTATAAACAAAGGACAGCGTGTTCAAATATTAAAGAGCCGGACGCGCATAACTGCGCAAGCGTGCGCACAAAGGATACATTTAATTCAAAACCTTATATTTCTAACTTTTTCAATATCTGATCCTAAAATACCAAACAGTGGCTTGGAAAATACTTTCGTACTCTATAATAGGTTAGTCAAAAAGTTTTGAAAGCGACATATATGGAGCAGTAGAAAAACCAAAATTTCTACGCCATTTTAATATTTCATCTTTCATAAGAACGTACTCAAAATTTCATTTCGATCTATCAATTCATTTTTTGTTTACAAGCCATTTGAAGTTGACGTGTCAGTGTATTTTTTAACAATTGAAAAATCCGAATATCGTGCAGTGATTAAATTCTTTGTTTTGGAAGGTTTATCGGCTATTGAGATCCATGCAAAGATGGTGAAAGTATTAAAGGAGTCTTTTCCTTCATTTCCAACCGTTCATCGATGGGTTTTGGAGTTTAAGCGTGGCCGTACAAGCGTTGAAGACGATCCACGCTCAGGACGTCCAAAAAGTGCATCAACACCAGAAATCATAGCGAAAATACAGGATATAGTTTTGGAAGATCATCGATTGACTGTGGATGTGATAGCTGACACCATAGGCATCTCACATGGAACAACATGGCATATTTTGGCTGAAGTTTTGGGTTTCAAAAAACTGTGTGCACAATGGGTGCCGCATTTGCTAACAATGCAACAAAAACACGTTCGAATGCGACTTTCTGAGCAACATTTGGAGCAATTTCGAAAGGATAAAAAGGATTTTCTGCGTCGATTTATCACTATGGATAAGACTTGGGTCTACCACCATGATCCTGAATCAAAACAAGAGGCTAAGGAGTGGTGTGAACCAGGCACATTGGCTCCGAAGCGAGTTCGTGTCCAGAAATCGGCCAAGAAGGTGTAAGCGTCAGTTTTTTGGGATGCAAAAGGAATTTTATTGATAGATTATCTCCAAACTGGTAAGACAATCAACTCTGATTATTATTGTGACCTTTTGGACCAGTTGGATGAAAAAATTTGTGAAAAAAGACCCGGTTTGCAGAAGAAAAAAATCATTTTTCATCAAGACAATGCACCTGCTCACACAGCTCAAAAAACCATCGCGAAAATCAGTGAATTGGGGTACGAATTGTTGCAGCATCCACCCTACTCGCCAGATTTAGCTCCCTCTGACTTCTGGCTGTTCTCACACCTCAAAAAATTCCTTCGTGGAAAGCATTTTTCATCAAACGAAGAGGTTATAGCCGTCGTAGAGGAGTATTTTGCAAGCCTTCCAGAAAGTCACTTCCGTGATGGGATAACAAAGTTGGAAGATCGTTGGACCAAGTGTATTAATCTTATGGGAGACTATACTGAGCAATAAAAGTGATTTCCCCCCAAAAAAAATGTATTTTCATTTCCGCTTTCAAAACTTTTTGACTAACCTATATTCTGCCACGTGTCAACATAATGAAAACATAACACCGCAAGTACTCAAAAGTCCTATGTAAATATGTTATCCTACAAAAATAGTGATATTCGTAAGATGATAATGAACAAAGTGTAAGGATGTATCTCAAGGGATGAAAAATGGATGTGAAAAATATTTTAAAGAAGAGTTAATTTTAAATTCTTTATAGGAATTAGGATAAAAAAAGAGCAACAAAGCATACGCTAAAGGAAAAAAAATCACCTAACATTCGAGCGTATGAAGGATACAACGACC
The DNA here is from genome assembly GCA_949825065.1 of Odontocerum albicorne. Taxonomy (NCBI): domain Eukaryota; kingdom Metazoa; phylum Arthropoda; class Insecta; order Trichoptera; family Odontoceridae; genus Odontocerum; species Odontocerum albicorne. Next base: position 2,486,756 of record OX463860.1, on the reverse strand, counting down.
TCCGTGGCCTGGTGGTAAGACACTTGTCTGCCGATCTGGAGGTTGCGGGTTCGATCCCCGCTGGAACCCCGATTTTTTTTAAATAGGATTCCAGTCTGGTTAACACTTAGGGCCTATAAAAAAACACATCTTTCTGGTTGGTTGGAAGAGATTGCCACATGGCAATAAACTCGTCAGGTTAAAAAAAAAATACGTATGACTTCAATAATATATTTTCTTTCAAAAAGAGAAAAAAAGGCTTCCTGGTGGGATCCGACCGTCTCACTTCGGTGTACCACCGGATCCAGTACAGCGGTGTGGCCGGGAAATTTGCTGATGTGCAACGGCTCGTTCATAAAAAAAGAACACATGCGTGAGACTATCGCTTGGTATAAGTAAAACTTGTTAGCTCCTAGGAAAAGTTCATTGCATTGCTTTTTTCCATTTGTTAATGATTTTTTTTTTAGAAAATGGAAATTGTTATATTAATGAATTAATATAAATAAATGTAATTAATAAATAAATAAAAATAATTAATGATTATTATTAAAAAAAAAATTATAATCATTATATAAATTATTAATTTATAATTTTAATTATTAATTTATAATTGATTAATTAATAATTCATTAATTATTATATAAATAATAATTAATAAATAATTATTAATATGAGTAATTAATATAATAAATTAATATCAATTAATAATTATGATTAATTAATTTATTATTAAAATTAATTAATAAATTATTATTAATAATTATTAATATTAATAATTAATATTAATAGCATTATAAATAATATTATTATTTATATTATAAATAGTTATTTTTATAAATAATAATTATTAATTATAATATATCTATTAAATTACATTTGTTAATATAATTAATTAATTATTATTAATTAATTTATTTTCATATTATTAAATTAATTAAATTAAATTAAATTCAATATGAATTTTAAATTATAATAAAATATTTAATTTTTAATTTGATAAATAAATAAATTGATATATTTTTATATTATAAATGAATAAATTTATATTTACTATTTATTATTTATTTAATTAATTTATTTATTTATTTATATTAAGATAAATAAATATTAAAGATCATTCCAAATAATATTACCATTAAAGTCGGAGAAGGGGAACCGTTTCACTTTTCGTGATGTTCAGGCCAATTTGCCCTACCGCGCCTATAAAAGTTTCACTTCAAAAAGAAATTTCACGGCGCAGCTTGTCTTTCCAACTGAATTGACGTTGAAATGGTGAGGAGATCCACGACTACAAGATTCAGCAATAAACAAACTTTCCTTGATTTTCTACTACCACGCTTTTCACTTGCATTACCCAAGTACATTTATTTTGTTAGTCTTTCTTTCTTCTTCGTCTTCCCAGTGTCATGTCAGGTCCCCCCAACGTTGAATATCACCTGAGAGTAGACATCTTTGTCCCTGGTAGCCCGAAAAAGATCTCCAACGCCGCTTATGCCAGTCCAATCACGTATGATATATTGCGGAACCAGAAGATTTGCCTCCGGCTAACACCTCTTCGGTCTTCTATTTTGCCTTAGATGATCAGGTGCAGTAGTTTGTACTTTGCTCCTCTGAGTAAATGACCCAAGTAGGACACCTTTTGGATTTTAATATAAGTCAGCAACTCTCTGTCAATTTTGGCTCTTTGAAGAACCATTGTGTTGCTGACCATATCGGTCCAGGGTATCCGTTGCATTCTCCGGTGCATCCACATTTCGAGTGCTTCTAAACGGGTCATACTACCAACTTTGAGGGTCCATGATTCCACTGTATGCAACAACACTGGCCAAACGTAGCATTTGACTAACCGTTGTTGAAGTTTCAAGCTTAGATTATCATCGCAGAATACGCTTCTCATTTTATTAAAAGGTCGAGGTCTTCCACTAGGATACTTCCGAGGTATTTAAACTTTCCTCTCTCTCTATACCAGCACCGTTCAATGTAAGACGTGATCCTGCCGGCCAAACACCATTAACTTAGTTTTGCTCACGTTCATGTTCAGCCCCAGCCTCACCTTTCTTTCTTCATTCATTCCATATGCCCAAACTATCTCAGAGTACTGTTTTTCATCTTACATAACATATCATTTTCATCTTACATAATATCCCATTTATTTTAGATCTCAATAATTATAAAGAATGGGTTTATTTTTTCTAAGTATTTTTATCATTAAATTTTCATTTCAGACGTACGTGTAGTTTACCAGAAACCTGATATTCCAGGGATTCGAGAATTTCTTATAATAAAAAGCATTAAACAAAGATCGTGTATTGTCCAATTTCAACCCACCACAAGTAATCTTGATAAAATTACATCAAAAATAGTGTATTTAAAATGAGGCACTGGTTAAAAAAAGTAATATTTTATCCATGTTAAGATTATTATACAAGTTAAACAACATTAGAAAAACTCGAGAAAAAAATTTAAAACCATGATCATAATGATGATTACGAGTATTCAATTTACGAGTTAAAACCATGATCAAAACTCGTAAATTGAATATTATTTATTTCTTGAATATAAGAAAAGAAAGACGCTTGTTTTGCTTTGTGGGGTCATGTTTATATATTTAAAAAAAAACGCTTTTTTTTTATTTCGTATTCCCTACTGTTTTATTTGAGTTCACTGCTGGTTATGAAGACCTCCGTCTTCCTTGCCAGGTGAAGTTCATCGTTATCTGACGGAGAAGATGGAATTCATTGAAATCAGAAGTAAACTCAAATAACACTGGGGTGAATACAATGAAAAAATCACTCCCTTGGTGGGGGAGGAGTTTGTTTAAGAGAGCGTTGAAATGTATAAAATTCTCAACATTTCCTTAAAGATTTTAATCTCTCCTGTCTTCTCTCTAAACGACACTGTATAAATTGTCATTTTATTGTTATTAAATAACATACATATATTTATTTTGTTAGGTCCCTTCATACGTAAGGTTTTTCTTTCTCAACATGTCTATTTTGCTTCTCCCACACCCATACACCTTCGCATACAGCTTCTACGATACATTTTACTTGAGTCTTAATTATTCGTGCTACTCTTCTTTTTTTGGTCTTCCTCTACCTCGTCCTCTATTCACATGTTTTGTCATTCTTTCTTCATTAATTCGTGCTACGTGTTCAGTCCATATCAGAGAGGTATCTACATTTTACTCAACACATCGACCTAAAGTCAACCCGAATCATTTCATTTCCTTTTCTGTAATACATTGTCCCCACATTATTTTAAGGGCGCGCGTTTCCACAATTTATTCAGCTCTTTTAAGCCTTATGTTATGTCCATGTTTCACTCTAATACGTCACAATTGGTACTAAAATATTTTTGTGGACTATAATCTTCACAGATCAAATATATTTCTATCAGTAATAACGCAAGTTATTTAAAAAACGGTATAAATATATTATGTATGTATGAAAAAAACTATGTACGATGTATTAAAACAAACAGGTTTAAAGGTATATATTTATTGAATATTAAGTGTTTACATAAGTTGTATCCATTTTTTTTTTCAAATTTAAAAATGAGCACCAAAAGTTAAACAAAATGGTAAATGTTATACGTCATTCGAAAGAAAATTTTCTGTTTTACAATAAATTGTGTTTGTTTTTACGTTACATATATTATTTTATTTGATTACAAGCCTTCACAATGGAATGTCAAGTAGACGAAAGTGAGCATTTTCGACACCTTCTGTCCGCGTTCAATCAAGGGAATAAAGCTGCCAAACCTGCTTGCAATATTTGCGAAGTGTACAATGAAGATGCTATAAATTAAAGGACAGCTCGTCGATGGTTTTTGCGTTTCAAAGACGATAATTTCGACCTGAAAGGCATGGAGCGTTCTAGACGACCAGTGGACTTCGATGAGGACCGCTTAAACCATATTATTCATGAAGATCCCCTTCAAACCACCGTTGAATTGGCTGAGTAGATGAATTGTAGTCACATGACTGTATAACGCCATCTACCATCTGTCCTTACATTCATAGCATCTTCACCGTACAATTCACAAATATCGCGAGCAGCTTTAGCAGCTTTATTCCCTCGAATGAACGCGAACAGAAGGTGTCTAACATGTTCACTTTCGTCTACTTGACATTCCATTTTGAAGGCTTGTAATCAAATAAAATAATGTATGTAACGTAAAAACAAACACAATATCTTATAGAGCAGAAAATTATCTTTCAAATGACGTATAAAATTTACCATTTTATTTAACTTTTGGTGCTCATTTTAAAATTACAAAAAACGGATCCAACTTATGTTAACACTCAATACTGTAAGAAAGTTTAAAATAACAAAAGCACATTGGATTATGTAAACAAAAGTGGCTAAACCAATCAACAATCAATTCGTTGAATTTGTATTCATAATTACTTCAGTTTTGATATGAATTACTAACTCTCATAATTGGGTACCGATATTAAATTTTACAACCTAAGTTAGGCTGAGCAAGTAACTTGGTAATGGTCTTGATTGGAACTTTAAGTTACCTGTCTGGAACAAAAACGTTATTCAAACAATTCGCGAGCGTCAGTTATTCATTCGTTACCGCGGGGTTGCAGGCACAATTGTTATTAGGATTATTTTAGATTGGAAGCTTTGGCATATTAATTGAAATCTTTGCTCATCTAACCTTAACTAGGTGTCATAATCCTATCGGGGACTATGGACTATTAATTAGGAATATTTATTTATATTTACTTTATATGAATTTCTCCTGTTGCGCCTGTTAGAGTAGAATATCCCCTTAAAACAAATAGAGTTTGTTGTAAGGGGATATTCTACTCTAGAGGAGTGAAGTTCTGGCGTTTTTTCAGATGTAATAATAAAAAAAATTTTTCATACGCATTTCTTTACAGTTTGTTTATTGATGATTTGAGAATGTACAAAAAAAATATTGAAAAAAAAATGTTTTATCCAAGACGTTATCAACTGTTATCTTGTCGTAAAAAAGGGGGTAAACTGGTCGACATGATTAAAGCCTTTTTGTAGATTTAAAACTAAAATCATACACAATGGCTTAATAAAAAATAATGTTGTTATAGTTGGTACCAAAAAAAAAATCGTAATGTGGTGGCTGTCTGCCTTTTTTTCAAATTTTTTATTTTTTTTGAAAATAGTCAAAAAAAATAGTTTTTAATTTTCCAAGGCAGGAACGATATAAAAATATTTATTCAGGTTTTATATCAAATTTAAAGGCTATCGGTTGGATAGAACTTGAGATTTTATGTCGACCAGGTCGAAATAAGGAGTTTCGAGAAAACGTTTTTAAATTTATCAGATTATTGTCCGAGTCATACCGGTGCGTCGTAATTGCTGACTCATTTATAGCTATAACTTCGTAAATATTAAGAATTTTGAAATTTCCTTTTGACTTTGACAACATATTATTAAAGGTCTAAACTTTAAAAATATGCAAAAAAAAAATCAAATTTCTAGAGTAGAAGTTAGCTTACTGCGCTTAGAAGTTAGCTTAAAATATTAGGTCCTTACATATGAAATTGGCGTTTTGCCGTACTGGCAACTTTGATCTCAAATATCTTCTCTTTGGTTAGGAATTCCAAATTAAAATTTATACAGCTATTTACTCAAGTATTTGTGTTTCGAAAATTATAATTCATTTGTTTTTTCCTCAATTGTTTTTTTTCTTTGCGTCACTCAGTTTACAAAATGGAAAACTTGAAATATCGCGTTATTTACGAGTACGAGTTCCACCGTGGCACCAGTGCTGCAGAAACGGCTCGAAGGATTAATGATGTGTATGGCGACGGTGCCGCAAAAGAAAACACAGTGCGTTTTTGGTTCCAACGTTTTCATTCTGGAAATTTCGACCTGCAGAAAAAGCCCCGTGGACGGCCGGAGACCAAAGTTGATAATGAAGAATTGAAGGCTATTGTGGAAGCGGATCCATCGCAAACCACGTCCGAGTTAGCTGCAGGCTGCGGTGTTAGTGATAAAACTGTTTTAATCCACTTGAAGCAAATTGGGAAGGTGAAAAAGCTTGAAAGGTGGGTACCTCACGAATTGAGTGAAGCAAATCAACAAACGCGCGTTGACTGCTGCGTTGCATTACTCAACCGGCACAATAATGAAGGGATTTTGAATCGAATCATTACCTGTGATGAAAAGTGGATCCTGTATGATAATCGGAAGCGCTCATCGCAATGGCTGAACCCTGCCGAACCAGCCAAACCATGCCCCAAGCGAAAATTGACTCCAAAAAAGTTACTTGTGAGCGTTTGGTGGACTAGTGCTGGTGTCGTTCACTACAGCTTTCTTAAATCTGGCCAGACGATTACGGCAGATGTCTATTGTCAGCAACTGCAAACCATGATGGAAAAGCTAGCTGCTAAACAACCGAGGCTGGTTAATCGCTCTAGGCCACTGCTGCTTCATGATAACGCTAGACCACACACTGCACAACAGACGGCTACCAAATTAGAAGAGCTTCAATTGGAATGTCTAAGACATCCACCGTACTCTCCGGACCTTGCCCCAACAGATTACTATTTTTTTCGAAATTTGGATAACTTCTTGCAAGGGAAAAAATTCAACTCCGATGGGGCAGTCCAAACCGACTTCAAAGATTTTATTGATTCCCGTCCGAATGGTTTTTTTAGTAAAGGGATCGATGAACTACCTATGAGATGGCAAAAGTGCATAGATAGCAATGGTACATACTTTGATTAAATAAATATATTATATTAAAAAAAAATCAACTTTATGTTCCTCCCAAACAAAACGCCAATTTCATATGTAAGGACCTAATATTAGCAAGGATTTTTCTCATACTGCTAGGCGGTGTCAAGAATATATCCACAGTGTCACTCAGTCAGTAAGGTAGTGGCTGCAGTCATTAGATTAGATACTTCCTCGTATCTACATATCTTTATATTTGGTTTAAAAAAAAACTTTAAAAAAGTATACTAAGGGACGACGAACTTCAAAGAAACCTTTGTAGTTATTTAGATATATGATAGTAACATTGATCTTAACACACATTTCACAGAATAATCCCTTAGGATGCCTGTGTTGAATGGAATCTGATATTTGTGTTAAGAACAAAGTTTTGTTACCTTTAACAACACAAATCAATATTCAACTTACTTGTTTTACAATCCATAACTTGAAGATTCACAACAGGAACTGAAATTATGTTCGTTAATTGTGTAAGTTTGCCATTATCGTGTTGGATAAGTCCTGCTAATCATGCAAAATATAAAAAGGCTTATTTAAACAGATAAGTGAAAAGTAGGACGGTATGTTACTGTCCATGCAGTGAAACTCTGGAATGTGCAGTGATAATCTGGCATGCTTTAAGAAGCGACTGAAAAAACTCTTAATTTCTAGTCTCTCCACCATCCCTTCTTTTTGATTGATGATATCTCACTTAATATGAAAAATAATGTTCAGGTGATTGTCCGTCTTTGTGGGGTTCGTGGGCATATGCTCACGTATTTGTTTATGAATTTCGTGGGGATAATCATTTGAATGATTTATGCGATCGCGTAACTTGCTTCATTTATGTTTGTCTGGTTGGTTGGAAGAGATTGCCACCAGGCAATAAAACCGCCAGATTGTATTTGCAATAAAAGTGTTAAATAAATAAATAAAATATGTTATAAGGCTTTTGCGGTTCTGCATATCAGTTGTATAAGGTTTAATGGATCACTGAACCCCGTGTTTTGACTTATGAGGCTAACTTTTCGAAAACGTTGCAGTAATAGCGAAGTCGATTACAAACAAATTTGGAAGATGAAAACTGCAACTTTTTTGAAACGTCGACATTACAAGTCAAATCACGTGCTACAATACGTCAAATACCTTTTTCATCTGAAGTGGGATAGTGGCATTTATAATTATTACATAAGATCGATTTTCATTGAATACAGAATCGATCTTACGTAAAGACCTTTTTCATATGATCAAAAAACTTAACACAAAAATGGACCATGCTGCAACATATTGGTTAAATATTTTTTTACTACTGTAAGTCATAATTTATTTGTTTGTTCATTTGTTCACGACTCAAAAGTGTGTTTTACAGAACATGAAAATTATTCAACTAAATTCCAGTTAATTTAAATACTTTAAATTATTATCAAAATCGCTTGAAATTTATCTAACAATAACATGAAAATACAATAAAACTTTAGTAGAAATAATTTCAAAGAAATCGTTGGAAACAATCTTAACAAATTATACATATTTTACTTCGAGATTTATGTTTGTTACCAAGCACTTTTAAAATTTAGCCAATTAGAGTAACACTACACCAAAAAATATATATCATGAAAAAAATTTATGGTTTATTTTATTATAATGTCGACGACCTCCGTGGCCTGGTGGTAACACGCTTTTCTGCCGATCCGGAGGTTGCGGGTTCGATCCCCGCTGGAAACCAGATTTTTTAAATGGAATTCCAATCTGGTTTTCACTTACGGCCCATTAAAACATATTTTTGGTTGCTTGGAAGAGATTGCCACATGGCAATAAACACGCCAGGTGAAATAAAAAAAATGTCTGGTCGTTTATCGACCATAACAAAAGTTACAAAAAAGTACTCCAGTTAGAATTTTTGTGTGCGTATGAATATAAATATAAATTTGTTACAAAAATTATAAACTTTTACATTAATGATATACGAAAACATATACAAAATCAGTATGCACATGCGTATCATTCACTACACATAAAATACAAATCTGAGACAGGTCAAGGCTCAGGTAATCAATTGCCCTAACATACAATAAGAAAGAAAAATATACAATATATATACATACAATCAATCAATTCACAACAACACAAAAAAGGCACATCGAAACTTCAACACATTTACAGATATCTCAAAAAGTTCACAACAACACAAAAATCAATCAATTCACAACAACACAAAAAAAGCACATCGAAACTTCAACACATTTACAGATATCTCAAAAAGTTTGAGAGTAATAAAGTAAACGAAAACAAGGAGATAAATAAAATCAATAAGAGTCACGCCGTGGTGTCTGATTTATGGTTCAGACAAGCAAAAACGCTATCTAATAGAACTTTTTAAAGGTTTTCACCAAATATGTCCGAGATTGCAGCATAATATAGTCATTACCCAATCGATACATTTAGTTAATTCTAAGACTCTCGCACCGGAATATATCTTGAAGTTTCGTACTTCTCGAAACAATTCTAAGGGAATCTTTAAAAGTATAAAGATTTAATTGTTCTATAAATTTATTAATTGAAGCGTATTAATAAAAAAATTCATAATTTTCTAGCGCTTATTACGATTAATTTAGATAAGTTTTGAAAGAAGAAAAAACTTAATTATCTAAATTATCCAGAAAATAATTAAGATTTGTAATTTGTGATAAAATGCTTACGTAGAATTTAAAGAATTGATTTATTATGAATTTGAATATCTTAAATCTTTGACAAATACATGGGCTTGTCGCAAGAGATTCAAGTTACTTTGAAACATCAAAACGTTCCACTTGTTGATGCAGGATTACTCAACTCCAGAGGTAAAGTTTTGTCCATATACGAGTATGTTATATTTATACAAAGTTTTTTTTTATCTTAATCTTTCCTTCCCTGTGTTGGGTATCTTCTACACGTTGCTTCTAATAACCATCAATATCTCTTTAAATATAATAAACACAAGGTTAAGATTTTAGGTATTCCTCCATAATATATTTGCGCATTGATTTAAAAAGTAATATTAATAATAATCAGAATTTATCGACTACATCGAGGTGTTTTGTAAAGATCGAAAACAAATTCGCATTTAAACGCTGTGAGTGCCTCGTCTTGACGATAGGTGAATAGTATGCGGGAAGCGCGACACTATATTCGCATCTCACTCTTGCATACAAGACTGAATTGCGAGGAGCTGAATTGTCTCAACGTCGCAAGCATAAGCGTAAGCGCCGGGGTATGCGACTGACGTTCCGCGCCACTAGTAGCTTCTAGGCTTGCAAATAGGTTAGACGTACGCCCGTTCCGTGAGCGTTGCCAGATGGTTTTTTAATGTTTTCAGCAAATAAATCTCAATTATTATAATTTTTAACTTCAATTATAATTAATTAAGGGGATTATCTATGAATGTTCTTATTTTTCCGATTTAAAATTGCTAATTTTTTATTGCGTACTCACTACCCAACACCGGAGCACGCGTATTATTTTTATCACCGTAAGCGAAGGGTTAATGGAAGAGAAATCACAAAAATAATTAAGTATATCTAAATACTGTTATGATGTTCTAGCAAATACTCATTTTCATCATTATCATGCTGTCGTGTAGCTCATGACTGAGCATCGTGACTCCCATGATAGCCTCTGACAACTCCTCTCCATCCATCTATGCACTCAGGGGTTTAGAAGGTAATTATTAAGGGTGGCCCTGTTGTATTTTCTACTTTGTGAGTCCGACACATTGAGATTCTTCCTCTTGTGCGTCGTTCCGAGGATCGTGGGTTCGATTCACATTCTTCTTTTTCTTCTTCCTCTTGGTTTAGGTCGTATCACATGTTTGTGACGGTGGGCTGTCCTGGGATGATGACGTCCAGCTGTCCTTCCACCTTTTCGGCGGCCTTCCTGGTAATCTCCTGCTGTTAGGGTTTAAAGTCTTAGCGTTTCTAGCCAGTCTTATATCCTCCATGCGGTCCACATGATCCCTCCAGAAACACCTTCTGCTTCTTCACCAGCTCATTTTGTTTGGTGGGGAATTCACAATGAAACCCAAAAAAAATTTTAGATTGGATTTCACTTAAGGTAACAACTTTCTGGTTGGTCAAAATAATTGACACATTGCAATACATCCACCAGGTTAGATCTATAAACAACAAAATTGTATCCAATATAATAGTTAAACTTGAGAGAATGAGGGGGGGACAAAATTAGTAAGAGTGAACATAATTTTTACTTTTAATTTCATTGTATTATATGCACGTAATTTTTTTTATTGTAGATATTTATTTATTATTACACATGACAAGAAATACACACAATTTGCAAAAAAACAACAGGTAATTTGATTTGGACGTACAATTTTAATGGATATGTATGTTATCATAATACGAATTGACAATTCACAACTTTACTGATTTCCTTCTAACATATTTTAGATTATTGCCAAGTTCTAGAATTTCTTTAAATATTCATAGTTTGAATAAAAAGAAACAATTTGAAAAAAATGATAATATTTTTAAATATATGGTTCGAGTTTATCAATGCACTTTGTCCTAAGTCTATATATTAGTCCATACAATATAACTTATTTCTTAAGCTACATTTTTCATGTATATTATTTATTTTGAGTTCATTGCTAAAAATGTGTTTCCATGAAAATCTTCCCATTGGGAAATTCGCATTGAAATGAGTAATACATTACGTGAATCGTGAAAATACGATTGATAAAAATCTACAATATAAATGGAATGAATACTACAAGACTGAAATTCAGGTATGTTTTCAGTTATTCTATTTGGATGCTTTCAGCTGTCGTTGGCTTATTCTAAAGGGTGTTTAAATTTCACTTGATTAATTTTAAACATTAAAACTTTTTCTTGAATCTTCGAAAATACTTAAGTTGCACTTTGTGGTGCCATGTTATATGTAAAAAGAAAAAAAATAAAGAAATAAAACACTTATTTTATATTTTTGTGTTCACCACTGGTTTATATTGAGTTTACTACCGGTTTCGTACACCTCCCTCCATCTTCATCGTCAGGGGAAAATAAACTAAATCGTTTACAATATATTTTTTCTTCAAGTGTAAATAGTACAATATATAATAAGAGGAATGAGATAGGGGGAGATAAGTGAGAGAGTTGGGATTCAATGGTAAATGAGACGGTGAAAAAAAAATTTTAAATTAATCTTATGGGCAGACCAGGTTCTGGATATCCAAGGAGGTGGATTTTAAACCATCCCAATTCTCCTCACTTCTCTCCTCTTACCTCACTCCACTTATATTATTGACACCTGTCTTTTAACCCGGATATTGTTGATTCGATTCTCTTTAATACTTGAATATGTTTTAAAAGCTTTCTAGTCCGGTTTTCTCTTTAACGTTTTACATATTTTTGATTTGTCGGAAAATATTTTCATATGGCAATAAATCCAACAGGTTGTATAACAAAATAAACGGAGCTTATCAATATTGATTTATGGTTCTATCTTGGTATTGAGGGAGAATTTTGCCTAAAGAAGAATTACCGCCTGTTTCTGAATTTTCCTGAAGAGCCTGAAAGTTTTTTTACAGGTTTCTCGCAGGAGTAAGAACAACCAAGAAAAACAGTAATCTTTGACTGCTTCAATAATATCTAGGACCTAGATTCTAGGTGCTAGAGGTGATTAGGTAAGATATTGAAGATGCCACCTGATAGCTGGTATCTTTAATATTACACTGGTGTCACAAGACGGAGATTTGTATTCTCAGCCTGACATGGAAGGATGGGACTTATAGAGTGATAACTGTATATATTTTATACTTAGAAACATCGTAGGTACAAGTCAGTTGTCTTATAATGGATTATTTTCAAAATAAAATTCGAGCTGGGTTTTGCTCAAGGCTTTATTTTTGGTTGATAGAAAGCCTGCTAGGTTAAACGGTATAATATGAAAGTATAATACGTAACACTAATTTGACTTTTGACATATTAAATTGTATAGTATTATAATTTCATTGTATCAAGTGCAACTAAGCTAGCTTATTGCCACGTGGCAACATATTTCATCCAACCAGTAATTTATGTCTTCTAACAAATCAGACTGGAAACTTTTTGAAAAAAAAACTGGATTCTGACAAGAATCAAATCCGTAACTCTCGGGATGAAAGACAAGCGTCATATCATAAGGTAACGGAAGTCGTAGAGAGTTGTCTTCTTCCTAATATATTTTTAACTCCCTTTTTGAGCCCAGCCTGAAAATTGGCTTAAACCCTACTTGACGAAGTACTGTTTAACGTCACATCAATTAAATCGGCTTAATCCAAGTTAAGTTTTTGCTGAAGTTTTAAGTAAGTTTCTTAACTTCATGTTCTTTTTGTCTTTCGAGCAGTCTATTTCCACTTAAGTTTGATAGTAATATCTTATTTTTTAATCAAATACCAATAAATTTTACTCACAATTTCAGCCGCATCATATTTGATATGTTCCCATTTTTTCTTAGAAATATAATATTTGGTCTAATTTATGAGAAATCCCGTCAGACATCTATCTTTCATGATTTCCGGCGTTTTCATTCAAGAAGTTTTCTCATGAAAAATATTTTACTGTACCATAAACTTCAATGGCTTTCAGGAGAATGGGGTCAAATTCTTGTTAGTTCATATATATTTTATATAAAAACAATCAGACATCTGAAACAGACAGACAGTGGGGGGTGTATTTCAGTAAGACAAGCGAAGCTGAAAAATAGATCGAGAACGAGCCTTAATCCATTGTTAATGGTAAAAACAATGTATTACGTAATTAAAAATATTAATAAAAGGTTTTATTTCAAAATGAAATGTTTGGTTAAATTTTCTGACACGAGGGTTACGGGTTCGTTCCCGTTGAACTAATTTTATTGAAAAGGGTTCTTGTCAGCCTTTTATTCAAGCCGTGATAAAAATATGGAACAAGAACAAAAACCATTCTCTGTCTTTATTTTTAAATTCCAGAACAGTATACCAGCTGTTGTACGACTTGCATTCGCGTTGCCTTACTTAAAAAAACCTAGTTATAAATCATAGTATTTTTCTTTAATTACTTGTGTGAGTGTTTCTCTTTTCTCTTTCTGTTCTCCATTTTCCTTCATCTAAGATTTATCCCAGTACGTGGATTTGGCTTTTTGAGTCCTCTGTCTTCAGAGTTGCCTCTTTTGGTCAAGATTTCTTACCACCTTCAGCGCCCGGATGTCCTCATCTACGCCATCCATCCACTTTTCTTTGGAAGACCTTTGCGTCTTTTGCGGTCAACGTCCAACCCAAGCAATTATCGATTATAATACTCTTCGAGTCTTTAAACGATGTGACAGTACCACCATTGGTACGTCACATCACGAAAAACATGCTACATGTACATAATTCCCATTATATTATATTATATTATATATTTACTCCCCTTTTCCTCTCATCTCTAAGTCATTAGGGATATAAACACTTTTCAGTTTTCACAATTTTTTTTCTATCTATGTGTATCCTTAAAACTTTTAAAGGTCTTATCAAAATTTCTGATTATTCATAAACACTACACATATATATTTGCTACACTACACCTAAAGCCGATCACAAATCTTTCTTTGTGTTCGTTTTCTCTTAGTAAGTTTTCTGTGTTTTTTTATAAATATGTTTTTCTGAACGCAAATGCAAGGCAGGAGCAAATTTAATGGCCCCAACCAACACTTTGCTTTCTAAACACTCGACTCATGTTTATTTATTTTATAAATCTATTTAAAATCTGCCAATAAAAAAAGGGCAAAAACCCCAAGTTGGAACGCTCTTGATAAGAGTCTGCTCTCTTAACGGCGCTGCATAGCTCCTGTCTGAGTGGTTGGCGAAAATTATTGAAGATAAATAAACTTCAATTATACCACTGAGAAATGAAATGCGTACTAAAAAATGTTTAAAAATAAAATTCTAAAGAATCATACTTTTTCTATCAAACAGGGAGACAGTCTCAGTCCTTTCCTTTTTAACGTTGTAATGGATAGAATAATAGAAGAGGTGACTTCTTTGGGCCTGGGTTACAAAATGGGAAATAAATTGATCAGTATAGTGTGTTATGCCAACGACGCTGCAATATTAGCAGAAAACGAATATGATCTTGAGAGAATACTCTACAAATTTCCCCTTGCTTCTAAGAAATACAATATGAAGATTTCTGTCAATAAAACAAAGTGCTTAATAATATCAAAAGAACTACTCAGATGCAAACTGATCATCGATAACGTACCCATCGAGCAATTCATGCGATTCACTTACCTGTGTGTAGAGATCTCCAGCAACAGTGACCTATATAGTGAAGTACGAGCACAAACTAATAAAGCAACAGCTTTGGCATGCTGCCTGCGGGACACTATATGGAAAAACAAACACATGCTAACCGAAAGTAAGGTCAGGATATATAAGACATGCGTCCTCCCCATCATGAAATATGGGACAGAAGTGAGAGCCGATACCGAGTGGCGGAGATGAGAACCCTACGCTCCTTTGCAGGCAGAACTCTTAGAGATCGGATCAGAAATGAGACGATAAAGCCTGTCTATAGTATTGAAGACATAGTGAGGTAGGGAAGAAACAGAAGGCACTTCTGAAGGGATCATGTAGACCGAATGGAGGATACGAGACTTGCAAAAATTGCTAAGACTGAAAACCCTAGCAGCAGGAGATTACCAGAAAGGCCGCCGAAAAGGTGGAAGGACAGTTAGACGTCATCATCTCAGGACAGCCCACCGTCACAAACAGGTCATACGACCTAGACCAAGAGGAGGAAGAAGAAGATACTTCGTCTTTTGAATTTATCACGTTTTGAGGTAGTGCCGGAAATCGAATTCGAAGCTCTATTGTGAAAGTTTATTATCTTATCAACTAGGCCATGGATATCGTCAACCATATTGTTATAAAGGAAGTGAAATAACTGAATATAAAAAAAAAACACACAAAGACACCGCATTATGAAGCTATTTAGGTTTTTATTATATAGTTTCATAATATAGCAAATATATTGACCCGACGTATTAAATATTTCGGTTAATATCTCTGAAACTCGGTTTAATTAAGATAAACCAATATACAACCGATATCGTAACACCCCATATACATTTCCCGTATTCAATATTGGCAACTAAATACCCGAAAACACGTTCAATATTATTTTGCCAATGGTGGATCGGATTTGGATATTTCAGGCCGGATATTGTCTACAGAAAAGCCATCTGTGAATGGGTTTTGGAAGTACGAGTGCCACCGTGTACCAATCCAAGAAATTTATTTATTATTATTTTATTTTTATTCAAAATATTTATAATAATATGATTAAAATATGAATACATATCTACAGTAATTTAAAAAAATGTGGATAAAATATTTATTTATTGAACACTTCACTGTGAAAACAATCTGTCGGGCGTATTGTCCAAAGGGAATTTCTTCAACCAGACAACAGTTAATGAAGAAAGTTACATGATCGTAAAAAAATATTCAAATGATTATTTATCTTTATGAATAAATGTGTATACATAGTAAAAGTGAGATATCGTCAATCAAACGAAAAGGATTCATTTACTTAGCACTTTTATTGGAAACACTTTTATTAGTGCCAGACGGCAATGTCTTCCAACAACCCTGACAAAAGTAAATGAAACAAGTTACATGATAGCAAAAAACATTCATCGCGAAATCCACGACAATATACGTCAGCATATGCCCACGATGAAGGACAATCGCCTGAACACTCCTTTTCATATAAAGTGAGATATCATCAATCAAAGGAAAAGGAAGGGATGGTGGATAGGAAAGAAAAATCATAAATGAAACACGTTATATCACTGACTAGAAATTTAGAGTTTTATTAGTCGATTTTTAAAGCACGCCAAAGACGGAGTGAGTCATACATTAGTTTGTAACTGGATCCAGAGTTTTACTGTATGGGCAGTAAAAGACAATAAAAATAAGAGGGGTGAACTTGGAAGGTTAATAAACAATATCTGAAATACACATACATACCCACAAATCATCCCTCTAAATCTCTTTTGAGGTGAGCTTCATTCAGTCAAATTTTACATTATCCATACCGACAAGTCTTCAACAATGTTGCAGTTATTTATTTTCCTAGAAATCTTTCACTGAAGCTCTGAATACCTGTTTTAAATAACAGTTAATTTTATGTCAAGGGGTTGGTAATAATTGATTGAATTTTTAAAACGTAAACTCAACCCACAAACCTTTAAGAGTATAACAAAATAAGATTTCAACGGCTTAGTGGTATTCTTGTTGTTGCCCGGGACTGACAAAAATATTTAAAACCTTGTTTTTTCAGATTCTGTTATCTTTCACTCAACTTTCTAGTTGGTAAATAAATGTTTTTTTTTCAGATTCTGTTATCTTTCACTCAACTTTCTAGTTGGTAAATAAATGTTTTTTTCAGATTCTGTTATCTTTTACTCAACTTTCTAGCCGGTAAATAAATGTTTGCACATTACAAATAAGTTTGATAAGTTACATTGCATATTATTAAGTGTTTTAAAATTAAACAAGAGGAAACTGTAACATTTCATTTGCAATTTTATTTCTTAATATTTCTTATTTCTTATATAATTATTCCGGCACTAGCCGCAAGAATCAGGTAGACTTCGTCTATGTGTGAAAGGAACTCATATAACCTGTTTTATGGTATCCTGTAGGCTATCTACCATTTCTTTCAAACAAATTACATCAATCTATAGGAAAGCGTTCATTGTAATAAATTAATATATGGAGACATTTTTTTATTGGAAGTTTCGAAGGATAGTTTCAGAGTCTCCTGGTCATGAGCGAAGAAAACGCATTGTAATATTCCGGAAGTTGTCACATGTTACCCTTTGCCATAGGTTGTATTTCTATCGAAGCCTCCATCATAAATGACAATTTATATTTCGACAAGTAATAACTCGTCAATAATGATGGAAGTTTAATTGCTGTGCAAGTCTTGTGTTACTGCTTGTCGAGTCTCGTTTGCTTGTTACGATTGACGCGATCGTTTCTTCCTTTTACCATTCACAGTAGCAGTCATCGTATCATTTTGATTCAAAATAATTAGTCTGCATAACTTTAAATTAACTTTTATAGCAACAGTATTAAGTGAGTGGGGTTATATGGTAATCTAATAATTGAGTATTATTATTATAAATATTAGAACAGTTATGCATACTCAATAATTTTAAACTACTTTCTCGTTTTCATATTAAATTTTACTATTCAAAAGTCTCCATTCTTAATACATATAATATTTATATATCGTAGTCATTTTTCCTCTTGTAACCATATCAAGAAGTGGCAGATATCAAATAACATTTCAAATATTTTTATTTTCAAAAATATGTTTTGAATATAGAATTTCTTACATTTTGTACTGTGATCGACGTACAAATGGCGAGAATTATTTTTAAAAATCTTTGATATATATATTTTTCTGTTCAATAATTAAGGTAACATGTTTTCGAAGGAAAAATATTATTTGCCATTATTTTAAGTAGTATAAACAGATCAAATAGTGACAGCTGTCAAATATTATTGGAAGATTTTCGTAAATATGATTTGAATAAAAAATTCCTTTCATCTCTTATAATTAAGAATGATTTTCAAAAACTCGAAAAAATATCACGAAAAACCAGTAATCCAAACTTGCTTCAATGGAATCTTTATTTTTACCATATGACATTTGTCACTTCTTGATTATTTTGTTTTTGACATTAATGGATTTTGTACTGTGGTCGATGTATAAACGGCAAGTTTTACGAATTTTGATTTTTTTTAATGTAAAAAATGTCTCAAAAAGCGTTATAAAATGATACATCGTTTATAGTTGAGGCATTAACATGTAGATTTAGAGAAATAATATCACTTTGAGATAGTGTGAGCATGTAAAAATAACGACTAACAAAACAAATATATATTGCAAATGTGAGTGAAAGGTGTGATAAAGGAAGGTAAGGGAAGAATGTGAACTTGTGGAGATGTGTAGATTAAGAGAAAGACGACTTTGAGATAGTGTGAACATGTAAAAAAAACGACTAATAAAACAAATATACATTTCAGATGTGAGTGAAAGGTGTGGTAAAGAAAGATTAGAGAAGAATGAGAACTTAAGGGAATGTGTAGATTAAGAGAAAGAATATCACTTTGAGATAGTGTGAGCCTGTAAAAAGAACGTCTAACAAAACAAATATATGATACATTTCAAATGTGAGTGAAAGGTGTGGTAAAGGAAGGTTTAGGAACGGTTGTTCCTTAATGGGGAGATGATCGTTGGTTTAATAAAACTCGTTGAAATCGGAATATGCAAAGAGAGAAAGTTTATTATAGAACGGCGCAGAACATGTCGCCGTCTCGCTTCGCCGGACACAATGTTATTGTCACGTGTTCCCTATACATTTCATACCACGGTCTGTAGGAGAGGCAAGAGATATGTCGGCGTCTCACTCTTGCTGCTTGCTCCTAGTGAGTTCAATGACTGCGCGACGACCTTCGCCCAGTGCTTGTCTCGCATTCCTTACAATGCGAGTTCAATGACCGAGCGGCCAAGGGTCGCTTCAATGGGTTCAGTGACCGCACGCATGGTCGCTAAAAAGGTATCATTGGATCAAGTGAATGACATTTTGAAAGAGGGGAACTTAGAAAGTCAGACAAAAGTATTGGAGCTGATAGATGAAGAAGAGGCGAAGGGTATGTGCCGTGATATAAAAGACCGGCACTCCTATTTATTTGCTCCGACAGATAAACGGCGTGATATTATGTATGTATGTAACGTTACAAGAGACACTTACTTCATTCATAACAGAACAAAGATCTACAAAAAATGAAGGTTGTTTAATCTTGAAGTGAAACTTCTATAGGCGCGGTAGGGACAATTGGCCTGAACATCACGAAAAGTGAAACGGTGTATTATATTATTATTTTATTATTAATTAATTATTATTTATTATTAAATATTTTATTCATTATTAAATTATTATTAATTATTTAAATATCAATAATTGTTAATTATTAATAAGGATTAATATTATTAAGTGTGTTATATTATTATTATTTTAATTATCATTTAAATTATTTTTTATTATTAAAATTATTATTATTTATTATTAAAAATTTTATTTTTATCATTTATTAATATATTTGATAATTGTTATTTTTATTTTATATTTAATTAATTTGTTTTCTTTTATTTAATATTTATTTAATATATAATTTTAATAATACGTATATGTTATTATAATAATAATAATAATATATTGTATTACAATTAATTATTAATGAATTAATTAATAATTTAATAAAATAATATTATTAATAATGTAATAATAAATAAATAATTTTAAAAAATAATTAATTTAATAATTAATAAAAATATTTACATATTTAATATTAAAAAAATATAAATTTTATATTATTAAGTGTATTATATTATTATTAAAATTATTATTTATTATTCAAATTATTATTATTTATTGTATTATTAAAAATAAAAAACATTTTTTATTTAAATAAGGGAGATTTTCTTGAATTAAATTCCACATAACCATTTCCTTATCCTAAAAAAATAATAATAAAAGTCGTTAACAAATGGAAAAAAAGCAATGCATAAAATCAAGCTAAGAAGTTTCACTTCTACGGCGCGAGAGTTTCACGCATCTGTGTTTTGTCTATTGGCAATATTATCCACTCGATCAGACTATTCATACCATATTCATCTCAATATTTAAAATAACACATCGTTTGCACGTTGTAAATATACATACCATAACGAAATTTCCCAATCGAGATAGGCAGAGGACTGAGCCCTAGATTTTTCTATCTCGATATACATCCTTCTCTTCTTTCTACATTGTTATACTTTCTCACACAACTCCTACAATTTCTTTGACTTTCTACGTTTTCTTCTTTTAAAATATCATTCACTTTATCTAACCATACTTTGCTTGGCCTGTCTCTGCCATCTAGAAGAAAACAATGAAATAAAATCTATAAAACAACAGTTAAATTATATACCTCAGAGATATATGTGTACATTAAATTATATGTAAAAAACTTAAAAGCACTTTCGCTTTTTTGTGTTGAACATTTTATCTACTAGGAGTTGGAGGGAAACCTTCGGGCTAAAAGTTTCGCCCTATATATTCACATGCAGGTTCTTAAAGCTTTAGTTTTTCTCTTTTGAGCCAGTCGGAGACGATGCAATCGGAGAAATATTTCTCTCGCATTTTGTTTGCATACTTGGTAAGGTAACTTTTAGTTTAGAAACTAACAATTTTCAAAATCTACTATTTGCTGCATCAACAATGCACCAACCGTCTTATTTTATTTTTTTTATTTTAACACTTCATCGCAGAAAATTTGGAGGGCTTATGTGGAAATGTGTTCTAGTCAACCATTAAAAAAAAAACAGATGCGTGACACTCTCGCGCGGTAGAAGTGAAACTTCTTAGCTCCTAGGAAAAGTTGATTTTATGCATTGCTTTTTTTTTAGGATTAGGAAATGGTTATGTGGAATTTAATTCAAGAAAATCTCTCTCAATTAAATAAAAAATGGTTATATGGAATTTAATTCAAGAAAATCTTTCTTAATTAAATAAAAAATATTATTTTTATTTTAAAAATAAATAACAATAATTTTAATAATAATATAATACACTTAATTATAATAAATTTACATCTTTTAATATTAAATAAATGAATATTCTTATGTTATTATTAATTATTAAATGAGTTATTTTAAATAATTATTTATTTACTGTTATATTATTTTTAATATATTATAAATAATATGTTACTAATTTTATTATAGTATTCATTAATTATATTTATCATTAATTTTAATATAATAATATAATTATCAATGTTATTATAACATGTATGTATTATTATAATTATATAATATATTAAATAAATATTAAAATAAATAATAAACAAAATAATTTATTATAAAATATAATTCATAAATGTTAAATATATTAATATAAAAATAATATGTTGTATAACCAAATACATTATTAATATTAAAATAATAAATAATAATTTATTAATAAATAAAATATTTAATAATAATAAATAATAATGTAATACGCCGTTTCACTTTTCGTGACGTTCAGGCCAATTTACCCTACTTAATCTCTATAAAATAGAGATACCATCAATCAAAGCAAAAGGAAAGGATGGTGGAGAGGAAAGAAAAATCAAGAATGAAACACGTTTTAATACTGGTTTGAAAATAACGCTTTTTTATTCATACCAATGTTAGAGCAAGTCTTACATTGATTTGTAAAGAGTTCTAAAGTCTCATTTCATGGACAGTTAAGGATAATATATAAAAAGACGAAGGAACTTGAAAAGTCAATAAACAATATTTGTTTGAGCGTAGTGCAGGTCCATGATCAGAAAGTGACTGAATATTATCGGTGAGAAAAGAGGAGGCGGCGTGATAGTTAAGTATAATATAAAATAATGAGAGAAGGTGAATTTTGCGTTTGTCTCTCTTTGTGTCTATTTATCTTTGCATCTACGTATTTATTCGTTTGCACACACAAAGAGACAACCTTCGTTGCCTAGTTAGTAAGTCCCACATGCTGCAAGAGAAAGTTCCAGCAACATGGAGGCTAGTTAAGGTTAGATTAGGTTGATAAGATCTCTCTCTATTGCAACCTGGGGATTGCGGGTTCGACTCTCGTTGCTACTCAGATTTTTTTTAATATTATAGTAAATCAAGGACAAATTACACATATATAGCACCGTTTTCGTTGACTCTCCTCAGGAAAAAAAACATGAATAATGTCAGATTAACCCTTCTTTTGCTGTGATGTGTAACTAGTACGCATTGATTCTAAAAACTTTAATATCTCTTTAAATAAAATAAATACTGGATTCAAATTTTAGGTTTTCTTCCGTAATACATTTACGCAGTAAATGAAAAAAATAATATTAATAATAATTAGCACTTATCGGCCACATCTGAGATATTTTGTGAAAATCGGGAATAGATTCACCAATACAATCAAACGTATGACGTTGGTATGTATATTTATTCTAAAAAACCGCTATGGGTGACAAAGTGACGCTATTCACGTCTCACTCTACTTCAGTATATGGGAACGCAAGAAATAGAATCTCAGTTAGCTGGATTCTCTCGCTTCAGTAGCTTTCGGGCATCCATTTTAGGTGGTCGCTCCGCCCGTTTTGTGAACGTCGACCGATAGTTTTTTTTTCATGTTTTCAGCAATCACACTTCAATTATTATCACTTTTGACTTCAAATTTAATTAATTTATCGATTGACTATGAATATTCTTATTTTTCCGATTTTAAATCGCTCAATTTCACGTGTGTATTGAATACACACCACCGGAACGCGCGGATTTTTTTTAAAACAGGAAGGGAAAAGTTAAACATATAACAAAAATAAGTTGGCTGTAAGAATATGAAGGTGACGTATGTGTTTTGAAAAACATATGCGATAAGAAAGGCTAGAGTTGCAAGACTTAATCATTTAATAATAGTGGGTTCCGATTTAGGGCG
Organism: Odontocerum albicorne; assembly: GCA_949825065.1. Classification (NCBI taxonomy): domain Eukaryota; kingdom Metazoa; phylum Arthropoda; class Insecta; order Trichoptera; family Odontoceridae; genus Odontocerum; species Odontocerum albicorne. Next base: position 2,463,495 of record OX463860.1, on the reverse strand, counting down.
CCTCTGAGGAGAGTTTGCTCTCTAAATGGTGCTATATTTTTGTGGTGCTTTATATGTGTGCTATAAGAATTAAATCAATACTCATTAAGTGGTGCTTGGAATTTGCCTTTAAGTATCTAGTTTTGTTTTGCAAATCATATACAGGCTAACTGCATATACCGGGTATTGTCGTATGATGATAAGCTACTCGAAGAACGTTTTGTCAGTGGGGGAATACGTTTTCGTGAATTGAAATTCGCTCAAACAAACTGAATCACGGATCTCGGTTTCAATAAAATTCATATTTTAGAGCATTTCAACTCGTTCATATATCGAAGAAGTTGAACGTTTTAAAGTTTTCTCGCAAAGTGCATTTATAATTCTTAAGAAATAGCACATTTACCATATGTTAGTAGTGCGCATGTTCCGATAATGTGACTTATTATTATTATGCGTATATTCGCCAAGTTGTAGTCTAATTTTGACAGTATTGTTTCAGATATCGTAGAAATAGTATGTCAAACGTTAATAACATCCCAAGTATGAAAAAAAATTGAGTATCGCGCAGTGATTTATTTTTTTGTCACAAAACAAGAAAAAATACCTCAAATTATTTTTAAAGAGACGCTAGTAGTTCACGGGGACTGTTGCCCTGAAAAAAAAAACGATGATTTACAAGTGGGGTAATCTTTTTAAGCAAGGGAGAGAGTCTATTAAAGACGAACCCCGACCAAGGCGGCTGGTTGAGGCCACTTCTTTAATTATCGTCAAAAAAGTAGAAAAGCTTGTGTTGGAAGATGCCCGTTTAAAAAAGCAACAACTTGCAAAGATAATTGGAGTATTGCCTATATCAATTTTGAATATCCTTCATTAGTATCTAGGGATATCAAAACTCAGTGCAAGGTGGGTACCCAGAATGCACACGCCACTTAAAAAATAATTGAGCATAGAATTTGCACGACAGTTTCTGTACCTCTGCAGAAAAAACAACGATAAGATATTGAATTGAATTGTTACTGGAAATGAAACTTGGGTTCATCATTGGGAATCTTTAGTTGATTTTTGGAAATCATGTCTTCTTGTCAGAACATTGTCAGAATCAAAAATCTCCTTCGAACCAGCGAAATGAAGATACTCAGGAAGATCGCTGGCAAAACCCTTCGTGAAAGAGTACGAAACACAGAAATCCGAAGGACGTGTGAAGTTGAAGATATTATCAGATGGGGACGACAGAAAAGAAGGTTCTGGAACGAACACGTACCCAGAATGGTGGAACCAAGAGCCGTAAGAATGGCCAGGGACAGTGTCGTCCAAGCAAGCTGACCTCCAGGACGACCTCCCAAAATATGGAAAGACAGCTGGCAGTCGACGGGACAAGAGGCAAACAATGATGCAGGACCATAATAGGCCAACAGGCCTAAAATAAGAAGAAGAAGATGTGTTTTTGTAGGAGTAGTTATAGATCTAACTTTAGTAGGTTATTTTTCTAACTTTCAAAACTACAGTACGAAACATAGAAATCCGAAGGACGTGCGAAGTTGAAGATATTGTCAGATAAAGACGACAAAGAAGGTTCTGGAACGAACACGTACCCAGAATGGCGGAACCAAGAGCCATAAGAATGGCCAGGGACAGTATCGCCCAAGCAAGCTGACCTCCAGGACGACCTCCCAAAATATGGAAAGACAGCTGGCAGTCGACGTCACAAGAGGCAAACAATGATGCAGGACCATAACAGGTCAACATGCCTAAAATAAAAAGAAGAAGATGTCTTCTTGTAGGAGTAGTTATAGATCTAACTTTAGTAGGTTATTTTTTCTAACTTTCAAAACTATTCTTTTCAAAATTATAGAGTTTGTCCTCTAATGAGCTAACCTCCGTAGACTTAGACATTTACAATTCTAAGAAGCCGTTTATAAATCCAACATATTTATACGATATTCTAAAAAAATCAAAGAAACATTCTTTTGATTCATCAAGAACTGAAGTTTTTTTTGAAGCTGTGAAAAAAAGATCCTTGCAAACAGATAGATTCCAGAGTTATTTGATGTCTTACGGTAGACAAAAGAATAATTCGATAATACTTTTTGTCCGACAAAACGGGATGAATACGCCTTTTTTCTTCCCCGTTTTTTTTCTGTAATACTTGATCATCTGGAAAAAGAAGGGATTTAATCTTGTCATATCTCTCTTTTGATACAATTTCCCTTAAAAAAGGTCAGAAAACGCAAACAATCCTTTATACAGGCTGACTGTTTCTTTACGGAGAATATTGATTTGCGAGCAAGTTTTAGATGGGACGTTTCCTAGTAAAATGTATTCATTTAGAGAACAGGATGTCCTCAAGGGAGTAGTCTAAGACAGTAGACTTAGTGATAAAAATAAAGGAACATTTTAAATGTCACCTTATAGAAAGCAGACTCCCTTCAAGAGCGCTAAAATAATAAAAAAATCAGAACTATTCGCTTATGTTTACGCAGAATAAGGCGCATGCTATCATCCCTTGTCTAAACTGGTCGTTCGTGTTGTCTACTGTGTGACCAAGTAGGTATCTGAGGCTTTTTTATTATGAATGTATATGAAAACTAATAATTTATTTTATTTATTACTCCAGCATCAGTTCATCACTGTACGCTTAAAATACTTTTGCTATGGAGATACATACATCTCTCGAAATTCTAATGCAAGCGACAATTTCTAATAAACTTCTTCTTCTTCTTTTAGGCCTGTTATGATCTCCTGCACCATTGTTTCCCTCTTGTGACGTCGACTGCCAGCTGTTTTCCCATCTTTTGGGAAGTCGTCCTGGAGGTCTGCTTGCTTGGGGGACACTGTCCCTGGCCATTCTTACGGCTCTTGGTTCCGCCATTCTGGATACATGTTCGTTCCAGAACCTTCTTCTCTGTCGTTCTCATCTGACAATATCTTCAACTTCGCACATCCTTCGGATTTCTGTGTTTCGTACTTTACCACGAAGGGTTTTGCCAGCGATACTCCTGAGTACCTTCATTTCGCTGATTCGAAGGAGATTTTTGATTCTGACAGTGTCGACTCTGGACTCTATGCTGTATGTCATTATGGGGCGGACACAGGTCTTGTATATCCTCACCTTGCTTTGGATGTTCATACACTTAATTTTCCAGAGTGTTCTTTAAACATCCGGAAATAGCTGCGGCCTTTTGTGATTGTTCAAGCACTTCGCCATAGAGGTCATTATTGCACATTATGCTAGCAACCAAGTATTTAAATTTTGTAACATATTCAATTGGTATGTCGTTAATGGCCTTACTGCGATAATATACGAATTGTTAAATATTTTATCAAATCCGTAACCCCCAGGCTGAGAGGTAGGCGTCTTACCAACAAGACCAAAGTGGTTGGCATGTGTGTCTTTCCAATAATAGCGCAATGCATCCCTTAAATATTATATTATCATCCTGGTAAGCATTGTGATGCATTTAAATTTCCCTTAACTGAAAATAAAAGGCAAAACCCCGTATGATCCAAATTAAAATGAAAAACAAAAGTAATTTGGATAACACAATTAATATTAAAACACAGCTGATTATAATAAAATCAAATTTATAAAATATGTTGAAAAAAAAATTATATCCTTCACATTAATTATTAGTTGGAATAAGTTATATGTGAAAGGAATAATAAGTAAATAAAACATTTTATATTTTTGTTTACCACTGGTTTATTTTTGGGTTTACTACCGGTTTCGAAGACCACCGTCTTCATCGTCAGGTGAAGATAAACTCAATTGTTAAAAATACATTTCCTGTACAAGTGTTAATAATATAAGAGGAATGAGGTAGGGTGAGATAAGTGGGGAGAGATGTGATTCAATGGTAAATAGGGCGGGGAAAAATTAAAATGAATCATTCGGGCAGGTCAGGGTCTGGATATCCAGGGAGGGGGTAGGGGTGGATTTTAAATAGGAAACATATTAAGCAGAGGGCTATTATTAAAATTGGTTTGGTTGTTGATGATATTTAGACTTAATTTTATACATTTTTAATCACATCTCTCCCCTTCTCTCCCCACTTCTCTCCTCCTACCTCATTCCTCTTATATTATTTACAATTGTAAAGGAAATGCATTTTTTACAATTTAGTTTATCTTCACCTGACGATGAAGACGGTGGTCTTCGAAACCGGTAGTGAACCTAAAAATAAACCAGTGGTGAACACAAAAATATAAAATGTTTTATTTACTTATTTTTCCTTTTACATAAAACATGGCACCACAAAGTAAAATTATATTGTAGTATTTTCGAAGATTCAAGAAAGGAATAAGTTATGTATGCTTTGGTTATCCTTTATTTGATTCCTAGTTTTGTTTAACTATCTGTTAAAAATTTAATATATCTAGGGACAAAAAAAATTATTAAAAATTATCTTAGATAATAATTTTAACCAGAAACTAACATAACAAACAAATGATTAACAAATATTTGTTTGATGCATCTAACATTTATTTTAGATGTGTCGAACAAACGGAGAATATTTTAATTTGGTCAAAAACCACTATGTCGAACTAACTGAGAATATTTTAATTTAGTCAAAAACCACTTTGTTGAACAAACGGAGAATATTTTAATTTAGTCAAAAACCACTATGTCGAACAAACTGAGAATATTTTAATTTAGTCAAAAACCACTATGTTGAACAAACGGAGAATATTTTAATTTAGTCAAAAACCACTATGTCGAACAAACGGAGAATATTTATATTTAGTCAAAAACCACTATGTCATTAAACGGAGCTTTATAATTTGTTCCTTAATTTTTATGATTATTGTTTAAATAATTTTTTTTTTCTTGTATTGATAAATAAATTAAAAATCGAATAACAAATCATAAATATTTTCAGAAATAAGTGAAATGAATATTGAGTCTTTCAAAAATAAGTTTAACAAATAAAAATATATTTAATATAATTTATAATTATTTCTGAATTACTAGAAATAATAAATTCCGTGGGGCGCATTCTCTAACTAAAGGAGAGTGTATCCCTGCATAAAATGATGGATTGAAAGATTGATGAAAACCGATGCTAGTATAAAATCCCAACCGCAAAGTTCAGTTTAAGATGCCGACGTTTCGAAAACGTTACAGTTTTTCCTTCAGTGTTTGTTTATAGTCAAATTCGCCAATGGCGAGCAAACAAACCTTAAATAATTAAAATACAACGTTTTCGAAACGTCGACATCATAAGCCAAACCATGTGGTTCAACATTCCGAAAAAAACCCTTATTAAATAAATTTATTTATATTTATTAAAAAAAAATTACAGTACTTTTTCTTAGCTTCTTATACCAGCTCCATTTTTCTGGCAATGCCCTTTTCTTTACTTGACTTTTCATAACTTTTTTATCAATTTATGTCTTCCCTTTCTTATATTCGGCAAAATTTGATATTATGTATCAATCACCCTTTATAAAAGATTACACAACTTTGATTTGAGTTCATTCGACTGTAAAATAAATGGTTGTTTTATGAGAAATGAGGGATGAAAAGGGATCAGGGACAAAAGAAAGTATGTTAAAATCAATATTCCTTTTTATTGTCATCGGATCCTTTTTTGTTTGTTTATTTTGCCCCATTTGCTTAATTTGGACTTTTGTCATTATATCAATTAATTAAGACTTTATTGAGAAAAACGGCAATACGATACATTGTTTTCTTATTAGAATAGGCAAAGATGACGGGTCTTTAGAATATCTTACCTTTACATATATTTTTCGCCTCTTGTATGTTACGTGTTTACATCTTCTCATTCAACTCCGCTGATATTTCGAACTATTTAAATATTTATCATTTTTCCCACGCTTTCCACAAAAAATTGCACTGTTCGCTTGTTTGGTTAGTATTTCTAAATGCATTCGTTCTCCGTATCCAAACCATCTCCGAGTCCTTTTCTTCATGTTACTAAAACCTTTTAATCCTAGCATATTTTGCATAAAATGTGCAAAAAATCCCAAGCTTTTTTTTTTTTACTAAACAATGTAAATTATTGTACAAACATTTGTCAAGACTATACCTATATACACATTTATTACTTAACTAATCTAAATTATATTTTATAATTTATGAACTTACTTAATCTTATTTTCCTACATATCATTTTATTTTATTTATTCAATCTTAATATATGAGATCTTAGAAATAATTAACCCCTACATACTACTTATAACTAGATAACAATTCTTACACCAATTATTTAGCAAAAACAAGTCCACTCGTTCAGGCTACTTGTATTCCATCACATTCATTTTTTGGCAAAAAAAAACAGCAGTTTATATTTTATTTTTTATCTCAGTTAATATTTAGTTTTAAAAACTATTTTTTTGTGGAGACCTCCCTATAGTGTAGAGTGTAAAATAATAAGTAATTTTCATAAAAAAAAAAATTAATTCAACATAAAAACTTGTATGAAAACTTTGAGGCCGATGATCGGCCCTGTGGGATTTTTCGCATACACAAGCTGGAGCCGATAATCGGCCCCGTGGGATTAAAAGGGTTAATACAATTTTAAGATTATATTCATCCTTAATAATTTGATTCTGAATCCAATCATACATTGACATCCCATGTATTTGACAAGTTTTTGGCTTCCTTCAGTGTTTTGCATCGCCTACATTTCATTTTCACACATCGAAGTCGGTACTAAAACACTGTTGTGGACTATCGTCTTAGCAGATTTTGGTATTATTCGGTTGAAATTTGTATGTTTAAGAGCCGCATTTGATTTAAATACTTTATTTTCTATCGCTACACGCCATTCGATACCATTCCAAACTCTTCCATCATCTAAAGAAACACTACTTTCAAAGCAAATTCATCAATTTACCCCAATCTTTTGTTGCGCCTTCACGTATCATATTTGCACTGAATATTTGTGTTGTCCCTATTCAGACCATCTTAAAGTGATTTCCTGTATCTTACTTAACACAGACATCAGCTTTTAGTTCACTGTCATCCCTAAACCCATCATTCCGTTTCCGTCATACGTAATTACCCCATGTATTGATCTCAGTGAAAACATTTAAACGGCAATGCCATAGCTTTAAAAACAACTCAAGCAGTCATTCACATATGTTATTCTTCAAGATGTCAAATTTGATTCAAAATTTAATTTGACATGTTGCCTTTTGTGTGTGGGGCCTAGGGGAAGTTAAATTTCATGAATACTATATTTTATCACACTTTTGTTGTATTCAATACAATCTGACTGGCTTATTGCTATGTAGCAATTTATTCCAACTTCTAAGAAATGTGTTACCATGTCATTCATTCATTCTTATATTACTGCTTAACTATTTCAATGTATTGCGTTGTGGTTTTTTTTATGTGTGAACATCATTTACAATTTGTCATTTATCATTTTACCTTTATAAAATTTAGACTCCTTTGAGGCTTTTCTTTGTTCCATTCTTGCTGACAGTTGACCTGATGTAGTATATGTGGGTTAACTTCCTATTTTGTTTTCTGCAATACGTTATAGTTTTTTATTTTAATCTAGATGTGCGGGGGTGTGGGCAAGAAGCCCCCCGATGCCCTTGCGGTCGGGCTCGCCCTACATTGGTGGGGTGTATCTCGGCCGGGGGAATGTTTGTAGGATAAGCCCGGACCTTTTAATGTCTTCTCTCTTCACTGTATTTTTTTTGTCATCTAAGTATTTTTTTTATCATCTGTTTTTTTCTCTCTTCTTATCCTACATGTTAAAATGAAATAGTTACCTCGTTCGTTCGCGATATTAAAAAAAATGTATCTTTTTTGCAATAATTACAGCAATAAAAACCTTCGTGATGTAGTAAAACACTTGTTAACCTGCCTGGAGATCGTGGATTCCAAATTAAAACGCAGATTTATTAAAAAAACACTGGCTGGTTTTCATAAATAAATAAATGAGAGGTAACTATTTCATTTTAAAAACAATATTTTTAACTTGCTGTTTGAAGCAACCCAAGGACTGTTAAAATCTTGCTATTAATTTGTTAAGTATCAGAATTTGAAATACGTTTATTTCTTTTGCAAATTATTTGCTTTGTAGCAATTTCTTCCGATCGAATGAGTTCAAGAATAGAGTTCGTTTGGTAACAATGTTCGCAGGCTATAGACGTCTGCAAGTATACACGTCCAGTACCCAGTAGTAAGTAATACACATCGTTTGTAGAGCGTCGTCTCTATTGCACGATGCACTAACAGTCGAATATCGTAGTCACGGTGCGGTTAGCGCATCATGTGACAGAGACGACGCTCTACAAATGATGTATATTACTTACCACCGGGTACTGTAGTTGTCTATTTATATGCGGCAGTATAACCAATGCCGAGTTATGTGTTTAACTCAGTGATTCGAAGGTTTGATTAAGGCTTGACTACGGGGGGGTTGAAGATAATATTATCTTCTATTCAGGAAGTCTCTACCTAAAGAGATTCTCGGGATAGGAAGTAGAAACACGTGTAGTGGGGATTAATGTAATAAACGCAATAGCGTAGTAAGCTATTTTTAAATATTCTTTATGTTGTAATTAGTTTTATCAAACACTGTTTATTCCACTTTATGTAATAATATAACCATACTGGTATCAAGGTTTTCCCCTCATCATAAGGGGAGCACAAACAAGACTATGTACTCCCTTGACGATGAGATGAAAACCTTGAAACCGGTAGGGTTGTACCGTAACATTAAGTGGAATAAACAGTATTTGATAAAAACAAATTACAAAATCTTTAAACCTCCTCAATGTTAATGCCTCAACTATAAATAATATATTTATTACGTGTTTTCAAGTGAAGACTCGGATTTAACTTTGAACCAAAAATGATAAATAATATATAATCAAAACTTGATATTCCAATATTAGAATTTTCTAATTAATTCAGTTTAATCTAACTTTGATGAATGAATAAATATTTATGCGTAAAAAAAACATTTTGAATTATTTGGGCTTGAGTGACTTTTTTGATTTTCAAGTCATATTTACGATTTAAAAATGTTTTCCAAACTTTAAATACTTCATCATCGCCATTAAAACTAGCACTACAATCCAGAATAGATCTTGATTGTCTGCAAAATTCCCTACATACACCCAGTGTGTGGTGGTTCACACTATCCAGCCATCTTAGTTACATGCTACACTTTCTCCTACGTTCCATCAGATCGCTGAACAAAGCGTACGTACCTAACGAGTCCAGTGTTCTGCATGCAATATAAGTGGCCAAACCATTATACAGTACTCTCGTTATAACCCAGGATTAGTCTGCCTGAAGAAAGTTACGAGATAGGAGTTAGAAACTAGTGTGACGAGGATGAATATATATGTGAAATAACCAATAATAGGTTTACCCGATTTTCTCCAAAATTTAATCCTTTCGATTGTATAAGTAAAACCCTAGATGTAACAATGTATGTATTTTAATCCGGTAGCTCAGTCAGTGGTTATAGGGCAAGCCTCTATTAGATCTCGAGGTATAGTGGGAAGAAGTGGTCAGTCGTCAGTGCTTGGATAGGTAGAAATATACAATGAAACACATATTTGCTGTTAAATAGTTATATATTTGATCTTGACGAGCTGATAGCCCGACAGAAAACTTAAATTGGGCAGATAACTTTCTGATACTCCGCTATCCTTTCAGATGGACAGACAGTCGAAGTATTTTTTATTTGGGGGTAATTTCACAACAGTTCGTTGCAAAGTTGTGCCAATTCTCAATAATTTGATATCACCAATCTCTAAATTTACTCAGATATCACCATTGAATGACAAGCAAAGATAATAAACAAATTCACCTTACTTCAATACACTTGACACAATGTATTTCCAATGCTCGACATTAGGTGCAAGACTACAGGGTCATCAGGCTACAGGGCCGTTGAAATGAAGAAGTCGCCCCAGTATGGTTGGTGGGCGTCAACTCGTGCCGTAGTACAGTAATTCGCGACGAAACGGAATTTGGAGTGGGCTCTTTGAGATTCGTCCCGGTCCTGAAGACTTCACGACAATTAGTGCGCTCGATATTCTGTGAGAATCAGCTGATTTTGACCAGAGATAAAGTGGTACGTCAATTTCAAGATTGTCACATGGGTAAATTACCAGAATTTACTCAATTATAAACGCACGGCAATAACAAAATCCTCGTATGGATAGGATTTGCCCAGCCAATTTTATGGAAATAAAGTGAACACTTAGTTTATAGAAATACTTTTAGAAAACTTGGAATAAAGTTACAGCGACCAATGATAAGTATAGGAGCTTTTAACAGGAAGAAGTCACAACCGAGAAGGGGGGCTATGGACGGTATGTATCGAATATATAGTGTATGAGGAGTCTGACGTCACAAAGAAAGAAACTCCTTATAGAATGTCGGTCGTAGACTCTTAAAATTTATGGCCATCCAACCGTGTGAAAGCGTAAAAAAATAACTTTAACCAAAAAAGTCCCCCAAGAGCTGTTACAACTTCAAAAATCCCTTTACAAAATTTATTAACTATAACCGAATCATAAATTACAAAAATTTGTTTACATAGGGCATACTTAATAGCTCTGGACCGATGAGAACACGTTAGTCATATCAGTTTACACGGTTCTCTTAAAATTTGTCTACATAAAAATGCACATCATCCTCACGATATATACCATGAATGAAATTTTAATAGCTATTTATGACTATAAATGCTTGATGATAGGAGACCAAGTACCAACCTGACACCCTCCCATCGAAACACCAAAATTTATGATAATACTGTGAGTTGAGTTTTTAATAGCTATTTATGACTGCAATACATTAAATGGTTGATCATTTCGTAAGTTGAGTTTTTAATAGTTATTTACGACTGTAAAAATTAAATGGTTGATCATGGCAGACAAGTACCAAGTCCTGACACCAAGTTCTTTAAAATGTTTTCAAATGTTCCTATAGACTATTTATTCATATATCCTGGTTGACTTATATTAAAATCCCAAAGGTGTCCTACTTGGGTCATGTACTTAGAGGAGCAATGTACAAATTACTGCACCTGATCATATAAGGTAAAATAGAGGGTCGAAGAGGTGTTGGCAGGAGGCTAATCTCTTGGCTTCGAATTATACGTAATTGGACTGGCGTTGGATAATAATAAGGAGCGTTGGAGATCTTTTTCGGGCTACCAGGGACAAAGATGTCTACTTTCAAGTGATATTCAACGTTAGAGGGACCTAACATGACACTGAGAAGAAGAAGAAAGTTGACTTTTGTGCGATTTTCTTACCAAAAATTTTGTTCAACTACCTAATCCGCTGACTTTCTATAGTAAAAAATAAGAGGAAAATCACATGGCCAGTAACAGCAAAAACAAACCATTCCATGTCACATGGCCAAGGACAGCATAACAGACCATTCCATGTCACATGGCCAGTAACAGCAAAACAGACCATTCCATGTCACATGGCCAGTAACAGCAAAACAGACCATTCCATGTCACATGGCCAGTAACAGCAAAACAGACCATTCCATGTCACATTGCCAGTAACAGCAAAACAGACTATTCCATGTCACATGGCCAGTAACAGCAAAACAGACCATTCCATGGCACATGGCCAGTAGCATCAAAGTGCTATTAAAATACCCCATCATTTTTAAGCGATTCGGAACAATCTATTATTTATTCGATACAAACAAAATTCATTTCAAAATTGTTCTCATCTCCTAAGAAATATCTCAGACACAGATTCGAAAGATATAATACAATGGAGATATTTCATTAAGAGCTTCAATACAATAACAAAGTTATTTACAATATTATTAAATATTTCAGCTTTTTTTTTCATCATTTTAAATATACCGGTTGATAAAAACCTTTCAAACAGCATTCCAAATTATTATTTTTTAGTCACGCTGGTAAGTTCCCATTTATTAATTAAAAACTAACTTTATTCAAAATCATTCGACGTTTCTATCACAATTTTTTCGTTTTTCTTGATCGAAACCCCCTTTTTGGTAACATAATAATGCAATAAAACGTTTTTTTTTTGTTGCTAACCCTTGCCGATCTGTGAATGGACAAGAGTGACCAAGACGTATATTTTATTTAATTTCTCGAAATATACTGCTTGCAGGGTCTTCATACTTTATGTATTCCTCATCGAAACCTCTATGATTTGAATGATGTCATTACGAAATAAAATCATTAATAAATATCAACAGAAATGAATGATTTTAAATCGAGAATTGACGAAATGTCAAAACACTCCGTATGACTCATTCTTTTTTGACAGTTAATATTTTACGAGTACATTCGTTCCAGGGATTGGTTACCATTTTTATCAAACACCTGTGTGTTTAGTACATAGAATAGAAACAAAAGTTATTTCGTGCCCCAATTGCGATAGACTTTCTCCACATGATTAAATTTTGATTTTATGATATGTTTGTCCTATTTTCAAATTTTGACCTATTTTCAAAGTGTTTATATTTTCCAAATGGCATATTTTATTGATTTGAATTTCGTGTTTGTTTTTATATTATTATTTTTGAATTTATATATTAATTTTATATTTTGTTAAAATGTTAATTATTGTCTTAATTCGAATTATATTTTTATTGTCCAAAAATACACGCTATATTTTATTGTATAATTTTATAATTTTTTTTTTAAAAGGTTGGAGACCTCTTTTCAGTCATGCGCATTCTGAACATTGCGCAGACCGAACGACGCAGTGGAAATATGATATTCTTATAGAAATGTCACCTCTTTGTTTGAACTCTTATTTTATCATTTCTTACACTTATTTTATATTATTCGACATTTTATTACATAATAAAATGATGTTTATAGCAAATTACAAAAAAAAACTAATAGATTTTGCATAATTTTAATTTAAAATATACATGTTTACTGTACCCTCAGTGTCCAACACCGTTACTGGCGTAATTTTTTAGCACAGTAAGGGAAGTGTTAAACTCAAAAGAGATTAAAAGTTTGATTAAAATAACTTAAATAATCAAAAGTTTAATTATCTTATCGTAAACAATGAGATTCTTGAGCGAACAAATAAATTATTCAAATTGATTAAAAAAGTTTGTTTAGTGTGAAACTAAAATAAAAACTTCGGAATCTGTCTTCAGTAATTAAGAAATTTATTTAATGATACTTTTTAACAAAGTGCATCAGTTCTTTTTAACTAAAACATACGATCTCGAGTTGTTGCAAGATAACACAAAGTGAGATTTTTTTTTGTTTTTGAATACTGGATACTACTCGTACATGGTGAGCCAAATGTTACTAAGGGGTTTGAAGTTTGATAACTTATTTTTCTTTACATGTATTTAAATAAAGATCTTGAAATTTAACCATCATAAAATTCACGACCGGAATACCGAACACAAATTGTGAAATTTTGCTATTTAAACCAGAGATCAATAATTCCGACCCAACGTGCATATTCTCATTATAACGACGTGAGAGATTTTTTAAGCGGATCAATGATTAGACGCCTGATTCGTTGTTTTGAGGAACAGGGTTCAGTAAACGACCTTCCACAAACAGGCAAACCGCATTCGGTTAGTAATGAAGACACAGTTAAGCGTGTTGCAGAAAATACCTTAGCACATCAACTCAAAGTTGGTTTGGACAGGCTGAAGTGTCTCAAACGTCACTCTAGCGTATTTTGGAAACCTTGAACTTATTTCTGTTTAAAATGCAATTGGTGGCACAGTGGAAGCTACCACATTACCAGTTCGAACGACACAAGCACTTTTTCTGTCAAGTGGTCGAGGATATAATAATACCCATGACTTCGGTCATATCTATTATTTTATAAATAAATATTCACAGATTAATTCTGTGAAGATGCGTGCATTATAGAAAATTTGTGGTGACAATGTTAGAAAGAAGGTGGAATAAAGACATCAGAAACGAATACATACAAAACATTAATGTTTTTAGCAAGATTAAGAAGGAATCTCTATGATGGTTAGAACATATGGAGAGAATGAAAGCTCAAAGAATAACTAAGTGAACATACAAGTCAGAAGTGCAAGGTGTGTGCGAAAGAGGTAGACCAAGAAAAACGTGGCTTGACAAAAGTTTGGACATCTGTGCTCTTTGCCTTCCATCCAAAGGAACGTCATGTGATAATATTATCGTATGTGTGTATATTAATTAACCTCTTTTTCTTCCTGAAAGTATATATAACTTAATTGTTAACCTGTTTCAGTTACAAAAGTCTAAAACTTCAGGTTTCATTCATGATGAAAAAAAGTTTTTCAGTCAGGTAAAGAGTTTGTGGCGGTCGCACACACGGTCAATGACCGATGAAATAACCTTTTCATTCCTTAGCAATGCAAAACAAACAATTACAAAGTCCACGCGCCGGTCATCAACCCATAGCCGGGAACGGAGCGCATTCCATGCCGGAGCGAGAACGCACCACGTTTGTCGCGTCAGTTCCGTAAATAAATTATCACCTACATACGACATTAATCGTTTTGCTAATGCAGAAACGAGACGAAGGATATCTTAATCGCATTCCCGCACACACGCGGGGATAGTATAAATACCTACGTTTACTAATAAAAACTTCTTCTTCCGTATTGCGATCGAAAACGCGTTTTATTTATCAACAAATCATCATCATCTCTTCCCTCTAGGACACATCTCCTAAAAGTTCATTAGATAACAATACTCACACACACACTAAACTTGTCGCTTACACTTACATTCACACACACACTAAACTTGTCGCTTACACTTACACTCACACACACACTAAACTTGTCGCTTACACTTGACACTGGTGTGAGTGTTGTAACCTCTTTACTTACAAAGTAGCATTGCTTCTACGTGCGTTGAATAACCACGTGTTCTGTGCTCATTCCAGTAATTTTATACCCGAAGGTTTAATCAACACGCCCGAAGGGAATATTGTCTCCTAGCCACACTCATCAATTTGTAAGAATTACTAATTTGAATACGATTAATTAGATCCTTGAGAAGAGTCTTCTTTCTAAATAACGTTTTACAAATTGTCTTTTTTTACTTTTATTATTAATAAAAGGTACCATATGAAGAAAAAAAATAATTGTTTTTTTTTAAACTTTGAGAATCACAAGTTATTTAAAAAATCAAAGTTTTTCTGAAAACTTTTGTAGAAATGATCAGCTTGACGAGTATATCAAATAATTTTCGTTACAAAAACTTTTTATTGAAACCCTGTTAATATTAATATTAATGTTGCCACATTATTAAAAAAATCCCTGCATAATGATGTTTCATGAATAATGGATGCTGGGAATATTCGGGACGAGATGAAAATCAAAGTCACGCTTAAATTAATTCTAATAAACTAAATTAATTAAAATTGATGTGAAATCAAGGGAATATGTTGTTTCAATTTTTTATTTAACAGTTTATTTTTAAAGATTGCTTAGGCATGGTGCAGGAGAGTGGAAACTGAAAATTTATGAAGAATCTTGAATTTTAACGACACATATATTTATTTCCATCTACAGAAATACTGGAGAACGTACCTTACTTCAAATATCTAGACCAGTGTTCCCCAACCTTTTAAGACCTGTGGACCGGTAAAAAAAGGAGATTTTTTTCGCGGACCACTAATACTGAAATAAAAATGTTTTTTTTATTTAATATTTTTTAAATCTTATATTGTGATAGATTGACATATGTAACTGTAATTGACAAATATACATATAACAGTTAAACAATTTTAATTGTAACATTGTCTGATACAATTAAAATTTAACAAAAACCATGGGGTTTTTGCAACAAACTAATGCGAAACCTGCTGTTGCATCATTGCTAATATATTGGATATTCTTGGCTGTAGTGCTGTCTGTGACAGACGAAGTGCTGCATTCACGTCCAGTATATTCCTTTGTTTCGATTTTTTTGAGTGCATGGATGAAAATCCTATATTTAATATTTTTGCTTGGCGAATTTCTTGAAATTTGGCATACTGTTTGCGGCCCGGCGGAAAGTTTCTGCGGCCTGGCACCGGGTCGCGGACCACCGGATGGGGAACACTGCTCTAGACAGCATCCTGGCATCGAACTCTTCTCTTAATGGGGAACTGAAGTCACTTTAAGAGCCCGTCATCAGTTACTGGTTAGCTGCACAACATAGTATTCTGCAGCAGGGGCACCTCCTAGTCTTCAAAAATTATTCTACAAGGCCATGGCCCTCCCTATACTTCTCAATGACTTTAAGACTTGGGTTATCTACGAAAACCACTTTCGAAGCCTTGATATGTTACGACAGCGTTTCCTACGTCCTATATTTTGGATCCACTGGAGTGATCATGTAACAAATGCTCGGTCCAGCAACGATCCGACTGTGAAGTAGTAAAGGGTATGTTTGTTAAAGTAAACTTGCGGTGAACCAGACATGTGATATGTATGGGTGATTATAGGCTCCCAAAACGAAAACCGACCTCCATGTGCCTAGTTGGTAAGACATTTGTCTCCCAGCCTGAAGGTTACGGGCTAGCATTCCGTTGGGACCCAGATTTGTTTAAAAGGGATTCCAGACCCATTTACACATAAGACATCTTTTAAATCTTTCTCGTTGTTTGGAATAGATTGCCATACAGAAAAACCCACCAGGGTGTACTTTGTACAACTAAAATGTAATTCAATACAATAAAGTGAATGGAAAAAGAAAGACCAGCAAAATAAATACGCATGTGAGTGAGAGACGTAGTAGAGGATAAACAAGAAGAGCACAATTGAACAAAGTTAACAATATATTAGCCTTTCCCTTCCAGTGCTAAAAAAATCGTGCGTTTCGGTGCTGTGCATTCAATACTCATCAATACACATGCAAAAATGAGCGATTTAAAATCGTAAAAAGAAGTATATTCATAGCCAATCGCTTAAATTAATTAAATTTGAAGTCAAAAGTGATAATAGTTGAAATTTAATTGCTAAAACATGAAAAAAATATCGACCAACGTTCACAAAACGGGCAAAGCGACCATCTCAAACGAAAGCTCGCGAGCCACTAAGACGGGACTCGGAACACTAACACTGTGTATGTTATACCTCGAAGCATTAAACAACTGCGAACGAGATTATATTTCTTGCGTTCCCATATACCGAAGTAGAGTGAGAGTGAGAAGTGAATAGCGTCGCTTCTCACCCATATCGGTTTTTTAGAATTAATATACCTACGTCACACACTGGCACACGTTTGATTATATTGGTGAATTTATTCCCGATTTTCACAAAATATCTCTGATGTGGCCGATAAGTGCTAATTATTATTAATATTATTTTTTCACTCAATGCGTACATGTTTTACGAAGAAATACCTAAAATCTGAACCTAGTATTTATTATATTTATAGAGATATTAAAGTTTTTAGAAGCAATGCGTACTAGTTACACATCACAGGGAAGGAAGAGTTAAAAGAAGAAAATATAGTCAAAGAAATCGTATAATCTGTATAAGTGGGTTTATAAATGTGGAGAAGGCTTAAAACGTTTATCACGTTACAATAATCTGGTCCTCTCTGCATACCCTGATAGGAGAAACGGCGCGATGTTATGCTTGTTCATATGAACTAATGGTTCGACAATTTTATGTTAACGGTATGAAATTTATTTCCACTAAAATATAACCATTAAATTAAATTTCATAAGTGGAAACATACAAAATATACATTTTGTAAATTGCGACAAAATTACGAGATTCCAAACAATGCAAAAATTATAAACTGAATCCATATTGTCCAATAAATATGTAACTAGACAGGATTTATCAAAACATGAACCTTCCTTTTTTATTTTCAATACCTATTTTGGAAAAAAAATCATGCAAATTACGCGAACATAAAAAAACAATATGTATCTCTCAATGAACTGGATAAAAAAATAATGGTACCAGACACCACTATCAATGTTTTACAAATGAGAGCGTTAAACTGTTTCATACTTGAATACATTTAAGACCACAAACTTTACAGTTTTAAACCGTAAATAAGATTTACAAACAACTTTGTGCGTTTCAACCAAAGAGGATTATTTTTATCACATTTTTTTCTATTCGTATTACAATATACAACAATTTTTTTTGACATTTTTATATTCTGTAGACTACAGTGAATTATAACGAAGTACTTTTGTAACTGAGATGAATTTTGTCACTGTTTTGGGTCTTTGAAACAAATTATTTCCACGTAGTTCATCTTCATAGACCGCAAAGTGACTTTTTCTGAGACTTTATTGCTTTTTTAACAACAAAGATGCAGTTGTGTGCCATACAGGGAAGAGTGACACATAGTTAATACTTTTGATTTTTTAGACAGTTTAGACAGTTTGTCGTTCTTTGCATCACTTATATTTTTTACATCACACTATTTTTCGACCAAAATAAGAATTTAAAACGTATATACTAACATATTGTATATTGTAATTTATTTTATCAAACACTGTTTATTCCACTTTTTTGTAACGGTATAACCTTACCGGTTTCAAGGCTTTCGCCTCATCTTCAGGGGAGCACAAACAAGTCTTGTTTGTCCTCCCCTGAAGATGAGGCGAGGCATAAGACGACCTCGGCGAGCAGCCGTCAGATTCTTGGTATATATTTGTTTGCCAGATGTTCACCTCGATGCACTTACTTATATCTAAGACATCTTATCCCATAGATACCCTAGAAATTTCTAGGTTAGTGCATCGAGGTGAACACATATATACCAAGAATCTCTCTGCTGCTCGCCGAAGTCGTCCCTTGCCTCACCCAGCCCCCAGTCCCCAGCTCGAATGTTTACCGTTAAAAGCGTGTATCTCGGTACCAGTTCGAACAGAATTCAGTACTGTTTGTGCTTCCCTGATGTTGAGGTGAAAGCCTTGAAATCGGTAGGGTTATACCGTTACAAAGAAGTGGAATAAACAGTGTTTGATAAAATAAATTACAATTTCTTTAAACCTCCACAGCGTTAGTGTCTTAACTATAAACAGTATATACTATACATGTTGAGACCACATTGAGTATTTATTCCGAGTTTTGTACCACAAACTGACATTGTTTCGTACTTTTGTACCTTAAAAGTTTATGTAAATGTTTCACACTTTTCTGACTTTGAGATGACATTGTGGTTTCAGTTGTACAAGGTATTTCGGAGTATTAAACCGCATGGTGAATTATGATGTCGACGTTTCGAAACGTTGTAGTTTTCATCTTCAGGTCTTGTTCATAGTAAACTTCGCCATAAATGAATGCGCGCTGAATACCGCTTGGTATACAACAGCGTCTCAACCATAACGTGGGATCATGGGTCGTCTCAGTTTGCGATCGTTACGGTTAATACAATATCATCTGTAAAAATATAAATTCAGATATTAAATGGCCCATAAAAAAACTAGTTCGAAAGTAAATCTGCTAAGAATTGAACCTAAGACACCCGCTTGCTTAGCATGAATTCATACCATCAGGCTATTGTTGCCGATAAATATATTTTCAATTAAAATTATATTTGTTCTTTGGATAAAATAAATAAAATTATGGTGAAAAGTATAACTACATCACTCTCAAATATTTAAAGAATGAACGAGCGTCCGAGTATTTGCTAACTCGTTCATCCAATGCAAACACATCACAGAATCAGAAGCAATACACCAAGTAGTAAAAACAGATATAATTTCAATGATGTCAGGGTAATGTGTTCATTTCTGAACGAGTTAATATACGAGTAAGAGATGGAATATATAAGAACTTGTTAGACAGGAATAGAAAGAGCAATAGTTCGGATATGTCAAGGGAGACGGGCCACCACATAGTGGTTGACATTAATTGTAATGTTCGAACATTTGGGTTTGACATTTCCTTATCAGGTGCTTATAACCTTAGGTTGACGATCCAGATTTGCAAAAGTACATCAGATTATTAATTATTGGCTAGGTCGATAAAGATGACATTCGCAGTCTAATTGATAAGATGCTGGACCTCCGACTGAGGGTGTTGGGCTTGATTCCCGTTGGCATCCGAATAAAAAGTTTCAGTTTGATAGAATTATTCGTTTAGTAACAATGTTCTTCTTCTCGGTGTCATGTCAGGTCCCCTCAACGTTGAATATCACTTGAAAGTAGATATCTTTGCCCCCAGCAGCCCGAAAAAGATCCCCAACGCCCCTATGCCAGTCCAATCACGTATATTGCGGAGCCAGGATATTTGCCTCCTGTCAACACCTCTTCGGCCTTTTTTTTTTCCTTGGATGATCAGGTGCAGTAATTTGTATTTTGCTCCTCTAAGTACATGACCCAAGTAGGACACCTTTCGGATTTTAATAGTAGTCAGCAACTCTCTATCGACTTTGGCTCTTTGAAGGACCCTTGTGCTGCTGATCATATCCGTCCAGGGTATCCGTAGCATTCTCCGGTGCATCCACATATCGAATGCTTCCAGTCGGTTCATACTACTTATTTTGAGGGTCCATGATTCTGCTCCATGCAATAACACTGACCAAACGTAGAATTTGACTAACCGTTGTCGAAGTTTCAAGTTTTGATTATCGTCGCAGAATACGCTTTTCATTTTATTAAAAGTCGCAAGAGATGATTCAATTCTGCACTTGACTTCGGTTTCTGGGTCACGGTCTTCTTCTAGAATACTTCCGAGGTATTTAAACTTTTTCACTCTCTCTATATCAGCACTGTTCAATGTAAGACGTGCTCCAGCGTTATCCTGCCGGCCAAACGCCATGAATTTAGTTTTATTCACGTTCATGTTCAGCCCCAGCCTCACACCGGCTTCATTAATTATATCTATAAGCGTTTGAAGGTCGTCAATACTGTCTGCCAGAATAACCGTATCATCTGCGTAGTAACAATAATTGAGTTCAAAATACGTGTGCGTCTATTATAACACCTTCACGCGCTATTTTGACATAATATCTATGGATAGTTTCACTGCAACTTGCTAAGATATTTATATGTATTTTTACAGCGCTGCGAGTCATTTTTATTATTTCATATTGCTGAGTATCAAGTTCTTCTTTCTCCACTTAAGTGCATTGCCACTATGCAGTTCCTTCTTCGTTACTTCGTGACGTCACGCTCATAAACAATAAAGAAGACTTCGACAATCTCGTGTACATTGCGCTGGATGGCAACTAATTTTGTCCTCCATGACTAAAATGTTAGACATAACCAATGTAAGACTAGCTTTGTCTTTGGCATGCTTTAAGAAGCGACTAAAAATAACTAACCATTTCTAGTCAGTAAAATAACGTGCTTCATTCCTGATTTTTCTTTTCCTTTCCTCTCCACCATCCCTTCCTTTCCTTTTGATTGATGATATCTCACTTTATATGAAAATAAATGTTTGGGTGACTGTCCATCTTTGTGGAGCTTGTGGGTATGCTCATGTATTTGTTCAAAAAGTTCCTGGGGATGGATAGTCGTTTGAATATTTTTACGTGATACTTGCTTCATTTATTGTCTTGTTGTTTGGGAGAAATTATCGCCTAGTTATACGCTCACCATATTGTGTTTGCAATAAAAGTGTTAAATAAAAAAATAAAATACCCTGCAACATAATTTTTGGTAGTATTGCTAACACGTACGATGATGAACTGCGACTTTCGAACCTGCCCTAGTCGTTTATAAATTTGAATGCTCCTTTATAATTTTGCGGCCAGGCTCTTTTTTATATCCACAACGCTAATTCAGATGGATTGAGAGGTACTATACGAATAAATTAATAAAGTGATTAAGGCAAATTTTTATATCCACAACGCTAATTCAGCTGGATTGAGAGGTACCATACGAATAAATTAATAAAGTGATTAAGGCATATTTTTATATCCACAACGCTAATTCAGCTGGATTGAGAGGTACCATACGAATAAATTAATAAAGTGATTAAGGCATATTTTTATATCCACAACGCTAATTCAGCTGGATTGAGAGGTACCATACGAATAAATTAATAAAGTGATTAAGGCATATTTTTATATCCACAACGCTAATTCAGCTGGATTGAGAGGTACCATACGAATAAATTAATAAAGTGATTAAGGCATATTTTTATATCCACAACGCTAATTCAGCTGGATTGAGAGGTACCATACGAATAAATTAATAAAGTGATTAAGGCATATTTTTATATCCACAACGCTAATTCAGCTGGATTGAGAGGTACCATACGAATAAATTAATAAAGTGATTAAGGCATATTTTTATATCCACAACGCTAATTCAGCTGGATTGAGAGGTACCATACGAATAAATTAATAAAGTGATTAAGGCATATTTTTATATCCACAACGCTAATTCAGCTGGATTGAGAGGTACCATACGAATAAATTAATAAAGTGATTAAGGCATATTTTTATATCCACAACGCTAATTCAGATGGATTGAGAGGTACCATACGAATAAATTAATAAAGTGATTAAGGCATATTTTTATATCCACAACGCTAATTCAGATGGATTGAGAGGTACCATACGAATAAATTAATAAAGTGATTAAGGCATATTTTTATATCCACAACGCTAATTCAGATGGATTGAGAGGTACCATACAAATACATTAATAAAGTGATTAAGGCATATATTTTTTCATTCAAAACTTTTATCAGAAAACACTTTTGAGAATCCAAAATGCTTCATAAGAATTATTCAAACCATCAAACCCTCAATTTACCTGTGGTATTTTATTACTCGACAAAAATCTTTATTGCATTGTATTGTTCTCTTTTCCCCTTTCTTTCTCCCTAGCTTTTTCTTTTTAGCACCCTTTCCCAGTAGAATTCCGCAACTCGCTTCCTCTAGCACTTCTTTGGTCTTCCGCCAGGATGTCTTTCTTCCGGTTCTACTAAAAGGATTTGTTTGGAACCTAAGACAGGTCCCAGCAATATAAAAGATTTTACTCTAGGCACCACAAAGGTGGAAAATTTTTCAGCCTGAAAAAGTCAGAGTGTATGGACAGATAGATATTTGTAACACGCCCTGATTTTTGTACCTCCATAATACCTTCATTTATTTTAAACTTAAAAGTGTATATATTATAAAAATAAATTTTACTCGTGGACAAGCAGTATGGTTTGACAAACTTCAACAATTTCAGAATGTTTATTTGAAGTTATCGAACCGAACAATATCGAAATTCTCTGAGACAATAGCCCACAGCAACATTGTTGTAAGAACTAAGTACGTGGTATGGTCTTGTTATTTTAAGAATTTTCTTTCTTATTGTAATGATGACAGTATGTACTTATTTCTGTCTCTTCTAAAGTTTAGAAGTTCAAATGAGAAATGTATTTTATGTGTGGGTTGTCATACACGTTATAATTTATACCACTAAGGTACAAACAACAGTTTCTGATTTGCACAAATTAAAATGTATTGGACCTGACCACGCTAACTATGCCCAGGCATGGTCAGGCAATATAACAGTTAAAATTTGATTCACCTACGATTAGTTGCATGTCAACTGGAGCCGAAAGAAGAAGAATTAAATGACGTTTAAATCCTGTCCTCATTTACTTTCTGTCGGAGTTTTCCCTACTTTTGAATAAACTTTATAACCACGCAATAACCAATTTTTAACATTTCAGAATATAACGAATTAACACGTCTTTTATCGGTTTTAGTTGATATACTATTGAGAGTATAAGCATCATACTTTAATTGTACTATCGTGTGACCATGCAGTGAGCTTGGTCAGCGTGGTATCTGTCCATACTTGCTCTAACTATTCTTCTTCTTCTTCCTAGCGTCATATAAAGTCCTACAAACGTTGACTATCACCTGAGAGTAGACATCTTTGTCCCTGATAGCCCGAAAAAGATCTCCAACGCCTTTTATGCCAGTCCAATCACGTATGATATATTGCGGAGCCAGGAGATTTGCCTCCTGCCAACACCTCTTCGACCCTCTATTTTGCCTTGGATGATTAGGTGCAGTAATTTGTACTTTACTCTTCTAAGTACATGACCCAAATAAGACACCTTTCTGATTATAATAGTAGTCAGCAACTCTCTATCAACTTTGGTTCTTTGAAGAACCTTTGTATTGCTGGCCATATCCGTAGCATTCTCCGGTGTATCCACATTTCAAATGCTTCCAGTCGGTTCATACTACCAACTTTGAGGATCCATGATTCCACTCCATGCAATAACACTGACCAAACGTAGCATTTGACTAACCGTTGTCAAAGTTTCAAGTTTAGATTATCCTCGCAGAATACGCTTCTCATTTTATTAAAAGCCGCACGAGATGATTCAATTCTGCACTTGACTTCGGTTTCTGGGTCGAGGTCTTCCACTAGGATACTTCCGAGGTATTTAAATGGTTTCACTCTCTCTATATCAACACCGTTCAATGCAAGACGTGCTCCTGCGTGTTCTTGCTTGCCGAACACCATGAATTTAGTTTTACTAACTATTAGTTAGTTTTACTAACCATTACAGGCCGGAAACTCTAGAAAGTCAGAAAAATCGAAGGAGCTATATAAGAAGGTGTATGAATGTAGAAGAGTCAAAAGATAGGTGTCGCAATACCAAAGAAGGATTGTTATCAATTCTTATTTAGTATAAATATTGTTTTTTTTTGTAACTAAGGGGTATCAAAAATACTGTACATCATCTTTCTATAACAAAACATTAATTTATAATTTTAATTATCAATTTCAGTTCCAAACTCCTGCATTAGGCCAGATCTTGAATGATACAGAGTGAATGAAATCAAATCGCTCCCTTAAATGATAACCTTCATCCCTTCTTATCAGCCACACTTAATTCACGTGATTACCTGTTACCCCCGTAACACAGCACGTCCGATCCTCGAACGACATCCAAAGGGGTACAGTATGAACTTTACCTCATACCAAGAGATAATTAAGCATACGTTTCTCAAAAACAAACTGAAATAATAATATCACGATATTTCTTTTTACATGATCTTTTGCATTTGTATTTAAGAAGACCACTTTTATTTATTTCCCCTGAATAATATATGTTTTCCGACCCGAGTATTACAGGATTGTTCCTAGGTGCCACCCATAATTTTTCAAAGAGTTGAAGTCTGGCCTTAAGTTAAGGAATTATTTAATATATATATTACATATTTATAGTTAAGACATTAACACTATGGAGGTATAAAGACATTGTAATTTGTTTAAGCAAACACTGTTTATTTCATTTTATATAACGGTATAACCCTACCGGTTTCAAGGTTTTCACCTGTTCATCAGAGTAGCAAAAACAAGTCTTATTTGAGCTCCCTGATGATGAGGTAAAGATCTTGAAAGCGGTAGGATTATACTGTTATGCAAAGTGGGATAAAAAGTGTTTTAGTAAAGGCTTCTATAATACGTTAGAAGAAATAAACCCTTTGCAATAAACCCGTCACGTTTTGATATATACAACGAAAGTTTCATATAATTTTCTTAGATTTTACCTTACCTTTTCTTCTATGGTCCTACAGGTCATGAAAAACGTTAGCCTCCAAAACGGTTTAATTTTTCATACACCATCGAGAATTGAACCTAACTATGCAATTACAATCGAATCTTAAAATACAAAAACAATCAAACCTTAAAATACAAAGATAATCGAACTTAAAAATATAAAGACAATCGAACCTAAAAATATAAAAACAATCGAACCTCAAAATACAAAGAAAATCGAACCTAAAAATACAAAGATAGCGAAAAGTTTCGATGCTGTCGACTAATTTAGTATTATTTGAGATTTCATTAAAAATGTTGAAACCGTTGTATAAGTTTTGTTTATTTAAATTTCCGTATAAGTTTTGTTTATTTAAATTTCCATCAGAATCTCAATTTGAAAACATAGGTTTTAATTAAGTTTTCTCTTAAGACCTATTAAACACCTTTGTGGTCGTTTTTTTTTTTAAATCTTTAGCTATGTTTTTTGTTTTATAATTTAATATTTTGTTACAATTTATTCAACGAGTCAAACACTTTTTTAAATCAAATATCTAGAAAATGCATATTAAATGTTTAGCACATTCAGGTAACGTGGAATGTAGGGGAAACTTTAGAAAATCAGAATAGTATACACGAATGGAAGGTCGGCTAGGCTAATTAGAGTTGAGCCGGAGCTCAAATGGAGTTCGCCACTGTAGTACTGTCACACAGATTTAGAATTATTTTATTCCCAGCCTCTCTTAGGGTCCTTGAGAGAGGTTCTAACTTAATTAATATTATAGACATTTGCTTTGTACTAGTGTTATTTAGGGTAAGGCAAAATACTTTTTTTGGATAGAACAGTTTTAAAAATAAATAATGTATATTTTTTAATGTTTCCATAGGATATATAAAAATGTTCTTCTGGTATATTTTTTCATCAACTTTGACAAATATTGATAAATATACAAATAATGGATAAATATACATATAACTAATTGATAAATATACAACAAAGTATCCTTCATAAACCTAAGTAACGTTTACTTCTCCTTATTCCTTATAACATTTATGCCGAGGAACGTGACTCACAAATTGATGAGCAAATTCATGTGGTTTTCTTGAGATAATGGGCGGTGGTTTCCCATTGCTTTCCACAATACAGTAGATGTTATAAAAATTGTATACATGTTGCATATATTATGAGCCCTCCTACCAAAATACAGTATTATTGATATTGTATTAGGTTCTAGATGAAATGTGGTATTGTGGATCTTAAGAGGAAGTAGGTATGGTGTGGAAATGTTTTGGGATATACTAATGTGGATAGAAGGGGAACGATAAGTAGAAAGAATAAAAAAACACAGAAGCAGAATTGACCAGTCTTTGTGTCCCTCCATCAAGTTTACTCTGCGGATCCACGCATTTTTCGGGTTGTGGCCACTATCCGTTAATTTAGTAAGAGATAAAATACAACAGCTTAAAAAATCAAAACGAATCATAACTCTAAGAAATCTAAAGAAATCACCAATATATAGTACAACATATTAAGTGTAGTAATCACCAATATATAGTACAATATATTAAATGTAGTAATCACCAATATATAGTACAACATATTAAATTAAGTATAGTAATCACCAATATATAGTACAATATATTAAGTATAGTAATCACCAACATATAGTACAACATATTAAGTGTAGTAATCACCAATATATAGTACAACATATAAAATGTAGTAATCACTAATATATAGTACAACATATAATATTAAGTATAGTAATCACAAATATATAGTACAATATATTAAGTATAGTAATCACCAATATATAGTACAACATATTAAGTGTAGTAATCACCAATATATAGTTGAACATATTAAGTGTAGTAATCACCAATATATAGTACAACATATTAAGTGTAGTAATTACCAATATAAAGTACAACATATCAAATGAAGTAATCACCAATATATAGTACAACATATTAAGTGTAGTAATCACCAATATATAGTTGAACATATTAAGTGTAGTAATCGCCAATATATAGTACAACATATTAAGTGTAGTAATTACCAATATAAAGTACAACATATCAAATGAAGTAATCACCAATATATAGTACAACATATTAAGTGTAGTAATTACCAATAAATCATCATCATCATTGTCAACCAGCGTTGATCCACTGCTGGATGAAGGTCTCCCTAAGCTGGCTACAAATAGTTCTGTTTTTTGCTTGTTGATGCCACGTGATGCTGCCATGCTTCCTGATTTCATATATCCAGCATACCTTTGGTCTTCTTATGGGCATCTTTATGCTTCATGGGTACCATTGGATTATTTCGGATGTCCATCGGGAGTCTGACATTCTGGCTACGTGTTATGCCCATTGCCACTTCATTATTTTGCACATCTTTATAACGTCTTCTACCATTGTTATATTGTGAATCTAGGTGTTTCGTTTAGGGTCTTTTTTCGTGTATCCCAACATGCATCTCTCCGCGCTCTTTGGTGCGGTCTGGAGCTTTTGTATGTTCTTTACTGTGAGCGTCCATGTCTCGCAGCCATACGTTAGTACTTGGAGAATACACTGGTTGTAGACCCTTCGCTTCAATAATATTGGGAGATTACTTTTGAAGATGTTGTTCAAGCGTCCAAATGAGCTCCATGCTAGTTTTGTCATACGTGATATTTCCTCTGATATGCCACCTAATATTTGCAATTACCAAAATATAGTACAACATATTGAGTGTAGTAATCATCAATATATACAATAGTACAACATATTAAGTGTAGTAATCACCAGTATATAGTACAACATATTATGTGTAGTAATCACCAATATATAGCACAACACATTAAGTGTAGCAATCACCAATTTATAGTACAACATATTAAGTGTAAACCATCTATGGTACCATAAAAAAATGCAATCAATCAATGATTTGACTCTGTGGCGCAGTTGGTAAAACGCCTGTCTTACAGCCCGAAGGTGCGAATTCGATTCAATAATCTTCTTTCAAACATCCCTGAGCGACAGCGCGTATTTCTTATTTCCAATAATCCCTTTCATAAAATTACATTTCTACCATTTGGCCATTGATGACCTTGTTAAGTTTTATTTGATTTTTTCACTTCACAATTAGGAATATAAAAATAATTTAAAGAGATATATTTTCTTAATATTGTTTTACAATATTTTGAAAAAGGTTGTGTTATATTCATTTAATTTTATACACACATAAATAATTTTTTTTTTCTATATTTTCAATTTTAAAAAATGAAGCCCTGTTTTAGCTCGCGTAGGTAAACGTAATTTTTAATATTTGATCCCTACAGACTTTGTACAATCTCATTTGTGGTCCTTTGTCACAATACGCCATCATGCAAATTTTAATAAGAAACAGCGGAGGGAGTCAGATAAGCTTCTATTGCTAACCACCTAATTAAAATAATGGTCACATGACCTCTGCCACAAAGGTGTTGATTAATACATGGGGGTGCATTGCATTTAATTTTAAAATTGACTTTTAAATTTATTTAAAAAATATACAGCATTTGAGCATCCTTCACAAATGGTATCAACAATTACTAAAAAAAATATCACGATTTTTTTTCAAAAACTGGTTGAATCCCTCGAGATCTGTATAAAACGAGTTAAAAAAAAAGAAAAGCTTTATACAGCAACCTTTAGAGAGCAAAATCCGTCCTTGGTATGCTTTAAGAAGGGACTTCAAAAACTCTTATTTTCTAGTTAGTAATATAACATGTTTCATTCTTGATTTTTCTTTTCTCTCCACCATCTCTTCCTTTTTCTTTGATTGATGATATCTCACTTTTACTTTTATTATGTATATGTTCATAAATTTCATAAAGATGAATAATTATTTGAATACTTTTCGCGACCATGTAAATTCCTTCATTTAATTTTATCTGGTCGGTAGGAAGAGATTGCCGTCTGACAATAAGCCCACCAGATTGTTTTATATAACGAAATATTAAATAAATAAAAAAAATTGTAATTTATTTTTATCAAACATTGTTTGTTCCACTTTTTTGTTACGGTATAACCCTACCAGTTTCAAGGCTTTCACCTCATCTTCAGAGGATCACAAACAAGACTGGGTTATACCGTCACAAAAAAGTGAAATAAACAGTGTTTGATAAAAATAAATTACAATGTCTTCAAACTTCCACAACGTTAATGCCTTAACTATAAATAACAAATAAAAAAACTTCCCTCAAGGGGATATAATCTCTGGGATTCGAGCCCGCTAATATTAAACAAATCACGCCTGGCAGCTATAACAGCGCCCGAACAAATCATCTATAATACTGTATTCTTATACATTACAAATTTGTAGGATTATTGACATGTAGCAATCTTCTCCAACCATCCAGAGAGATGTTTATAAGGTTTTAAATGAAAACAAGACTGAAACCTTTTTTTTAAACAACTGAGATCTAGCGGAATTCGAACCCGCCACCTCCGATTTAGAAGATAGGCAATCTTACCAACTAGGTTACAGATATCATTAACTGCAGATGACGCTATAAAAAAGAAGCAGAACATATTATCCAAGGCTTATTACACATATTCTCCCAGGGTGAACTTGTATAATAAACAAGAACGAATGCAAACTTAAGGCTGATGCGTTAAGTAAGATGACGAAGAGTACGTTGAGATGGTTTGAGCATGCTGGACGAATGTAAAGAAAGGCCAACCAAAACAAATATGTAGTGCAAATGTGAGTAGAAAGTATGTAAAAGGAAGACACGTAAGTATGGTTGAATCAAGTGAATTAAATTTTGAAAGAAGAAAACGCTGAGAGCCAAATATCGTTCTCAATAACATACGCAAGATACGGGTCTTCGAGCCGCTATGCCTATAGGAAGGGTCTTTACGCTTTTGAACGGGACTGCTTCGGATATTGATATATTTCATATTATAATACATTACCAAAAGCAAAAGTAAATTTTCTTCTAAGATTGAGCGCGTTAGAAAGCACTCATCAATGTACTTAACAGTCTTTGAATGTGTGTTTGTGTGTGTATGTATGTATGCATATACATTATTTAAAATTTAAAAAAATACTCTACATATTTATTTTTTATTTTTAATGTTAACATTTCTTGTATTTCTCAAAGTAATTGGGCTAAGCCTGTTTTGAGAAAATAAATCATGTATATGGATGTAGAAGATGTGTCAAAAGAAGAAAATCGTGTCATTTTCTCTATGTTTACACCGTTAGAGAAATATTGTGGTGGAATGGTTGTATAAATTTTCATTATTTTCAGATAATATTTTTAAGTGCCGTAAAGTGACTTGGCCCCACCTCAGACTAATATCTCGTAGGATTGAGTTCGGTAAAAAAATGTAATTAAAATTGTGATAATTAAATGCCGTATAAAACAGCGTTTTACTTTGAATTAATTGACACTTAAAAGCGTTTGAACTTCCTAAAAGGCTGTAGCATGGCCGAGGCCGCTCTCCCGGAGTGGGTTCAAGAAGAACCTCCCCTGGGATATGAAATTATCGAGGGGCTGGAACGAAGTCTCGGCCCAACTCAATTATCGATTACCTATTTCCACTCTATGAAGACACTGATAAGACTTGGTTAAGAATATTATCAAGTGAGGAATTTCAAATGAGAAATCCTGTTTCATATATTTAATATATTCATTTTTACATAAGATGGAAATATATTAGAATAAAAATTTACATTTTTAACGATATACTTTAATAATCAATTCAAAATGTTTATTATTAAGAAGTATGAATAAGTAATTAAAAACTGACAAAAAATTTAATAATGCCAACTTGAGAGAGATTTTGTGGTAGATGAAAAACTAGAAAAATATGGTTTGATCAAGTAAATAAAATAGGAAAAAAATATATGGAATTTTACATTTATGAATATATATTTTAATAAATGTAGAATTTGTTTTACTTCCGTGAATATTTCACGGGTTGCAACTAGTTTTATATAAATGAAGATTGTCTTTGTCAAGATGATACTCGTATATGCTCCGCAACTGTCTCTGTTTGGTTATGGAGTCAATAAAAATTGGAAATAGAATTCCAGCCTGCCTAACGCCAGCAGTCAACAGAATCTTATCGGACAGCTGATTTGAGAATTTCATCTGTTTTATACGCCATGCAAGTTAAATTTGAACTATTTTAAGGCTGATGTCAGATGTTTCATTTATTAAATGAGCAAAACAAAATCAATTATTTGAAAACACTGTTCAAATCCAGCTATGATAAGATTGAGCTGTCTGCTGTCTACAATCTGTTTGAAATCATCAATTATTTCGCTGAGTACAGTAGCTGTACTATGCTTAGGGTGCAAACTAGATTGCAAGGGATTAAGTAGGTTATTGGAAGATAAATGTGACATCAGTTGATTATAAATAATTTTCTTAAGAACTCACGTATAGAGTGACAGAATAGTCTGATGTCTTTATATATGGAGCGATATGATAGTCTAATGCCCTATAAAGAAAAATAATACTTTGTATTTGTTTACACTTATTTTTTTAAGCAAGTGAATATATAAATATATTGATTGATAATTATGAATACATTGATAAATGTAAATTAATTATTTTTTTACATGATAAAGAAATACGAGTTTATAAGAATAACGAAATAAACCGTTTGAGGAGATATACTTTGAACATAAAAATAAAACATGTTTCCTTTCACGATCGATCGAATCTAATTTTAAAAGAGAAAAGAGTGTTAAGTATTTGTAAAAGAAGAGTGAAGAGGCAAAAGTGAAAAAAATATAACGGGATTGATTATAGTTGAAACCTGTTATCTTTGCCTATGGTGATGATTTGTGACACAATGCGTATTCTAAAGAATCGAACTATATTTTGATTGACGGTGAAAATAGGAGAAAAAAATATTGATTTTAAGGGTAACGTCATTTTTAGTACGTTTTCAGGTATTTCACTTAGTTGTTTTATATTATCAACCCCGTCATTATTATTGTATTGCATTGTTATCTTATTGAAGTTGAGCTGTATATAGAACAACCTTGCATGTTTATTGCCATGTTACAATTTTTTCCAATGAACTTGACAGATTTTAACCCTCCCTTTCCTGTGATGTGTAACTAGTACACATTTCTTCTAAAAACGTTATATCTCTATAAATATAATAAATACTGGGTTCAGATTTTAGGTATTCCTCCGTAATACATTTACGCATTGAATGAAAAAATAATATTAATAATAATTAGCACTTATCGGCCACATCAGAGATATTTAATGAAAATCGGGAATAAATTCACCAATACTATCAAACGTGTGCCAGTGTGTGACGTAGGTATATTCATTCTAAAAAACCGCTATGGGTGAGGAAACGACGCTATTTGCGACGTCTCACTCTGCTTCGGTATATGGGGTATACGTAAGAAATATAATATCAGTCCGCAATTGTGTTTCTTCCTTCGAGATATAACAGTCTGAGACCGAGTCCCGTCTCAGTTCTCATTAGCTCTGAGGCATCCATTTGAGGTGGTCTCTTTGCCCGTTTTGTGAAAGTCGGCTCATGTTTTTTTCATGTTTTCAGCTATTTAATTTCAATTCTTATCACTTTTGACTTTAAATTTAATTAATTTAAGCGATTTGCTATGAATTTTCTTATTTTGCCGATTTTTAGTCGCTCATTTTTACATGTGTATTGAATAAATAACACTGGAACGATGAGGATGAGGAAGCGACGCTATTCAAGTCTCACTCTCACTCTACTTCGGTATATGGGAACGCAAGAAATAGAATATCAGTTCGTTCACTTCTCTCGCTTCAGTAGCTCGCAGGCATCCATTTGAGGTGGTCTTTTCGCCCGTTTTGTGAACGTCGGCCGATGTTTTTTTCATGTTGTCAGTTGTTATCACTTTTGACTTCAAATTTAATTAATTTAAGCGATTGGCCATGAATATTCTTATTTTTCCGATTTTAAATCGCTCATTTTTACATGTGTATTGATATGTATTGAATACACAGCACCGGAATGCGCGGATTTTTTTTAGCACGAGAAGGCAAAGGTTGACGAGGAATTAAATGAAAACCAGAAAAAAAACATTCCAATGACAATTAGGTTTACGACCCCCAGGTTATGAAACAGATGTTTTACTGACTAAGTCACGAATACAAATTATATTTCTTTCTGGTAACATCAAAATATGATTATAATATAATGAATATACCATATCAAATTTTCTTTCCAATAGGAATACAGAAAGACCACAACACGCCTCCACATTTAATATACCGAAGAGATAGTTAAACCCCTTAATTTACATTCTTTAAACAAGATTTATATCCTGTCAAATGTTACTTATTTGCATTTAGCATTTGCTTGTTTTATCTTTGTGAAATGTCAGCATTAATTATACATTTTCTTAAATTTGTTCCGTATGAAAGATTTAATACATGTAAATTATGGATGTTTATCAATTTACTTGCTGAAAAGCAAATATAATTACTAAATACTTGTTAATTGTTACAACTACTTATCATACATTCTATCTCATCATGTCATGCCCGTTATGAGGTAGGCAGAGAAGATCGAGCGCCACACATCCATCACCTTTACCACATCCATGATTTGTCTTATACGATTCTTTCTATTCTTTATACTTTTCACATTACCGTCTTTAAATAATGACTATGTTAATATGCTCCTTCCATACACCTCTCGGACGTCTTGTTACCTTGTTCTACTTTGTTAATTCTTAAATATTTTCTAGGCCACTCAATCCTAGCTCATCTCTCTTACATCCGCGTTATTTTCCTATTGCGACATTTCTAACTTTATCTAACAATATTTTCTTACACATCCTTCTAAACTACAATATGAATTTAATTTTAAGTAATTTGTATTTCACTTGTATAAAAAATGCGGAACGGAGACGAAAAATTAATGCATGGATAAAATAGATTTTTTATGTAAGATACAGAAAGGAGTTTTTAAAGGCACCTGCTCAGGATCCTGTCCGAAAGGCGTGCAAGATGGATCGGTCATATAATACGACAAGAGGGCCTCTTGCATGCCATAATGGAGGGTATGACCGAGGGGACAAACTCTAGGGGACGCCCACGCCGAGAGTACCTGGAGGACCTGTTGGTGGACGTGCGCTGCTCAACATATACAGATTTAAAAAGAGTCGCACAGGACAGGGGGGAATGGAGGAGAAGAGTTGAAATTGCTGCAAACCAGTCTTAGGACTGCAACCACGGAGAGAGAAATGGTTTGGACATGTGGAGAGAATTGATAACGTAAGTATGACTAAGTGAGTATATAAGTCAGAAGTGCAAGATGTGAGAAGTGCTAAAATAAAAAAATAAATGAATAGTTAAATAATGCAAAAGGCTTTACACCAGTTAAAAAATGTTCTTATGCGTCAATAGACCACACACCCTTCCAATGGGGGTGGTTTACAGGAAGATGACAGTCAGATATAAGAATGGTTTTTAAAACAAACAAACGCCTGAAGAGAGCCTCGGGATAGGAGGTTGTAACACATGTAGTGGGGATTGATGTAACTTGTGGGAAAACAAAGTAATTTATTATTTAATATTCTTACGAAGTTTCGCAAAGTTAAAGTCAAAACCTCTGATAAAATAAGCTTTCAATTCTTACAAGAAATATTCTTTTAGCTTTATTTCAATGCATTTCTTGAAAAGTTCCTGTAAAGTAGCAATATTACTCTTTCTTCAGAAGTTGTCATAATATTTGTAAGGATATACAAACAAAAGTTTATTTTTCCTCAAAGTTAAAATTGAGTTCAGAATATTTTTTAAATATCTTCCTTTTTAAACCTTGTTTTCACCGAAAAATAATGTAATTATAATTTCATCTCCTTAATCCTTGCGAAAATAACATTTGCCTTCAGAATTAAAATGAAATAAGCTTTTTGTGACAGAAAAAACTTTCAGCTAAAAGAATTTTTGTTTGATGTTAAAATTTGTTTTACGAAATTATTATAGTATATACGAAACTTTGCTAACATATTTAAATTTTCTTTGATCTCTCTTCCCGATTCTCTACCTGTTTAAGATACTTAAGGAAATGTTAATTCGGCAAGAATTGATTAATTTAGAGCGAGCTTCTAGAAATTGTATATGACATTAAAAAGCTAAAAATATTGTTTTTAAGATATAAGCTTTTATATTAACCAGACAAAGTTTTTAAAATAGGAAAGTTTTAGAAAATTAAAAAAAGGACTTGAATTAAATTAAATAATATTCCTGAAAACTTGAATAATTTTTGGCATAGTAACATATTTATAGTTTTTTTTTATATAAACTTACGTGTTTACAGTAGAAGAAGATTAAATAAAGTTTGATTGGATCAAAATGATATTTTGAAAGTAATCAACGTAAGAAGTAAAATAAACTATAGGAGTTTTATGACAAAGTGTATAAATGTGTAAGATGCGAAATGTGTGTGTTGACATAAGAAAGTCTGGCGCTCTCTCCTCTCTGCCCGTTTCAGTAGGGAAGCGGTGATGAGCTCGTCAAATGCTATTTTCAGGGTTGCTATCCTATATATGCAGTACATTTCCCAACTTGATAGGTCGGAAGAGAATAGTGTCTTGTAATTATACATCTTGATAGCTCGACGTTAAAGTGTCTCCTCCATTTATTCGATCGTTACTGGGCCTAGTAGTCGAAAATCTCCTGGCTATTCCAACGTTCATTTAGTTCAAAAGCTGAGCAATGAAGTTGTTTTTTTTATAAGTGAGTGAGCCGTTGTACACTAGTAAGCTCACCGGCCACGCCGCTGTACTGAATTCGATAGTACACTGAAGTAAGACGATTGAAGCATATAATTTTTCTTCTCTATTTTGAAAGAATAGATATGACCGAAGTTATAGCTTATTAAATCCCCGAATACTAGGTCGAAATAAATGCCTGTATCATTAGAAGGGAGTAACATTGGGCAAGTTTCGAACCAACGACCTACCGCATAAAAGTCTAGTGCGTTACCGTGCGGTCATGCACCTCTCCATAAACTATACCCTTTCTGATTGACACTTTAGCGTGTGTCCTAGTAGGACGTGCTGATGATGTTGATGTTGACATCGCTATATTCGTTTTAGTCGAATTCTGTGTTCCACTAAGTTCGGGGTCATCAATTTAGCGGGATGCTTAATTTGATACGTCGTGATGATTTTGATTTGTTTGTATTTAAAATAAAATACGTCGATTCAAGAATGCGGGAAGTGAGAGTGAATAATCGGTAAATAGTAAACAGCGATGAATGGTCAAGTGAATAATAACAAGTGCTCTTTATTGAACGATAAGTAGGTATATATAGAATTTCAGAACGGGACGCGC
This sequence comes from Odontocerum albicorne, assembly GCA_949825065.1. Lineage (NCBI taxonomy): Eukaryota > Metazoa > Arthropoda > Insecta > Trichoptera > Odontoceridae > Odontocerum > Odontocerum albicorne. The sequence continues at coordinate 2,426,773 of OX463860.1, read as the reverse complement.
GACTGCGTCCGAGGTATATCTCGATCTCACTTCTGCGCGTGTTGAGGTGGTCGCAAGCGCTGCGGATACTACAGTGGGTAGGATATTTATTGTCGAAACGGCGAGACGGCGTGATATGTTCTCTTTCTACCTTGGAATGCGATGTAAATATTATTTGCGTGTAAACAGTGTTGACGTTCTGGTATGTGACAATTGTCCATATCCAGAGGTTGATTCATCGGTCGTTGACCCTGCATGTTAACAATATTTAGGGACGTGGGTACCCTACAACACCATGGCTTAGTAAGTCAGACGCTTAATTTAACCTTAGGTTCGATTCTTGATGGTACCAGAAAAAAGCTCGTTTGGTTGTACATGTAAGCTCAAACATTATAATTTATTCACGTAAAAGCTACAATATTGCCAATACTAGCAATGATAAACTGCGATTTCCGTACATACTCGAGTAGTTTTACACCCGAAATCTCAATAAATGGAGCCGAAGACAATATTTTCTCCCAACAAATGTCTCAATCACTATTTGGGTTATATTGAAAGATGCCATGCGAATGAAAGAATTAGACGAAGATTTTCGTTTGTTAAATATTCGGTGCCCTTTTACCATATACAGTTTTTTTTATCCTTTATATTTCTTGACAATTTTAATGAATTTTAAAAGTCCTTTTAGAAAGCGATGTTGTTTGTTTTAACCCTAAATACATCGATTTTGTTTCTCTCAAACTATTCGAGATATCTGTTAATACTCGTATGTCAGATTATTTTTTTCTTTCTTTTCGTATTTTAATTACCTGAGTCTTGACCTATTTCTAGTTTCTATTTTATTTTGTGACCAGTTGTATTTATATTCATGCGTACTCAAAGCTTTAATTTGAGTTTTACTCTTGTTATTTTGCTTAATGGTCGATAAAATATCATACATAGTAATAAGCTAAAATAAATCAAAATAGGCAAAATGTTCAGGATTTGAGGGCTTTCTGGAAAAAAGGTTTGATAAAATATTTTGCACGTTGTTGTTTAGCGATCGTGAGAATGCAACAAATGAGTAACTCCATATCTAAATTGGTAAATATTTTTTTAATGTGGATGTTGTCGAGTTCAGGAGGGCCCGTCTCCAAAATTCACTCAATTTGAGATTTTGGCTAAAAGACTATTAATTGCCTTTTAATTGTTTTTCATTAGTGTTTTTTGGTTTAAATATAACTTATTTTCTACCATGTATTTCCTTCCTGATTTTTCTTTCCTCTTCCCCATCCTTTCCTTTTCATTTGATTGACCATGTCTCACTTTTACTTTAATATGTATATAGTCATGGATTTCATAAATATGTACGATCATTTGAATTTTTTTTGCGACCATGTAACTTGCTTTATGTGCTTTTGTTTGAATGGTTGTAAGAAATTGCCGCTCTTCTTTTTTTACGTCGTACCATAAATTTCTCGAGTATCTATGATATACGATGTCCTAGATATTTATAAGTCAGTCCATCGAGGTGAACATCTGACAAACACATACATACCAAGAATCTGTCCGCTGCTCGCCGAGGTCGTCTTATGCTTCCCCCATCCCCCAGTCCCCAATCCGAATATTTACCGTTAAAAGCGTGTATCTCGGTAACCGTTCAAACATAATTCAGTCTTGTTTGTGCTTCCCTGATGATGAGGTGAAAGCCTTAAAACCGGTAGAGTTATACCGTTACAAAAAGTGGAATAAACAGTATTTGATAAAACAAATTACAATGTCTTTAAACCTCCAAAATGTTAATGTCATGTTAAAAACTTAAACCAAAATGTTAATGTCATGTTAAAAACAAGTGGTAAAAGAATTGATTTTTTTTTCAGATAGCCGCCATTTTACGATTTTTTTTAACTTTGGTACCAACTGTAACAAAAGTATTTTATTATCAAGAAATTGTGTATAATTTATATTTTGATTGTACAAAAGGGTTCCAATCATGTCGACCAGCTCACCCCCCTTTTTTTACGACAAGACATAACGGCTGATAACATCTTGAATTCCCAATTTTTTTTTCAATATTTTTTTTGTGCATTGTCAAATCATCAATAAACAAACTGTAAAAAAATGTATACGAAAAATATTTTTTGTTTTTGTTTTTATTAAGTCTGAAAAAAACCCCGAACTTCAAGCCTCCAAAGTAGAATACCCCCTCAAGCCTTGTAAAGGATACTAAAGTGTTAATTTTTTTTTCAATAAATAAGAGCTTCATACAGTTAGCAATAACATGTTTATTTTTTTCAAATTAATACAGACAATACAAAGTTCCTCCCAAGGCCTTTCAAGTGATTAATAGGTCTTAAATCCGCCACATCATCAAGTCTCTGTTATTTCGCTTCATCATCATCGAAACAGCTAAGTAGAAGCTACAATTAGTGACCATTGTTTTCGAAACGACTTGAATACACTTAAGGTTTAGGCTTTGCAAAATTTACAAAGATAACTTAGAAGATACCGTCGAGGATCGGGGAGGGTGGATGCGGAAGTGTGTTTCGTACCGGAAGCGGGCGCGAACCTGAAGACCCGTTATGGCGAGTTTAATGGGAAAATCAAGCTCAGCCTAGTGTTCAAAACAAACCTTAAATTAATATTTTTTTGGTTCATTATATAACATAAAAAAATATCAAATAACTGTAGGCTGTTAAAACTTGCCACAGGGTTTATGAATCCTCCTTCTTATGTATCTTCTTCTTCCTCTTGTGATGCTGAGCTCCAGCTATCTCTCCATCGTTTCGGAGGTCTCCCAGGTGGACGCCGTCCATCCGGTATCCCATGCAGAGCTATGTTTGGAATTATTGTGAAATTCATTCTCTTCACATTTTGGCACCAGTATCGTCGACGCTGTCGTCCCCATCTGACCACATCTTGGACTTCACAGACCTCTCGGATTGTGGTGTTCGTTAGATGATAACACAAAGTCTTCCCAGCAATAGCACGTACATTTCTCATTTCCGTTGTCCTTAGCATACTTTTTGTCCTGACAGTGTACGCCCTCGCTTCGATGCCATATGTGAAGATAGGTCGCACACAGGTCTCATAATTGCGTACCAAGCTATCCGTTTTCATGTCTTTATTCCCCCATATGACCTCTTGGATTGTGGTGTTCGTTAGATGATAACGCAAAGTTTTCCCAGCAATAACACGTAGATTTCTCATTTCCGTTGTCCTTAGCATACTTTTTGTCCTGACAGTGTACGCCCTCGCTTCGATGCTATATGTGAGGATAGGTTGCACACAGGTCTTATAAATGCGTACCTTGCTATCTATTCTCATATCTTTATTCCTCCATATGACATCTCTCAGGCAGCCCGCCACAACTGCAGCTTTATCTACCTGAGGCCTTACTTCTCTGGGGAGATCATGAGAGCTGAGCGGTTCACTGCCAAGATATCTGAACTGGGTTGCTTGTTCAATTGGCTCGTCACGTACTGAAATTCTGCACTCAAGTGGGTCTTCGGAGAATGTCATACATTATCGCAGAGACTAAATTATTCTCGCATAAAATTTTTGCTACCTGCATAGCGCTGAACATTTCACGAATCAAGATGTTGGCCTATTATTAGACAGCTGACTTATTCTAATTTAATTCACATATAAACATAGTTATAGTATTTTAACATATCCAAACTGCTGCTACGCGTGTTATTTGACAACTGTCAGCAAAAAATGTCTTCAGGTTTATTTCTGTTTTGATAAAATCTGGATTCATGTTTAATTTTGTGTCTTTATTGGATTGTGTGTGTTTGTCTGTGTGTGTGTGTTTGTGTAAGTGTATGTGTGTGTGTTTGTGTGTATATGTATGATTTTAAAACCACTAAAGAAGACACGGAGTTCAACAACAGAGAAAAACACTGGTTTAGAACGAACCCAACTGGAGCCATTGAGAGCAGAAATACTACCACATGTGAAAAGGCAACAGTTCTTGGACAAAATCTTGCATGTGCGAGTATTATTACCGAACAAACTTTAAAGGAAACGAAAGCCAAAATTACTGAAAGAAGTCAACCATCCTACAAGCCAGGTCACGGAAGTCGTTTGCCTTTTTACGCAATCATCGGAGAAACTAAGTGAAAAACATACAAACGGACAACCAATCAACATTCAAAACAGAATAATATAAACAGTGTAGCCACTATGTAAGGCACAGTATGAGTACCTTAGTAAGATCGTACTTTCTGATAGAGGCGGAAAGCACTGTCGGTTCCCGTGAAGCAGTAATAAATTCTATACAAAGTGTTTCCGGTAACGGTTTCAGGTGTAGCGCCTGAAGCCGTTAATGAAAGTGAGGAGTTGTTTCAGCGATACACTGAAAATGCCTCGTCAACGTGTCAAATGTTGCTGAAATGAGGTTCCAAGTACGCGTGAAGAGTATTTGATATTTATTAAAACTGATAGTTTAGAAAATATATGAAAGCACGTCTTACATAAAACTGTTATACATTTTTTTAATGTATCTGACAATCATTGAATCAGTATACTACCCTCATAAGTAAAAACGCAGCTAAGAGCAAAAGTTAAGTTTTGAAAAAACTAGACTTTTATGTTTTTCATTGCTGCTTAAAAATGTCGTGAAAAACTTATGAGTTGAATGATCAGCCACAACCTCCTTAAAGGCTCTCCGGGTAATGATCGTATTGATTCTTAGATAACTATAACTATAACCTGTAGATAAAGATGCAGCTGTTGGAGTGCCTGCCAGTGGGACTGTTCTACCATGGGCAGTATAGAGATCAGTTAACCGCCCACGTATCGACGGGGGTAGATAAAAAATATTTTCAGATGGGAGATTGGCACAGATGATCCAACACTTAGCATGTATGGTGATAATTAATCAGTGTCGCACCTGATGAATTATCCACTGTGTCTCGTTAGCTGCTCGGAAGAAGATCTGCTGAAAGGAAGATTCGATGTCTTCACAATTATCACTCTGGGCTGATACTATATGACTATCATATTGTCGGTACGATTGGAAAGGAATCTTAGCAGATTAATCAAATATATTTATTTTATATTATTTATAGTAAACACATTAACACTGTGAAGGTTTGAAGACATTCTGATTAATAAACAATATTTTTTCCAGTTAAAAATATGGCATAGCTCTACTGGGCACGAGGTTTTCCCCTCATCATCAGGAGGGCACAAATAAATTGTTGGTTTGTATTCCTCTGATGTGAAAACCTTGACACTGGTAGTAACCTTTAAATTAGGTGGACATAACAGAGGTTAATTTCCTGGCTCCACAATATACGTGATTGGACTGGTGTAAGGAGCATTGGGGATCTTATTCGGGCTGCCGGGGACAAAGATGCCTACTCTCAGGTGATATTCAACGTGGGGGGGACCTGACATGACACTGGGAAGAAGAAGAAGAAGGATATAACAGTATTTTATTATATCAAGTATATGTATTTAAGTGCCTCGATGACTTTGTTTCATACCACTACACGCCGGTCGATATCACAAGCTAAAGAAAATATTTTGAGCTTTTTTTTTATTCCACCTGGCGAGTGTATTGCCATGTGGCAATCTCTTCCAACCAACCAGAAAGATTTTTTTTAATGGGCCCTAAGTGAAAACCAGAATGAAATTCCATTTTAAAAAATCTGGATTCCAGCGGGGATCGAACGCGCAACCTCCGGATCGGCAGACAAGCGTCTTACCACCAGGCCACGAAGCTTTCTTAATAATGGGAATTATGTTAGTTGTTTCGGTTTTACAAATATTTCTAGATTATTATTTTTATGTTTTTCTTCTGTGTATATTTCTTTGAAAGTTTTCTATGTAATTGGGTGTATTCTGTAAATGTTAGCTTTCTATGACAAGTAAATAAAAACAAAACTTTTTTATAATAAAAAAATACTAATGGTAGTAAAAATGCGTTAATCACATAAAACACATTTTTTTAATGAATTGATAGTGATGGTATACATTAAAATCATATACCTTACCTTAAAAACGTTCTGAATGATTGATATAAAGGCTGTCGAATGGTATTAAGGTCACGTCTGAGGCCTTCAATATATCCAAGAAGTCAACACTACGTCATTGTCACTTTTTTGATATTTCGAGTATTGACATTATTGCTGAAGTTGGCCGTAAGCGTTGTGCCACGTTAAAGGTTTCGTGACTGGAATGAAAGCAATTTGTTATTTGTTCAATTTATTCGTTTAACTTCTTTAACACACCTATAGAAGTCAAATTTATTGATAACTCGCAAAGCCATGAGGGTGAATAGTCAATAATCTGTTTTCGAAGTTTCAAAGTAGGTATCTTCTCTTGAATTGAAACATACAAGGGAAAATATGCGAAAGAGGGAAGTTTGAAAGCTTTATAATGTGGATTCGGCAGAAAGTAAAGTTGTGTGTCTATATATAGAATGAAATAGAGATTTGTTATCTCTGCCTACCCCGATAAAGACATCGCTTGATGGTGATGATGTCATATGACAATTTATATATATTGATCGCAAAATGTACGAACTTGAGTGTGTTATGGCCTTTTGCAACGAAAACACTTTTAGAATCTCAACTATGTAGTTTTATTTGTATGAAGGTTGAATTATATTGAAGTATAATATTAACAGTATTATAATAACGATGATGTTAATATCTTAGTGGCTTTAAGAATAATGATTCTGGCTCAGATATGACGTCCTATTTAAAGCAAAGATAACCATAGGCGCGAACCCTTGATAGATAAAAAAAAGGAATGTTTCGGGTATGTCATCTTTGCCCTTAAGGTCAAATCGATATCAGGCGATTTATCTCGTTCGCAGTTTTCTTCCATTTAGTGATACCAAATCTTAATTGAATTTGGATAGGAAACCGCCCACAAGATAATAAATTTAAACATAATACATTGAGTTAAGTTTGACATACGAGTACATGTGATAACATTAATATTTAAAGGTTCTAGATTACATAGTACAGATACGATTGACATTGGTTTAGTGTGATATATTGGAAGTGGGTTAGAGAATATGATAAGATAACATTGGTAGGGATACATTACGACATCGATAAGCTTAACATTGGTTCGCACGATAACTTATAATAATTAATGGAAGTGGATAAGAGTATACGATAAGATAAGCATATTGACCTTTCCTTCCCTGTGTTGGGTATCTTCTACACGTTGCTTCTAATAACCACCAATATCTCTATAAATATAATAAATACAAGGTTAAGATTTTAGGTATTCCTCCATAATATATTTACGCATTGATTTAAAAAATAATATTAATAATAATCAGAATTTATCGACTACATCGTAAGTATTTCGTGAATATCGGAAACAAATTCACATTTATACGCTGTGAGTGCCTCGATCTTGGGTCTTGGCGATAGGTGAAAAGTAAGCGTGAAGCGCGACACCATATTCGCATCTCACTTTTGCATACGTCACTGAATAGAGAGGAGCGCAATTGTCTCAAACTCGCAAGTGTAAGCCACGCCCGAGTTAGCCACCAACCCTGCCGCGCCGCAGTAGCTGTTGAGCTGGCAACGAGACTAGACCTACGCCCGTTCCGTGAGCGGTGCCAGATGGTTTTTTAATGTTTTCAGCAAATAAATCTCAATTATTATAATTTTTAACTTCAATTATAATTAATTAAGGGGATTATCTATGAATGTTCTTATTTTTCCGATTTAAATCGCTAATTTTTGATCGCGTACTCACTACCCAACACCGAAACACGCGTTTCATTTTTATCACCGTAAGGGAAGGGTAACATTGGTAGAGATACATCACAAGTGAACCTGGGCATTTTTTTTTTAAGAATGGATATGAACAAAGTCATAGGTATCCTTAATACCGTCGAATACTAGGTGGAAAAAATGCCTATGTCGTTCGAGGGGAGTAGCACAGCGCGGGGTTCAAACCGACGACCTTCCGCACAGAAGTCCAGCGCGTTTCCGCGCGGCCATGCACCTCATTGAATAATAATAAATACGTACTTTGCGTAGCATAAATGGAATAAGAATGTTTCACAATGTATGTCTGAAAACGTAATGAAGTAATTAGGCAAAACTGTAAACCTAATTGTATTGAGTAAGATGAATTAGGCAAAACTGTAAACTTATTTGTATTGAGTAAGATGAATTAGGCAAAACTGTAAACTTAATTGTATTGAGTAAGATGAATTAGGCAAAACTGTTAACTAAATTGTATTGAGTAAGATGAATAAGAACACTCGGAAATGATAAGGGCGTGAAGAAAGATATTAAGAGAGAAAGAAATGCAGATAGTCAGATAAGTTGTCGAAGTCGTTGAGAAGAATTATTGATGTGGAATATGTGAAAGATGTGTCAAGATAGGAAAGTATGGCACTCTGTGCTCTCTGCCTACCCTGACAGGAGGATGGCGTGATGATTTGTAAATATGTAAAGGATCTTTCAAATCGAGAAGTATTTTTAATAAAAAAAAAATTATTCTTGAATAAAATACACAATTTGCTTTGATTTCAAAAAACATTTTATTGGTCATTGAAGTATAATGTCGCTTGGACCGTGAAGTTCTATAAAAGCCAACAAAATCACAGCAATCCCTTAGTCACTGCCCTGGGGGCTTACGAGAGTAAATCCGACCTACCCTTCCGTTATAAGCACAGGCTCCCGAAGCATTATCTGTTGCCTGACTAGTCCACCTACAGTATTAGCTGGGACGACCAAGGTCTGAGTGAATGTGATGGAATACAAGTAGCCTGAACGAGTGGACTTGTTTTTGCTAAATAATTAGTGTAAGAATTGTTATCTAGTTATAAGTAGTATGTAGGTGTTAATTATTTCTAAGATCTCATATAATAAGATTGAATAAATAAAATAAAATGATATGTAGGAAAATAAGATAAAGTAAGTGCATAAACTATTGTATAATACATAATTAAGATTAGTTAAGTAATAAATTTGTATATAGGTATAGCCTTGACAAATGTTTGTACAATATATTACTTTGTTTAATAAAAAAAAAAAGAAGTATAATGTATGAGATTTAAACGTAAAAAACAATATCCGCCAAATGTCCACCTCTTCCAGCTCCATAGATCTCCACTCTTTTGTTAAAATTTTCAATGACGTTTTGGTATAATTGTGGTTCTATGTTAACTCACCAATAACGCGAATAATTACGTCCTTCAGCTCAGAAATTGATTGGGGGTCATCCTTATAGACCTGACTTTTCCCGTAACCCCAGAGAAAATAGTCCAACAGCGTCAGATCACATGGTCTTGGTTGCCAATTAACATCACCGTTTCCGGAGATCACAATCCATAAAATAATTCAACAATTTGAACGCGTTGTTGTATTGTATACGACTCCATTTTTAATGAATGTCATACATTACACTTTTCCAATGTCACAAGTTCCAGGCAATTTCACGACGCCATCTGTGTTTTATCCAAGAATTAAAAAAAAACGCTCAATTTAAAAGACCTTTTATATAAATAATTACAAAAAAAAACAAAGGATTATTTTATTCAGGCTATCTTATTTTGTGACAATAATCATTTATCTATAATAGTTGCTAACTAAAACCTCGAATGGCAATGAATAAATTGTTGACTTGGAATAACTCTAATTAATGAGTTGTCAGTTTGCACTGTTTATTGATGTAGAAGATATTAAAGATATGTGTCGTAGTACAAAAAATCTGGTACTTTTTTCTCTACCTACCCTAGAGAGACGGCCTGATGGTATATACGAGTAGGAAGACGGCCTGATGGTTTATAAGAGTAAATATGTTTGTTTGTCTGGAATTAAACCCGAGTGGAAGACAAGCACCAAAATAAGAATAATAATTTAAGGGCAACTTATATAGCGTCATTAAGAGTGCAGCAGAGACCACCAGACCATACGGTAAATCAGACAATGTCTGTAGATCTTCTTTGACAACCATCCAGAGGAAGACCAAAGAACTCCTGGATAACTCAATGCTCCAAAATCCTGCAGAGAAACGGCCTAGATGAAAGCGACACCCAGAATAGAAGAACATACAGCCTGAGAACGAGAAGAGCCGACTCCAACAGCCTACCTAAGCAATGAGTTGGGATAGTGCGTGGCTACAGCCATTTGATAAGATACTTCCTCTCATCTGGATATGTTAAGAAAAACATTTTTGGTAAAAAACTCACCAAGGGAAGACGAACCATGGAGAAACCTTCATCGATCTTTCAAAATGCAATAATAACACATTCGGCTTAAGGTGCTGTTATGTATGTGTGTAGTGTTCATATCGTCTTCCTAGTGTCATGTCAGGTCTCCTCAACGTTGACTATCACCTGAGAGTAAACATCTTTGTCCCCGGCAGTCCGAAAAAGATCCCCAGCGCTCCTTATACCAGTCCAATCACGTATATTGCGGAGCCAGGAGATTTGTCTCCGGCCAACACGTGCTGATTTGCCTCCGGCCAACTTTCGGCCTTCTATTTTGCCTTGGATGATCAGGTGCAGTTATTTGTACTTTTTTCCTCTAAGTACATGACCCAAATAGGACACCTTTCGGATTTTAATATTAGTCAGCAACTTTATGAACTTTGGCACTTTGAAGAACCCTTGTGTTGCTGACCATATCCGTCCAGGGTATCCGTAGCATTCTCCGGTATATCCACATTTCGAACGCTTCCAGTCGGTTCATAATACCAACTTAGAGGGTCCATGATTCCACTCCATATAATAACACCGACCAAACGAATCATTTGACATAGTGTTCATCTAACATCATAAATTTTCATAAGATCTCTTAAAAAGTTTTCTCTTCAAGTGCTTCCTAAAGCTGCTCACGCCATCCATATATATAATACAAATCAGCAGAACTTTCCCCGCTACAACAAATCAGTGCGATACCACCAACAGTAAACGTTTTAACGTACAAAAGTTATCAATGATAATCATGCCACATATTTTTTTACGATCAAATTTGACCATCTGGTTCATATGTCAAATATTCATCTCTCGCTGACTCGGCTCCTATACGAATATACTCGTATACATTTGAACTGTGATTTGTCAGACAATTTTTTGCAAATTTGTACCAAACGTTTCTAGCTTAAACGACTTGATATTATTTATTCCTATTGGAGAAGGCAGACAGAAAATAACATCACTTTTTACTCTCCTGGCACACATCTGCCACGTCAATACAAATCGTCATGAAAATTATCCTACTATGAAGGCATTTAATTCTTCCCTTCTTCATAATTTTTTCCATGTTTTCTAAGTATTTAAAACTTCTCCTTCATTCTATAATACATCTTAAGTAAATATTTCATTATACATTTTTTCTACGGGCTTGAACCATATCAACGCAAATCTAATCTAATCACTGTATTTTCATTCCGCATGTTCTTATTTCTTCTAACTTCATGTACTATTTTTCTACATATTTTACGCAAACCTCTCATTTCTACCGCGTCTATCACAGTTTGATTATATTTTAGCTACGACCAAGTGTCACTTGTATACACCAATGTAGGGGACAAAAATCCATTATTATGCAGCTTTGCTTAATTGAAATGCTTTGATCTGTACACATATTGTATTTATAACTCACCATTCACTCTATTATCTGGGACTTGTCTTCTTTCAATATAAAGATTCGCGTGACTACCGATGTGAACATGTTTAAAGCGAAACTAAATAATTATTATTTACCATAAAATATATTGTTTATAGTTAAGGCATTATGGACATTGTGGAGGTTTAAAGACATTGTAATTTGTTTTATTAAACACTGTTTATTCCTCTTTTTGTAGTGCTATAACCCTACCGATTTCAAGGCTTTCACTTCATCATCTGGGGTGCGCAAACAAGACCCCTAATGATGAGCGGAAAGCCTTGAAACAGGTAGGGTTATACCATTGCAAAAAGTGGAATAAACAGTGTTTGATAAAATAAATTACAATTATCATAAATATTTTAAAAGTAAAAATATTATTCAAAAACGCAATTTTATCCGAAAAGCTAAAAACTATTAAATTTTTTTATAAAATCTAGCACATTCATACAAACATACCATCACGCCATTTCGTAGATAGAGAGGACAGAGCGCCACTCTCACATCTTAACATACCTAATTCGCATCTTCCACATCCATACACTGTATCGTACAATTCCTATGATTTCTCTGGCAGCATTTCCTTCTTTCAAAATATAATTCACTTGATCCAATTATACTTAACTTGGTATTCCTCTACGCCCCCATACATTGACATTTGTACTATATATATAATATTTGCATTAATACACAAATTTTATTAATTTAAAAAAATATAAAATTAAGGTTTTCTTTAAAAGCAAATAAAAAAATATTTGTTGTTACCTCTGGAGGGACTCGAACCCTCAATCCCCGGCTTAGGAGGCCGATGCCTTATCCATTAGGCCACAGAGGCGGATGACTCACACGCCATTTATATTTATTAAACAATACATTCAACGCTTTTCGCACGGTAACGATATAAAGAAAGTTTTATTAACTATCCATTATACTCGTATTGTGACAGGTCGTGAGTCCGTTATCATTATTGTGGATTATTTAAAGAACTGAAGATAAATTAAAATGTCAAAAAGTCAAAATGAGTTACGAGTATACTACTACACAAGTAACGAGTGTACTACCACACAAATTACGAGTATACTACTACACAAGTTACGAGTATACTACTACACAAGTTACGAGTATACTACTACACAATTTACGAGTATACTACTACACAAGTTACGAGTATATTACTACACAAGTTACGAGTATACTACTACACAATTTACGAGTATACTACTACACAAGTTACGAGTATATTACTACACAAGTTACGAGTATACTACTACACAACATTTTTTAATGAAATTACTCGTACATGATGTATTAAAGACGACGAAATCATCCGGACTTTTTGGTATGTATTTATATGTTATGAATAAATTTAAGCATAGTTCAAAGGGGATTTTTTTTAATGAAAGATCTACGAGTATAATAAAATAAAATTACAGATTTAAGTTAATTTAATATATGAAAGAGTCTATACATTATTTAGAGCCGTTCTAGAATAAAATCATTCGTACCCCAAAAGGTCCAAGTAGCATTATTTTTTATTGTTAACAACAAGGCAACGGCGACGGTGACGGTGACGGTGATGGTTACGGTGACGGCGACGGTGACGGCGACGGTGACGGTGACGGCGACGGTGACGGCGACGGTGACGGTGACGGTGACGGTGACGGTGACGGTGACGGTGACGGTGACGGTGACGGTGACGGTGACGGTGACGGTGACGGTGACGGTGACGGTGACGGTGACGGTGACGGTGACGGTGACGGTGACGGTGACGGTGACGGTGACGGTGACGGTGACGGTGACGGTGACGGTGACGGTGACGGTGACGGTGACGGTGACGGTGACGGTGATAGTTAAAATTAGTTAGTAATTAAGATAAAGAAGAGGTGAACTTAAGTTTGGTTTATTAAGTAAGCACATTAAGATGGTATAGATATGTAGAACGAATGAGAGAAGGAAGACAAACCAAATAAATGTATAGCTCACTTTAACGTACTTGAGCTAAATGGTATTAAAATTTGCTTACATGATCATCCATAATAGTATTCAATTATTGTGCAAACTATGCTTAAGGAACTTATATGTAACGGAAGGAGGCGAAAAAATGCTGTAAAATTGCGTGCACTGAGAAAAATACGTGGGGGGATAATGTATGATTGAAGACAGAATGAAGTGATGAAGGATGAATGTGAACTTATACTCGTATTTAATGTAATAAGCATGATGAAAAAGAGCACTTGGTGATGGTACGAGAATGAATGGTTTAAGTAAGACTTCTTCTTCTTCCTAGTAGCATGTCAGGTCTCCCCAACGTTGACTATCACCTGAGAGTAGACATCTTTGTCCCCGGCAGCCCGAAAAAGATCCCCAACGCTCCTTACACCAGTCTAATCACGTATATTGCGGAGCCAAGAGATTTGCCTCCTGCCAACACCTCTTCAACTCTCTATTTTGCCTTGAATTATCAGGTGCAGTAATTTGTACTTTGCTCCTCTAAGTACATGACCCAAATAGGACACCTTTCGGATTTTAATATACGTCAGCAACTCTCTATCAACTTTGGCTCATTGAAGAACCATTGTGCTGCTGGCCATATCAGTCTAGGATATCTGAAGCATTCTCCGGTTTATCCACATTTCGAATGTTTCCAGTCGGTTCATACAACCAACTTTGAGGATCCATGATTCCACTCCATGCAATAACACTGACCAAACGTAGCATTTGACTAACCGTTATCGAAGTTTCAAGTTTAGATTATCATCGCAGAATACGCTTCTTATTTTATTGAAAGCCGCACGAGATGATTCAATACGGGCACTTGATTTCGGTTTCTGGGTTGAGGTCTTCCACTAGGATACTTCCGAGGTATTTAAAATTTTCCACTCTCTCTATACCAGCACTGTTTAATGCACTATAAGACATTTGACTAATAAAACAAATATGCTGTACAAATGTGAGAAGGAAGCTTGGTAGAGATATACCAAGGAAAGTTGGTTGGTTTAAATTTATATTTTTGAATGATGGTAATGTAAAAATACTACAAAATAATTTCAAGTATATTTATATGAATTCACTTTTGTATGACTGAAAAACAAATATATATTTCAGACTGAAAAACAAATATATATCCGCCTTAACAAATCCTCTAATTTATTCTGAAATGGCTACTCATTGTCACCGTGAAAACCACACATTTTCTATCGATGATGCCAAATGCTTACATATCAGTAATAACGAAAATAAATTGGATAGAGTAGAGGCCCTAGAAATTTCTTTTCAGTGCATCGAGGTGAACATCTGGCAAACACATATATCCCAAGAATCTCTCCGCTGCTCGCCGAGGTTGTCCCATGCCTCCCTCAACCCCCAGTCCCCAACCCGAATGTTTACCCTTAAAAGCGTGTATCTCGGTAACAGTTTGAACATAATTCAGTCTTGTTTGTGCTCCGCTGATGATGAGGTGAAAGCCTTGAAACCGGTAGGGTTATACCATTACAAAAAGTAGAATAAACAGTATTTGATAAAACAAATTATTATGTATTTGAACTTCCACAATTTTTATTCCTTAACTATAAATAATATATTTCAGTAAATTTGCAATATCTATGTGAACGCACCTTTCTGTGACTCAATAAAACGAAACCGAATTTAGCTTATGGAAGATATATTGCGATTTCGTGTTCGACTTAAAGAATATAACAGAAACATAAAGTGCCGTCTATCTTTTCAGACGAATACTTTCGGCCTTTCTTCTTTTATCTCTCTTCTTTTTCTCACTAAACAATATAGGATATGACAGCGTCTGTGCGTAGTTTATTATTTAACCGATTTAGAAGTTTCGTTGAGATTTAGTTTTCCTGTGGATTGTTTTATATTTTCATATATTGAAGGGGAAGATGCAGACTCAGCAGACACACATGACACGCATGGCAACTAATGAAATGTTCACCATCCCTAGAGTTAAAACCTCTTTTGCCCAAAGGCAATATGCTTATTTGGCTCCCATTACATACAATGGCGTGCCGACTTCAATAAAGGTAAAGGTAGGAAAACCATTTAGACAGTCGATCGGAGCGTGGTTGTTATTGCGACAGGATTTTGAGTACTTGGGCTTTCAGGATGAATGACGAGTAGAAAGGATTTATGTGAGCTCGTGAGTGTGGGTCTGTCTCTTCTTGTTGTTTTAATTTTGGATGTTTTTGTATTTGTGTTTCTGTGTGTTTTTCTTTTTTTCTTCTTTTTTTTTTGTTTTGAATTTGATTTGATTTTTATTCTTATGATTGTGTGCGGTATATTGTGGGATGAATATTTTTGGTCTTTCTGGAGTGATAATGTGTGAGGAGTTGAGTTTCGCAAGATGTTTCCAGTTGTAGTTGAGTGTCACTGTTTGTCAGGTTGATGAGAGCGTGCAACGGGGTTTTTTTGTGTTATCAAAAATCGGAAAGAAGTATCGATTTATTTTTTCATGCTAAATATCCTCAGTGAGATACAGCCAAAAGCCTAGTTTACTGGAGATACGACAAATGAAAGGCAACAAACCCAGATCCATTAAAATTATACGTCCAAATCAAATTACCTGTTGTTTTTTCTCAACTTGTGTATATTTCTTGTCATGTGTAATAATAAATAAATAAAATATATTCAATATTGTTTTATAAAATAATCGTGAACCAAATAGACATACAGGTGACCCTCGACTTTCGCACAATTAGCTATTTCGTACATTTTTTAAATTTCAATTTTTTAAAGATTTTTGTCGATAATGCAAAAATTGTTCGCTTCCATGCAGTCGCTCCTCCTTTTTTGGAAAAACTATAATATATGGAACCCAATAAATAATATTGGAGACTCGTGGGCTGGAATAAAAGAGTCAACAATGAAAGGTTCCTGGAAACAATTATGCCCACAAATGATGAGAGATTTTATAAATTCTGAAGAAACTCCGGACCGTCTTCTTCAGCATCGTCACCTCATCTCCACCGTCTTCACCATCGTCGCTTCACTGAGACCCCCGGGAGGGGCGGGAGGACGCCTGACCTGAACTGCGCCGCCAGGGCCGCTGACATGAGCTGCCGTATCCCTTTGAGTGTAGTCGCCATGCCCAACTATGGTTGATCCAATTCGGATTATAGAAATCAAGAGAGATAAAAAAGGCTCATCGAGCCTATAAATTAAACAGAGATTATCACACAAATACTTAATATAAGTATACACATATAAATAACACAATCACACATATGACACAACAGTGGAAAAGGTATTCCCTCAAATCACTGACAAAAGATCGATGACGCAGAAAAATGCGCACGTTTTAATAAAGTTATTAAAAAAGAAACTCCGGAAACTTTCACAGATGAAATAGTTAGCCTAATAAATGAACTAAACTTGGACGTCAACAACGAAGATGTAAATTACTTGATTGAATCTTACTCAGTACATCTGTCAAATGAATAATTAATTGAGCAACTCGAGTTAAATGAAATACACAATGAAAGTGAGGAAGAAGAAACTGATAAAATCGTCAAGACTTTGACAATCAAAAATATGAATGAATCCTTCATGCATCTTGACATTTGTTCACGCCATAACGTGACGCGGAATGCCAGCCCCCGTCATGTGGGGGCGCTCTTTTATCGCGGCCGGCCCCCCTGTCGCGCGCTGGCGGAATCGTCATCGCTCCCGGTCCTGTCGAGGTTATTCGCACAAGTTGAATGATAGTATTGTGGCGTATGTCGGTTATCTGACTCGACGACGCCGTTCCGCCGGGTCTCGACCACTGGCATATAGACCGCACGAGCGGGAGGACATCCTCGGACCGGGCTGGCCGCCGGGCGGCTCGGCCCATCAACGACGAACCAGTGCGGATGGGTTCTCGGCTAGCGACCAATACGCTTCATCAGAAGAAACCTGGGACGAATTACTTTACCAGCCGCGACCACGCTCCAGGAGTTCTCAACATCAGCCGAGATCTCCGAATCCCGTCATCCACGCCTTTATCATCGAACAAGACAACCGTGAGTGCCATTCCTTTTATCCTTATCTTTCCAGTTTGGCTAACGCCGAACTATTATCACGTAAGATTGTGATCCCAATGGAGAACGTATAGTATAAGAATGTGATCCCAATGGAGAACGTATAGTATATCTCAAGTACGTAGGGTGAGAGAAAGACACGGCATGTTACAGAACTCTTTATCAAGAAAAGAAAAAAAAGGGTGGTATTCAACTAACTCTTGACAAGTTTATAAAGAAAACACCTGAAAGCATTTAAACACGCCTCGTTAACTTAATTATGTATATTGATAAATACATATTTTAAATTTATTATTGATATATAAATATTATTACTGATAAATAAATATTTTTAAATACAATTTTTGATATATTTTTTTCATCCGTCTGTATTCTTACCGTATTTCAAGTAAGTTTCAATAGTAAAAATATTAAAAGGACAATTTATTTAGCGCCGTTAAGATAGCATACTCTCCTCCAGGGATATGTAAAAAATAGTTTCCTTTAATTATATCCGGGAATTGAACCAAATATTATTGACAAATTAAATGTATAACATATATACATACCATCACACTATTTCGTTGACGGGGTAGGCAGAGAGGACAGAGTGCCAGATTTTCCTATATCGTCACACATCCTTAGATTCTTCTTCATCCATACACCTTTTCATACAACTTCTACGATTTTTCTGACTTCATTTCCTTCTTTCCGAATTTCATTCAATTAATTAAACCATACTCTCATTGTTCTTCTTTTCACACGCCTCCCACTCACATTTGCACTTTACATCTGTTTTGTTAGTCTTTCTTTATTCCTTCGTTCCACATGCCCTAACCTTCTCAGTGTCCTCTTTTTCATTTTACTTAACACATATGACATTCGTCTCTTATCATTTCATTCCGTATGATGTTATACATAGCCACTCCTTGTATTTTTTTCAATGCACGCATTTGTACACCATTTATTCGGCTCATTTCAGTTTTTTCATAGTAAAAAATATTACATACATAGATAAATATATCCCGCCGCCCCCTCTTATCTCACCGAAAATTTTCAGCATCTTTCCGATAATGGACGAGCACTACGCTCAAGCAAAGATTGTTAATTTCTTTTTCCAGTTCACCGCTCTTCTTTTTTACGATGTCCTTTAGTGTCCATGCAGTGAGACTCTGGAATCCGTTACAAACCAATGTTAGATCGCTCCGTCCTTGGTATGATTTAAGATGCGACTGAAAAAAGCCACATAGTGTGTACATATCTAAATATCATACATGTATGTACAGGCTGACCCAAAAGTCACTTTTCCATTTTAAATAAAAATATTTTTTTTATTTCTAAATAGTTCACATTTATTGTTTTGTAAATAAAAAATACACTTTTTGAGGATAAATTTTATTTAGTTTTAAAAATTATATTTTTTAAATCACTGCCATTTTGCTCTTCAGATTGACGCGCTCTTTCTAAGGCGTGAACCATTACCTGTCGTAATATTTATTGACATATTTCTTCGATTTCTTCACGGATGTTGGCCTTCAATTGCTGAATGGTTTGAGGATTGTTACGGTATACTCTATCTTTCAAATACCCCCATAGAAAGAAGTCTGGAGCAGTTAAGTCAGGTGAGCGTGACGGCCACTTGATTTCAGAGTTTCGCGAAAGTATCCTTCTTTCAAAAAATTGTCTTAAGATATCAATTGTCTTGTGAGCTGTATGAGCAGTAACACCATCTTGCTGCCACCATACCTTATGGTGTATCCTCGACTGCAGCACCTTCTTGCTGCCACCATAGCTCTGGTGTATCCTCGACTGCAGCACCCTCTTACTGCCACCATACCTCTGGTGTGTCTTCGACTGCAGGACGCACGAAATTCTCGAGCATTTCTCGATACATTTCGCCATTGACGGTTAGTGGGTTTTCGGTCTCATCTTCAAATAAATAAGTTTCAAGAACTCTTTCCGCATTTACACCACACCAAACCGTTACTTTAACGTGGCGCTGACTATGTTGGTGGACTATTGTTGGATTTTTTTTCTCCCAAAATCGCATATTTTGTTTATTAACAAATCCGTTTAGGTGGAAGTGGGCCTCGTCGCCCAAAATGGCAGTTTTTTAAAAGCTGTAGTTTTCAAAACTAAATATAATAAATTTTTAAGAAGTGTGTTTTCTATTTATAAAATAATAAATATGAATTATTAAGAAATAAGAAAGTAATTTTTTTTTTAAATAGAGGCGTGACTTTTGAGTCATCCTGTATATCATATATTCATTCCAATGCAGGGAGCTCAAATGCAAGGACTTAAAATCAAATAACCTTATGACACTAAAAATGATCTTATATTAAAGAAATAAAACATCAAAAATATTTTGTGTTTTTTATTATATTGGAAACAAAGCAGCTTTATTTTGAAGTTTCTAACTAAAGTTAAGTACATCCCTTATTTTTCTTAATTTTAACAATATCTTTCAAGAACCACCCACAAGAGCATACAAATAGCAATTGGTTTAAAATGTGGAATTCATATTCTGACTTGAAAAGAAGATTAATTTCAATGACTCACTTTTTATTTGGATCCGTTATATAAAAGCTTTGTAAAATGTGAAGTTTTTTCCATATTTATTATTTGAGAGTCAATAAATAAGTATTAGGATTGCAGATTACTCAATACTGTCTATGAAATGTTATTAGCATTTTAGGACAAAGAAAGCCACTTTTATGTACTTTGGACAAAGAAAGCCACTGGCACTACGTATGGCCTATGACGAAGTGGTCTCAATATATTAAAATATATTTTTCTTCGAATATTTCACTTGCCGACTGAACTACAGAGGTCAATGGGTGGCATGCAAATGTTGAATGGGAATGAATGTATGTGTATTGTTGTATGGTATGCTGATGACATAGTTGTATTGGTGGAGAATAAGGATGAACTACGGAGTTTAATAAATTAATTGTATGAGAGATGGTAAGAAATCGATTTAAGAACGAACGTTGGGAAATACAATGGCATGGTGATACAAAAAATGGGAAAGGAAATAAATGTGATATATATGGGTGAGCAATAATAGATTGGAGAATAATTCTGAATTCTGTTGATATTGTAATTTGTTTTATCAAACATTGTTTATTCCATTTTTTGTAACGGTATAAACCTGCCGGTTTCAAGGCTTTCACCTCATCTTCAGGGGAGCACAAACAAGACTGAATTCTGTTCGAACTGGTATCAAGATACACGTTTCTAACGGTTGGAAATATTCGGGTTGGTGACTGGGGGCTGAGGGAGGCATGGGACGACCTCGGCGAGCAGCGGAGAGATTCTTGGTGCATATGTGTTGTTTGCCAGATGTTCACTTCAATGCACTGATTTAAAAATTTCTAGGGCCTCTAATCTGTCCAATTTATTTCCGTAACTACTGATTTGTAAGAATTTGGCATCATCGATAGAAAAAGTATAGTTTTCACGGTGATAATGATTAGCCATTTCAGAATAAATCAGAGGATTTGTTTTCAAAGGATCTTCCTGTCTTTCCTTTATAGAAATTATCAAAGTCAGCACATAAAAGTTTATGCACACCACTGTTGCTAAGTATTCCATTTTGGAAATAAATTGGATAGATTAGAGACCCTAGAAGTTTCTAAGTCAGTGCATCGAGGTGAACATGTGGTAAACATATATAAACCAAGAATCTCTCCGCTGATGGCCGAGATCGTCTCATTCCTTCCTTCCCCCTCCCTTCACCTCCAGTCTTCAACCCGAATGTTAATTGTTAGAAGTGTGTATCTCGGTACCAGTTCAAACAGAATTCAGTTTTGTTTGTGCTCCCCTGAAGATGATGTGAAAGCCTTGAAACCGGTAGGGTTATACCGTTACAAAAAGTGGAATAAACAGTATTTGATAAAATAAATTACAATGTATTTTAACCTCCACAACGTTAATGCCTTAATTATAAATAAAATATAATATGTTGATATATATTTTTTTACTAAATGGCTCTCTTTATATAGATCCATGTGTGAAAGAACTACATAGGTCAATGGGTTGTATAAATAGTTGAATAGTTATGTGTGTGGATTGATCAATGTTGATGAAATGATAGTTTGAGCGGAGAATAAGTATGAATTACTGAGTTTGATAAATAAATGTATGAGATATACGAAGAGAAAGCATTGAAAATTAATTTTGCGAAATCCAATATTTTTTTTAAATTTCACAGTATTTGAATGTAACGCTCCGAATTAACTAATGTACTCGTTACTTTCTCTCCAGCGTCTACTATTGGTTTTTTAAACTTACTTGCTATAAACTTTCTAAAATCATATAGACCATTTTCTAAAAACGAAACATGAATTTTCACAAATAAGAAAATTATTATCAAAAATCATCAGCCATAATTCCGGAGCTTTTGATAAATGGAACCCAGAAATATCTAATAAATGGAACCAAGAAAGTTAACCTTTTTTTCATAAACCACTATTTCTCAAGAACGGTGTCAGCAAAAAACTGTCACTATCCAAGTTTTTCAAATCTAATTTCCCATAATTTGAGGAAAACGTCTGCTCTTGTGCGTAAACGTGACCGTTTTTTTTAAAACAGGTAGTGGCCCTCTCCCATTGATTTATGACCTCTGCAAGAGACATGTTCAGGGCCGCCACTCCCATTGTATTGTAATTTTGTTGTAGACTTTTACTGGGCACATAATAATCAGGAGGGCTCAAACCCATTTGAAAATTTCTTGCCATCAACTTGAAAGATGTACACAAATATGTCTGTATATGATTGAAATTCTTTCTTTTACCACAGTTGATATGTCTGTATATGACGATATGTCTGTATATGATTGAAAATCTTATTTTAACCACGGTTGATATGTCTATATGATTGAAATTCTATCTTTTACCACGGTTGATATGTCTGTATATTATTGAAATTCTTTCTTTTTGTACCACAGTTGATATGTCTCTATATGATGATATGTCTGTATATGATGATATGTATGTATATGATTGAAATTCTTATTGTAATTTATTTTTATCATACACCGTTTATTCCACTTTTTAGTGACGGTATAACTCTACCGGTTTCAAGGCTTTCACCTCATCTTCAGGGGAGCGCAAACAGTCTTTTTTGCGCTCCCCTGGAGATGAGGTGAAAGCCTTGAAACTGTTAGGGTTATACCGTCATAACAAAGTGCCATAAACAGTGTTTGCTAAAAATAAATAACAATGTCTTTAAACCTCTACAACGTTAATGCCTTAACTATAAACAACATATGAAATTCTTCTTTTTACCACCGTTAATATGTCAGTATACGAGTATGATTGAATTTTTTTCTTGTACCACGGTTGATATGTCTGTATATGATTGAAATTTTTTCTTTTACCACGGTTGATATGTCTGTATATGATAATATGTCTGTATATGATTGAAATTCTCTCTTTTACCATGCTTATCGTTCCTGCCTTAATAATCAGAAAAGTGCTCACCATTTTTGTATTGTACAATATTACACTGAAGTTGTACACAGTTTTAGAAAAACTTACAAACATAAATGTTCAGTCTGTCCAACAACTTCTGTCTGATTTTCCCTTTACACTTTAAGACTCGACCAAAATTAAGACAACCTTTCCCGGCATGTTTTTGACTAATTCTGATTGTTGTGAATGGCTTACTAAAATAACTATATTTAATGGAAATTTGTAACAAAACTGTATATGTTTGTTGAAAATATTTTAATAATTTTGTTTAGTATGATTAAAGTGCCTACATTTCCCACTGTGGAAAGTTACATCACATTCCTAACACATGTACCGGGACTCACTTTTCTTTTTGTATTTTAATCGCATACCTAACAAGTTCGGCATGGTTTTCCTTTTTTTTTCCAGTAGGTTAAATACACATCATCTCATGTTTAGACACGTTTATTGACAACCTGTTTGGGAGATCCAAACAGGTATTATATTGGGACCTGGAAACTGTAATTGGTCTCCAGATTTACATGTTAAATCTTCAAGATCTGAAACTTTACTGCACGTTGATGGCGTAACTTCAGAATTCATGTAAATTTTCATTATCTAGTGTATTATCCATGTTTGAAATCAGAAATCAGGAGGCTATCATTAAACATCGAATTGATTACGAAAATATTTACTAGATACAAGTTATATGTCTATATATTTTTTGTTCGAGCTATTGATCACTTGAAAACACGTAACCGGTCCTCAACGATAATGGGACATTTTTAATAATCGAACCTGAAACCTCCGGATACAATTCGAACGTTTTACAGTTTTAATTTGTCTTGCAAAAGCTTCAGTGCCCCAAAGGCGGCCCATGGAATATATTCGTATTATATTTACAAAGAAATGGTTTCTTTTTAGAAATTTGGAGTAAAAAAATAATATTGCTTAACACGAATATAAAGAGGAGCTGACAAGTGTTTGGTTGTGGTTGGTCATTGTTTTATGATGGAAATTAGTATGTGCATATTCTTCTTCTTCCCAGTGTCATGTGAGGTCACCCCAACGTTGAATATCACCTGAGAGTAGACATCTTTGTCTTCGGCAGCCCGTAAAAGATCTCCAACGCCCCTTATGCCAGTCCAAACACGTGTATTGCGGAGCCAGGAGATTGGCCTCCGGCCAACACTTCTTCGGCCTTCTATTATGCATTGGATGATCAGGTGCAGTAATTTGTACTTTGCTCCTCTAAGTATATTTCATCTTATTTTTCAATATTTTTCTTTATGAATCAAAATCATACAAATTTAAACGGAAATATAAAAGGGTCATTATGATATACTCGTATATAATTTTCATATAAAACAATTCTAAAATTTCAAACGTCTCGTATGTGAACCAATTCATTTTGTAAATTTTTAATAAAATAGTTCAAACGCCAATTTTTTGTTTTTTATTCACCACTGTTTTATTTCAGTTCACTACTGGTTTTAAAGACCTCTTTTTTTGGTGTTGTTACATTAAGTCTCGACATTATAAATAACCAAGTAAATTTTAATAATAGCCCTCTCCTAAAAACGTTACCGTTCAAATCCCATTCTTTTGAAGCCCCCTCCCCCTCTCCTGTACCCATGACAATAAGAAAAATTATATTTGAGGCATAACTTGGTTCATCTTTACCTGACGAGGAAGACGGAGGCTATTGAAACCGGCGGTGAACTCTAATAAATCAGTGGTGAATAAAATTTAAAAAATAAGTATTTTATTCAAAAATTTATAAATATGACGCCACAAAGTGAAACAAGTGTCTTTTTTAACATTCGAGAAACAATTTATCTTGATCTATTGCCGAAAATAAACTATTTTTTCGACTAATTATAAAGTTGATATCCACTTTCTAGTCAATAGTCATTTATCAATTGTAATAATGCAAAAACTAAGTAACTCCACGTGTAGTTTGATAGACATTTTTAATGTACTCGTAGCTGTTGTTGAGTTTAAGATGGACCTTTTTCGGGAGTTCCTCAATCATAGCTCAACTTCAAAGATCTGGAACATCAAACAGTTATTTCGACAGATTGGACTTATATGGAAGTCTTTGCCCCTAGAATACTATAGTATTATTATGGCCTTTTGCAACGAAAACACTTTTAGAACTTTAACTGTGTAGTTTTATTTGTATTATAATAAGGATGATGTTAATATCTTAGCGGCTTTAAGAATAATGATAGCTATGGTCTCTACATTGTAGTGACTCTAAGAATAATGATGTTGTTAACATCTTCGTGGCTTTTAGAATAATGATGTTGTTAACATCTTCACGGCTTTTAGAATAATGATCTATCGCCTTGGATATGGCGTCCATTTATGACCATTCAGTTTAATTTGTGGAGATAAGCGCCTGTGAGATGGTAAACAAATACATCGAGTAAGAATGCTAATATTGGTTAGTGACATAGGTTTACATAACTTACAATACTTATTTGAACATCATTTAGCTAATATTGGTTTTGTTACAGATAATAATATTCGACATAGGTTTACATAACTTACAATACTTATTTGAACATCATTTAGCTAATATTGGTTTTGTTACAGATAATAATATTCGACATAGGTTTACATAACTTACAATACTTATTTGAACATCATTTAGCTAATATTGGTTTTGTTACAGATAATAATATTCGACATAGGTTTACATAACTTACAATACTTGTTTGAACATCATTTAGCTAATATTGGTTTTGTTACAGATAATAATATTCGACATAGGTTTACATAACTTACAATACTTTTTTGAACATCATTTAGCTAATATTGGTTTTGTTACAGATAATAATATTCGACATAGGTTTACATAACTTACAATACTTATTTGAACATCATTTAGCTAATATTGGTTTTGTTACAGATAATAATATTCGACATAGGTTTACATAACTTACAATACTTATTTGAACATCATTTAGCTAATATTGGTTTTGTTACAGATAATAATATTCGTAGGTTCCTAGATAAGCGGAACGGTGACTGTATAGATATGGCAGCAGATACATGTAGATACATGACAGTATGCTTCGGACAATTATTGTCGGACAATTATTACAAGTGGAGGCGACCGGACAACTTAATAACAAAGCATGACGATTTGTATCATGCAATATGTGTATATTTTTTTTTTTGCCTTATCCCAAATAATTTTATCGTTTTCGCCGTACACGTTTTTGTTCAACAGACTGTATATTGTAAAATTGAGTTCACCTTTCCTTTCAATTTTACAATCGAATTCGCAGTAATCCTTGTAGCCGTTCTTTTTTTGTGATATACAAAAGCCATATTTATCAATACCAATGAAACAGTGCCCCTTAAAAGGGTTATAAATAAAACAATAATTAAAAAAAAATCATTTCAAATTTTCATACAAAAATCCGGCTTATCACTTTTTACTTCTGGTTCAACTTACAGCTTGCCTTTTTTGTGAATTGTAACGATATTCTTTTAACGTTCCCACATACGCAAATTGGTAGATTTCCTGTGCTCATCCGCCATCTGAGTTTTTTTTTCTATTCAGATTAAGAGATCTGCATATGCCGTTGTATGGTTTCTGATATCCTACTACAGGTACTCACTCCGACGGCAACATCCATGCCCACAGACTTTTAGTTCCATATCTCCAAGAATCAACACTCGCAATCCGGAGATCCTTCGAGGGGATTAAGGGTCGTAAAAAAATCCAACAAGACCTAAGTATTGACAGTGTAAGTATTTAGTCATACATAAGTGGGATCACTGAGTTGTTTGTTTTAGGCGGATTATTTAGGCGGATTTCTGGAGGAGATATCCCAGTTAGTAAATAAACTTTTTCCATTGAGTCTGAAACATCCAGTTATGGGAGATATGTTTCGTTAAGTGCAATATTAATCCGTTTTACAGGGGCAGAAATCCTCCATACTGGGCTGGCATAATCGTCAACTGAGTAACAGACAGCCACTGCTGAGGCTCGCAGGACGATAAGTTGTGCGCCCCAAATTAATCCAGATAGTTTACGCATAAGGTTGTTCCTAAAGGAGATTTGTTGTTAGGTGTTATAACAATGGATATGTAGGTGGTGCATTGCTCCTGAGTGACTTCCAGGTATTTAGGGTAGTGCTAAAGTTTCCTTCCCTCTCCCCACATATTAAGTTTCCCTGTCGCTTTTCAAAGGCGAAGATTTGAATTTAGGCAGAATTGGGTTTAGGGTAGTTATTGGCGTGATAAACTCTGAACTCTCTTAATGCAAGATGCATCTGTTTCTTGATTTCTTCGTATCTATCACTCTCTATTACAAATGTCAAATCGTTTGTGTACTCGTATATACTCGTAGATAGAGTGCTTATAATTTTTTTGGAAGTGGCTGGTTATTTATGTAAATATTAAAAAGCACTGGGGTTAAGACACTCATTTTAAAAACTTAACAAATAAGTTTTTCTCTTAGAGTTGTACTGTAATCAATAGGTTGACATAAATTACGAAATTCATAGGTAAATAAACAGGCGTGTTAATTCGTTAAATATGTATTGAGATTTTAAAACTGTTAAGTTATACACAATAAACACTTCAATCGACGAACACATGATTTACAATACAATACGTAACATACTACGAGTATACCAATTAATAGTATTACGAGTATACCAATGAATAAAGTATACATACGAGTATACCAATTAATAGTATTACGAGTATACCAAATAATAAAGTATGCCTACGAGTATACCAATTAATATTATTACGAGTATACCAATTAATAGTATTACGAGTATACCAATGAATAAAGTATACATACGAGTATACCAATTAATAGTATTACGAGTATACCAAATAATAAAGTATGCCTACGAGTATACCAATTAATATTATTACGAGTATACCAATTAATAGTATTACGAGTATACCAATTAACAGTATTACGAGTATACCAAATAATAAAGTATGCCTACGAGTATACCAATTAATATTATTACGAGTATACCAATTAATAGTATTACGAGTATACCAATGAATAAAGTATACATACGAGTATACCAATTAATAGTATTACGAGTATACCAAATAATAAAGTATGCCTACGAGTATACCAATTAATATTATTACGAGTATACCAATTAATAGTATCACGAGTATACCAATTAACAGTATTACGAGTATACCAAATAATAAAGTATGCCTACGAGTATACCAATTAATATTATTACGAGTATACCAATTAATAGTATTACGAGTATACCAATGAATAAAGTATACATACGAGTATACCAATTAATAGTATTACGAGTATACCAAATAATAAAGTATGCCTACGAGTATACCAATTAATATTATTACGAGTATACCAATTAATAGTATCACGAGTATACCAATTAACAGTATTACGAGTATACCAAATAATAAAGTATGCCTACGAGTATACCAATTAATATTATTACGAGTATACCAATTAACTGAGAGATATAAAATAAGTTTTATTGTAACAATCAAGTTATTTCATTTTAATTTAGTTTTAAATGATTTTTTTATAATTAGACTAGTTTTGTAGTATTTTCGTTGATTGTATTAGGTGTTAACATAAGTTGTGTCCGTTTTTTGTCCAATTTAAAAATGAGCACCGAAAAAAAAACAAAATGGTTAATGTTATACGTTCTACAACATATTGTGTTTGCTTTTACGTTACATATATTATTTTATTTGATTACAAGCCTTCAAAATAGAATGGCAAGCAGGCGAAAGGGAACATTTTCGACACCTCCTTCTGTTTGCGTTCAATCAACGGAATAAAGCTGCCAAAGCTGCTCGCGATATTTGCAAAGTGTACGGTGAAGATGCTATGAATGAAAGGACAGCTCGTCGATGGTTTTTGCGTTTCAAAGAAGTAATTTCGACCTGAAAGACATGGAGCGTTCCGGACGATCAGTGGACTTCGATGAAGACCGCTTAAACCATATTATTAATGAAGATCCCCTTCAAACATTTTTCATCACCATTTTTAAACCATTTTTCATCATCAGTAATGATGCGGTAAAGAAACCTTTGTTTGTGACCATGCGTAGCTCGATGACGCGCGAGCAAACCAGCACAAATTGTCGAACGTTGATTTTTGTTATTCACACTCAAAACATGTGGAACCCACGCGCCGAACTTATGGACTTTAAACATTGATTTAAGATGGCGGTATACAGTCATGTGACTACAATTCATATGCTTAGCTAATTCTACGGTGGTTTGAAGGGAATATTCATGAATAATATGGTTTAAGCGGTCCTCATCGAAGTCCACTGGTCGTCCGGAACGCTCCATGTCTTTCAGGTCGAAATTACCGTCTTTGAAATGCAAATACCATCGACGAGTTGTCCTTTCATTCATAGCATCTTCACCGTACACTTCGCAAATATCGCGAGCAACTTTGGCAGCTTTATTCCTTCGATTAAACGCGAACAGAAAGAGGTGTCGAAAATGCTCAATTTCGTCTACTTGCTATTCCATTTTGAAGGCTTGTAATCAAATAAAATAATATATGTAACTTAAAAGAAAACACAATATCTTATAGAGCAGAAAATTTTCTTTCGAACGACGTATAACATTTACCATTTTGTTTTACTTTTGGTGCTCATTTTTAAAATGAAAAAAAAAACGGACACAATTTATGTTAACACCTAATATTTAGAAATTTTATCTTTCAGTTTTGAAGATTGGTGATTTTAAACTCCATATGTTCTCAGCATTGTTTTATTTTTTTTTGTAGTTAATATTTTATCCTTTTTAAAATAAATGCTCCCATGTCTTGTGAAGGGTAGTGAGTGATGTATTAATTTAAAGAAATCTATAAAGCCACCCTCTTATCTCACCGAAATTTGGTGAGCAATTCCAGTACACGTTTTTTTTATTAATTTCATTGTGTAGATTAATTGTGAAATATAAACATTTATAGCATTTGTGGTGAACGTCGTTTATCTATTCGATTGACTGATACTAATTTTAT
Organism: Odontocerum albicorne; assembly: GCA_949825065.1. NCBI lineage: Eukaryota > Metazoa > Arthropoda > Insecta > Trichoptera > Odontoceridae > Odontocerum > Odontocerum albicorne. The sequence continues at coordinate 2,396,727 of OX463860.1, read as the reverse complement.
TATTGGAGCCTCGTCTGGATTCATACAACTTCTACGATTTCTCTGAGTCTCTACGTTTCCTTCTTTCAGAATATAATTCACTTGATCCAACCATACTTTTCTTGATCTTTCTCTCACACGTCCTCTACTCACGTTTACACAAAATTTTAGTTAAGTTAGTATTTCTTATTCATTCGTTCTACATGCTCAAAGCATATCAACGTTCTCTTCGTCATTTTACATTACACATTAGCCTTCATTTCGCATTCATCCTTTATTAATTCATTTCGTATTCTGTCATACATTGTGACTCCTGTTTTCTTCTCAATGCAAACATTCGACGACAAACATTGTGACTCCTGTTCTGTCATACATTGTGACTCCTGTTTTCTTCTCAATGCAAACATTCGATGACAAAACAAGACGACCTTCGTGGTCTGGTGGTAAGACACTTGTCTACCGATCCGGAGGTTGCGGGTTCGATCCCCGCTGGAACCCAGATTTTTTAAAATAGGATTCCAGTCTGGTTAACACTTAGGACCTATAAAAACAGCTTTCTGGTTGGTTGGAAGAGATTGCCACATGGCAATACTCTCGCCAGGTAAAAAAAAAAAAAAAAAAAGCATTCATTCAGCTTATCTCAGTCTTTTTCTTCGTCCACGTTTTACTCCCACACATCTAGGTTGACACCAATATACTATTGTGAACTATCATTTTAGTAGAATTTACAGTATATCATATATGTTTAAGCTCTCCATTGACTTTGTTTTTTATCGCTTCACGCCATTCAATATCCCTCTTCCAATATTTGTGAAAATACTACCCAAAATGAAGAATTACTCAACTTGCTCCAATTTTTCATTATTCACCTATATGTAGAATTTACTTTCTCGTCTTTCTATCACCATTACTTCGGATCTTCAAAAATCATTCTCAGATCTTCCCCTTCACATCGCTTATATAATTTACATATCAAACTCTGCAATTCATCTTCACCCTCCACAGATTTTATTTTTAAAAATAATTGAATATTTGATTTATTTATTTAAAAAAAATAAACGGTAGTTTAGATCTCGTATCATTTATTATATAAAGCATTGTAAAAATAAATAAAAAACAATCACATTTTTGGAAAAAAAATCAAAACACTTTTAAAATACATATATCGTTTAAGATATGACAATCACACAAAAAAACATCGGAGTAAAATTCAATAAAAAAATCAAGACAAGAAAAAATGTCCTTGTCAAGATTTTATTTAAGGAAATATAACAATCTCCGTGGCCTTGTTGGTAAAACCCACAAAAAATCCACGTTTCTTCTATTTGCTGATGACCTCAAAGTCTTTGGAAAAATTCGTTGCTATACCGACTGCTTAGACCCACATTCAGATCTCAACAACGTTTGTGAGTAGAGCCACAATAATAAATTATATTTCAACGCATCAAAGTGCAAAATTATGTCGTATCATAGCTCACACGTCTTGAAACTCCATAGATGTACACTAGAATCTAAACCTATACCCCGCACAGATAATATTAAAGATCTGGGTGTCTTGTTCCACAACAATCTGTAATGAATTTGTAATGAAAATCTCTAAGTCGTTTGAAAACCAATTGGTGCTCAAAACGTTGTTTAATTCATTGATCCGTAGCAAACTAGAAAGCGATGCTTGCATTTGGAGCCCAATGGGGGCGCAGAACTCGCTCATGGTGGAGAAAGTACAAAAAAAATATCTACGATATCTCTATATGAGTGAGTTCGGTGTCTATCCGTGGCTTTATCCTACGCAGTTTCTGCTGGGCATGCTCGGGTATAACTCCTTGAGCGTAAGAAGAGATCTGCGTCTCTTGGTATACGTTGTCAAACTCGTTCGAGGAGTTGTGAGCTGTCCAGCATTACTACAAAGATTAGCGTTAAATGTTCCTAACAATTACACTAGACTGCGCCGGTAAGAACTGTTCTCAATAACATACGCAAGAACGGGTCTTCCAGCCGCTATGCCTGTTGGAAGGACCTTAACTCTTCTGAACGGGACTGCTTCGGATATTGACATA